>OX388315.1:3741342-4277174 GCA_947579605.1 Athripsodes cinereus
TGAAATAGGGGGAGTGGGGGCACATTGATACAAGGGGAGCAATGATACACCATAGGTATCGAGAAAACTGTTTTACCTACGCAGTTCTATCTTGGACTAAAAGTTGGCGTTAATTATATCATTTGAGTTGACCAAGAAAGATCAGCCGCCATATTGTCCATTTTTAAGTTATGTGCTAAAGTATGTTTTTGTGTGTCAAAAGTAAAAAAATATCACCGGCGTAAAATTTTGTTATTCATGTCAGTTTTTTTCTTTTATCCGTGTCACTATCGCAGACGGTATGTACATCCACTGTAGTTTTTATATAAATAATGATTTTATACTGCACCAGCCGTGTGTTTTGTAATTTTAAGATTTTTGTGAATACTGCAAATGGGGCAGTTTCATACACCGTTGAGTGGGGCACTTTGATACGAATCAAACTACCACAAGGCTGTATCAAAGCGTTTGATTTTTTGTAAATTTTTGCAATTTTATTTCCTCATCTTCTATATCAATGCATGTCAAGTACAATAATAGGTACCTACTTACATGCTATTTTCAAATTTCATACTTTTTTATCTTTTTTTTTCTTCTAAACTTGTTTTTTTATTTTTTTTCCAAATATTTAAATTTTATGGTGTTATTTTCAATACTGATTTTATTTTTTTTACATTTTCTTCAATAAAGCGATATTCTGAGTATTTTTACAATAAACAATTGTATTTTTATCATACTTCCAAGTCATTATCTTCATATATAGTGATATGTATCAATGTGCCCCTCTATGTGTATCAATGTACCCCGCTAGTGGGGCACTTTGATGCAAAAGAGTTTTTTTGGAAAAATTGAAATTGCAAGGTAACAGTAGATTCTACTTGAAAGTTCTACCAAAACATTTAATAGTTAAGTCAATAGAGTACACAACGACCTCCAAAATGGATCTCAATGTTCTCATCTTTGGGGATGTTTTGAGACTCCGAAAAAAAGTGTATCAATCTGCCCTCACTCCCCCTAAATAATTTGGCTCAAATTAGGAACTTTGTTTTTTGAGTAGATAACTTTATTACAAAAAAAATTGTATACATAGAATGCGTATGCGTATGCGTTAAATTATTATTAAACAATTTTTATAATTGGCTATTTTACTCTCAAAATTCAGCAAAGCTCGTAACATAGTAATTACTATACCTACTATGCTCTACAATCACGGCATATCTCACAAGTGGGGTAGCCAAAGGACCATCTGCATGTAATAAACATGCAAGCTGTCCTCTGAATGCCATTATAAAATCAAGACATTGAAGATGGGTGGCAAACTTCATTGCTGAATTTAAGATGTAAAATGTCTTAATTTTTTCGAACATCTGTCTTTTACAGGACACTCAAAAACTTACGGAGAATAGTGGGAGACCATTTTTTTACCGGATGCTCCACGGGATTCAGTATATATGTACCGTCACGTCATATCCCACAAGTGGGGTAGCTAGCAGACCAGCTGCATGTAATAAACACGAGCTTTTAATCGATTTCATTTAATTAACCTTGAATAACATACATCGAAAAATAAATTTAGTCTAGGTATTAAAATATTATTTTCAGTAAAAGTATCTAACTAACTTATAAATAGATTATATTCAATCAATTAAGAAAACAGATGCAGTACTGTTATTAATAAGGCCAAGAACAGATACAAAAATATCCTATAATAGCTCGTGTAGAATTTTTTAGGCTTCAGATACACAATTTATTTGGGAGTTTTAGTAACTTTATTAATAACTCTGCAAATCTTTCTAATGTAGTTGTGATTTTAAAGTAACCAGATGAGTCTTTAGACATGTTTATGAGTTCATAATAAATATTTTAGTCATCTCTACGATTCATGTACCTATATGTACTGGAAACGGATCGTAGACCCATGAAAAACAAAATAAAGTATGCTAGCATAGAGTGTATGGAACACCTGAAAATTGTAGTAAAATCAGTTTGACAATGACTCTGTTAGCCGTAATCAGGTCAATTAATTATAAACAATTAGTAAAAATGAAACCATTTGGTTCACTTACTTACATAAATTAATATGAAATTTTACAAAATTAACGTCAACTCAACCAATATAAAGGAGTCTTGTTTCTACACTCTATTTCTGTGAGTGTGGTAATTTCATTACACAATCTCGTCTATCTACATATACTGTACTACAAAGTAAAAAAATTTTTTTTTTTAAAAGATATATCTGGGTTTGTTATAAACCCAAATACAACGTATGTATGCCATGTATAATGTATGCCAATGTAGGTGTGTAAAATTGTTTAGGTACCGTGGGCCTGGATGAATAATTTTATTATTGTATTACCTGTGGGTGCCTATGTTTATATATTATGTTTATTAATTTTGTATAATTATTCTATGTTAGAGCTTATACAATTTCTTTTATTTACCATTGTAAACCTATTTTTGATTTATGTCTTGAACACAAATAATATTTTTTTTGTTTATTTTTGTTTTAATATGTATGTAAGAATTGTCTTGTATTATTTTGAAACTGTCAAAGGCGAAAGCCGTTTATTGCTTAAATAAATAAATAAACAACCTTATACACCTTTCACACTAAGCTAAAAGCTTGTGCCGTGAAAGGGGAGTTTGCCGGCACCTGGGATCGAACCACGGACCCCTTGTTCTGGAGGCCGAGACTCTACCCCCAGGCTACCGACGAACTCAATAATTGCTGTCCAAGTTTGGTTTTGTTTTTTAATACCTGAAAAAATACACACAAAAAGGTAGTTTCAAACATGGACTGCAATTCTGATACATTTGTGTTGTGATAATTGCTATGTTTTTACTTAGCAGGGTAGTATACTTATTACGAGCTGGCCAACCATCCTGAATGAATATAAATTTGAATCTTATAGAATATATTTATACACATGGATAATAAGAAATGTTTAATTATTTCTGTATATTCCTATAGCGAATATTAAGTGTGAAAGTTTAATGATAATTTTACAATAAGTATTGATTTAAATTTTTTTTGTTACCGTAGTCACGATATTATTAACAAAACCACCACAAAATAAATTCGATTTCATTGAATTGAAGCCAACCTAATAGATGGGCACAATACCATTTCATCACCACTTCATCAATTCATTATCCGTAAACGATATATTAGGTATATTGTATATCAGTTACAGTGGAGATAAGATTACCAATTCAAATCAGAAAAAAACACCAACACAAGATTACCTACTTAAGTCACAATAAAAGGGCAGCTATGTTATGTCCCATTAAAAGAAGGCTTGCCAAAAAGAATTCTGTATCTGGATGAAACTATTTCACAATACCTCGTTCTTATGACAACGAAATCGAAGCGTTAGTGTGCAAACACAACGAAAGCAGGTTGCCAGCGCCGATAAGTGCCGGTAAGCGCCGGCAAAGTAAATCGCAATCGGCGTTCCTGCTTTTACTATGTTCGTGTCCATTGAAATGCATGTAAACATTCTCGGCGCCGGTAGACGCAGGCATCTGAAAGCAGGTTTCTTTGTGTTAGCACCCTTAGGAATATCTGGAGAAGAGGCGATTCACTCAGTCCAGAATCATTCTAGATGGATTCAGAAGGCTTTTTCCGCGTAGTGTTCCCTAGAGCATATATTTGTGGTTCAGACAGAAGGTGCACACCTAACGATAGATCATTATTAATCCTTACTCGCTCTTTCCTTGAATAATATCGTTCATAAAATGATTTATCGTTCATAAAATGATGATTAAAGTTATCCCACTCTTGAGAATTTTCATTATTCATGATCAAAAAAGTTCATGATCTAATTTAAAGTCCCCTAGTCATCCTTCAACTGATCATGATTAAGAGCCGTAGAGAGGTTGGAAGAAAGCGGCTTTCCCGACTTCAGAACATTCGAGAGTGGATCAGGATGAGAGGTGTAGAGGAGCTGTTCCGTGCTGCTTAGAACAGACAGGATTTCTCTCAGGCGATCGTCAAAATACGAAAAGAAGAAGAAGATTCAGGCCTAGAATAATTTATTATTACATGTCTTTGCATGGTGCCTCTCTAAACTTACGTTTATCTAAATTAGCTTATGGAGTCGGATAATTTTGATTTTCGTGTATAATGTTTCGATAAAGGACAGAAGCAGTGTAATGAATATTGATTGATGTTGCTCATTGTGATTTGTGACTGACGGACTGACTGACTGGAAGATTCTATCATTTATCTTTATAATACACTAAATATTCTATTTTCTATTCAAAGTACATACATACCATGGAATACTCTATCAGCTGTATCGCCTCAAACACAAATAATATGCGTATGCACATTTATGTACAATGAAAAGTTGTTCATAATTACTAGTTACCATGGTTTTAGGGAACCTTCTTGAGTTATCTCAGTTAGGCTGACCAATTGAGATTCTTTTTATTCTTAGATTGCCGGAGAGTCGTTCAGTTTAAACAGGGATGACTATTTTACTTTCCTATTCTCGCTATATTTTGTTTTTTATTTATTTGTTATATATATAAATACTATACTATACTATACCCTCACGCCGTATCCCAAGTGGGGTAGGCAGAGAGAACGGTACGCCAAACAGATCTATCTTTACACACTTCCTTCGCTTCCTCCACATTCATACAGTTTCTCATACACGCACGTCGATTCCTCTTACTCAACACGCGGCCGTCTTTGAGAATTTGATCCACGTGATCAAGCCACGTGGTTCTCGGACGTCCACGCTTCCTCACACCCTTTCTTTCAGACAAGTATATCCTCTTTGTCATTCTTACTTCGTTCATTCGTTCAACGTGTCCAAACTATATATAAATACATATACTATATAAATATATATACTTTATATAAATTAAACAATTTAAACCTTTGAGGCATTCAAAGTCCATGAAATGTAGGTATACAACAGTTTCAATATAACTCATAGTCTTTGTTATGTTTTTTGGAATGGCCTGTCGATTTCACCTGTTATAATAATTTATAAAGAGATTTGCGCTGTGGCTAAATGTTTGTAACCAACAAACTTTAAAGAATAAATACAAGCCAAAATAAAAATAAAATACTATAATATAATATATAATAATTATAAAATATAATAATTAACTGTGTCGGTGTTATTTTCAAATAATAATTATTTGAAGATCTAACTCGGTTGATAAATTATGACATTGTATGAACAAAGAATCAAACCATTGGGTATAATGAATCGTGCCACAATCTGGCGCCACTCAATAAATATTTGTATAATCGCAAAGTTTATATATAATAAATACAGTCTGTAAGTACTTTGAATTATGATTGCATAATAATAGCAGCTACATACTTAAAATAGTATTCAAAGATTTACAATTATTTCTCCAATATAGTCGTCGCATGCCATAGTCAGCTCCTTTTATTATTATTATAATTACATGAAAATATGCAAGTATTCTTCTACTGGGTGCGTGATTTAATGCACATAGATAGATACTTACAATGAATTAACTAGCCATGTCACATTACGTGCCGATGCTTGGTGAGTCATTTTCTGAGATCTAACAGTGAGTTTTTCTTTATATTTCAGTAGATAGTTAAATGGCTCAACTTTTGTTTCGATCTCATTGTCAGCGGATAAACATAAGAAAGTTTTCAGAATTCTGAAATATCCCGATGGTGGTAAGTTTCTTCACTTAATTTAATTTTTAGTTCAGGGAACTCGTTGCTGAAATTCAATCGAATGATTCATAGCCTAACGCCATCTAAGTTATAGAAAAAAATGATGTCTTAGATGTTTTCAAAGCTTAAATCGTAATTCTTTCTCAGTATATATTTTCAAATTCCCTAGAGTTTTTGATGATAATATCACTCTTAAATGAAGCACAATGTTTTGCAGAAAGTCAGTTGTCTGTACCAGAAAATGTAACCAACGTGTGTTAGGAATGACCAGAGATCTTGGAAGCAAGACGATATACAAAGGTTTCTAGAGGAAGTACCTAAGAACTCGTGATGGTCCTCCCAACTCAACTTGGACAAGAGGAAGATAAAGTGTTATATTGTACGAGTACGTCCAAAAACTGACCACGCACTAGTGAAAGATCAGGCAAGATGGCATAATGTTTAGTAATTCTATTTACTTAACTGTTGGTATGTAACTTTGAAGAAATATGATTATATACGCCCATTATATTATATCTCCCGTATATTGGAACAATTAAATTTTATATGAACGTTCCCACAATAAATATCTGCGTACCTAATCGAAGGTCAATCTATAAATTAGATAACAGATAGAGCGTTGCGCTAGTATATTTATGTACCAATAATGAATTAATATATCAAACATAGGTAGGTACCCATATCTATAATGGAATGATTCATCAAAGACAAAGACTTTGGATATATAAGAGTATCGTGATGTACCTATCAAACTACTAAACTAAATTGGGATATTAAATAACCTACTTATTATTATATCTGTCATTAGTATCAGCTGTTTACATCTGCGTTTATATATCGGTGTCTTGTAAAGGAGTCTGTGGCATGGGAAAGTTTGTGGATGTAAAAACAACGTTATTTAACTATTATTGGACATTCTTAAAAGATAATCCAGCTTGAACCATAATCTCTTCTGAATCGCAGAAGCAACAGATCATTGTAGAATGTAAGTACCTATAATTTGTCACATGTTCAAAACTATTGATATCCAATAACTTCTCAAGTCACTTGTTTCCAAAGTATCTTTTGTTCCTTAGCCATTTGTTTGGTGCTAAAACTCTGAAACCTTTATCACATTATCTTGATTCTATGACAACGTCAACAGAACATTTGGAGTATACCTTATGGCTTGTATAGAGAGCTGATCCAATTGATGGTTGCTTTGAATGAAGGAGGATTATTTCTATTCTGTGTTCCCGTTTTAGAATCAAAATAAAAGAACAAAATGAATATAACTGGAAAACTAATGTTGGCCTTAAAATGGAATCCTCAGACTTCTGCACTATCCGAAGGCATCTAGGTTAGTGGTTTCCAATCTCCAGGCCGGGGAAAGAACATGAAGGTCAGTCCTTTTTTTCAATTTTTCATTGTAAACAATCAACGTCTCCCCCTCAGCAAGCTGGGGTAAAAATATCAAATGCTGACTGCTACGCGGCGATTAAAAGGTTGGAGACTACTGATCTAACTTCTTCGTCTTCGTAACACGGGATACCATGAAATCCAAGGACATAATATTGATAGAGTTTTCTTTGTTTGCCAGAAGTCGTAATATTATGTGGGACGTATCAATAATAAATATTTTCATGACATTTCGCGAGAATATCTCACGGCTTGTGTGATGAATAATGATCGGAACCAATTAAAGGCAATAAACTACTACTACTAAATATGCCATAAAACAAAGAAACTGTATGTTATATAATGGACACTAAAGTATCTTTATGATCTGCCAAAAACATAATAATTACCTATGTTAGGTAGGTGTTCGAGTATATTATTTTATACATACACAGGGATAGTATATTTCTGTGACATGGATCAGCTGATTCTACAAGTATACCTAATGGATGTTAACTATTAATGGATTGCCATTGCAGTTAGATTTCTCTGGAATTTGACATCAATTTAACAATATTTGGTTGCTTTCATCGTTCCGTGGAGCACCCGGCAAAGAATTTGTCTCCAACTATTTACCGTAAATTTTCGAGTGTGCTGTAAAAGGCAAGTGTTAGAAGAACTAAAGACATTTTACATCTCAAATGCAGCGATGACTTTTGCCACCCATCTTGAATGTCTAAATTTTTTGGCACGGAGACGACAGCTTGCACGTTTATTACATTCAGCTGGTCCGCTGGATGTCCCACTTGTGAGAAATGCCGTAATAGTGTAGAAGTAAGTTAATCAAATTAAGTTTTGAACTACTATAGATGACTCGCACAGATTGAATTGCTCAGAAAAATGGACATTAATATTTTTGCCCAGACTGAGGATCGAACCCACGACCCCTCGCTTGCCAGGCGAGTGTGTTAACCACTAGTCCAACCTAATTAGGTTACATACTAGTTAGGTATTATATATACCGTGTGTGTACGTGGTAGATACATCAATGTGAACTTCCTTAAGGATAGCATGATACAGAGTCTCGATGCTTACGAATCGACACAGGCTGTGTGGCAAGCGAGGGGTCGTGGGTTCGATCCTCAGTCTGGGCAAAAATATTAATGTCCATTTTTCTGAGCAATTCAATGTGTGCGAGTCATCTATAGTAGTTCAAAACTTAATTTGATTGACATCCACACTTCTGAGTAAGTGAAAAATCCAGTTTTCAACACAACAGACTGTGTTACATACAATAATCATAGAAGTAAGTTATAGATTCCATTGTTTTACCACATTTCCATTGCCATATTGCCATCTCCATCTTCATTGTCGCGTTAGTACCCATAATACAAGATTCATTTTAGTTTGGGACTAGCTCGATCTTTGTGATTTGTCCATGTATGTTATATAGGTCCTGATATACCTATATATTTTTTAAGATGGACTAATGATAAATCCAAACACACGCTAGCCAATATCTTGTATGATGGTGCAGGTAGAGGAAGTTGGCATCAACGGCAGTCGAACCACAGTCCTTCTTAGTAGACCATGCTAACAAAACAAGCACACATCAAAAAAGCTGGAAAAAAAATTATTCATCGCTGCGACAATTGTTTTGATGAATATTTTTATTTCATATTGATTTCACATGTGTGGCAACCCTGAACGCTGTTATACTATGTCATAAACTTGAGGAATTAAACGAAATGATCCATGACAGAGGATCGTACCCACCTCTTTTACATGCCACAGTGTCAACAGCTGTGATAATATCAACTAATCATTTCATAAGTAATCTAGATTATTTTTGGAAGAGTGTTTAATCTTTTACGTTGCGTGGGTAGGTTTGAAGTAAAATTACCTAAATGTCTAAAAATTAATAATTCTATCTATCTATATTCTGCTGGCTACCCCATTTGTGGGATATACCGAGATTGTGTAGTAGTATTAGTATTAGTAGTAGCTATCTATATATTCGCACCGCATCCAAGTGGGGGTAGGCAGAGAGAACACAACGCCATTTTAGCTTATCTTTACGTATTTCTTTCGTCTTTTCCATATTAATGCAATTTCTCATCCATGCACGCCGATTTGTCTTACTTAAAGACTCATGGCCTTCCTTGACGTCCGTTTTTTCTCAAATCCCGTTTCTCAGATATATACACTCTCTACCTCATCCTGTCTTCACCCATTCGCTCCACATAATAATATAATAATAATAATAAAAATCTTTATTGCACAAAAAAACAAACATTATTAAAATATAAATATTGTAGAACCAGACAAATAAATTTGTGCAATGGGCGAGTTTATCGCAGAAGCGCGATATCTTCCAACTAACCCACATATATTTATTTATTTAATAACTCAGATATATACACTCTCTAATGAGAGTATGCAAACCATTCACTCAGGTGAAAACATTTAATGTATTATACAACACAATTGTTAGAAGTCAATTGGAACATGCGTCTGTCATTTGGAATCCACAATATAACATTTACATTGACAGTTTAGAATGGATTCAACGTATATTTTTGAAACATATGAACTACAAATTTGGCAACAACTACAAAAACGAATTACAGACATTACATACAAGACGTAGAAATTCAGACCTTTTGTACCTTTACGATTTAATAAACTCAAATATTGACTGTACAGACCTTTTAGCAAAAATTACTTTTAACATACCAAATAGACGAACGAGACACACCTCGACTTTCTTTTTAAGTAAAAAAAGTACTAATGCTGCTCAGAACTCGCCACTACATCGATGCGTTACCACATATAACAATTTGGAGAAGGTGAGGTCCGTGAACATATTCTGTATGTCCAGAAGCCTTTTTAGGAGCCACATTAGACAGGAATGAAATATTTGTTTAGTTTTTCTTTTTCTTTTCTTTTTTTCTTTCTGTGTTTGTACTGTACTGGCAATAATAATAATGAACTCAAAGATGGGCTGGTCAAGTACAAGAAATATGTTTAATGGTTATTATGTTATATTTTGTAAAATTTTATTGTATGTTGCCCATTTTTTAAAATAAATAAATAAAAAAAAAAAAAAAAAACTCTAAGGTTTGTACATTCACAGAGAGAAAATTCATTATGATGATATTATACTTTAAATAACACACAGTTTACTTTTCACTAAGATTTATTCAAATCTCGAGCGCTTTCGTTAATGTTAATAAATTGACATTTTCAAGAGAACTCGTCAATTTATAAACATTAACGAAAGCGCTCGAGATTTGAAGAAATCTAAGTGAAAAGTAAACTGTGTGTTGTTTAAAGTATAATATCATTTATTTATTTATTTATTTAGATATTAATAATACATATTGCTCCATGGAGTGTCCTGCAAAGAGGAGAACTCCCACTTAAGACATTTAATATTTTCAATTCCCGACTCAACTTTTAAGCCCTGTTTTTTTATTGGCATGGAGAAGACGACCTACATGGTTATTATATGCAGTTTCATATCTATGTAGCTCCAGTAAATAATAAATAACCTGTCTATATCTACACCATCACTGCATATCCCACATGTAGGGTAGCCAGCAGATCAGCTGCATGTAATAAGCATGCAAGCTGTCATGGGAAACCTCATCGCTGAATTTAAGATGGAAAATGTCTTTATTTTTCGAACATCTCCCTTTTACAGGACACTCGAAAACTTACGGAAAAAAGTGGGAGACCAATTCTTTATTGGGTGCTCCACGATAGAAATAAAGTTAAATAAATAAATTTAATTGTGTTATTTAATTGCCTTAATTTTCTTAGTATTGCCCCAGAACAGATTTTGGTCTAGTGGGGCAATATATTCTATAATGATGTTTTTATGTTATTTTTGTATGTACCTAATATTTTCGGAATACAAATAAAATAAATTTAAAAAAAAATGTTTTTGAGTGAAATAAAATTTTACTTATTAACCTATGTATATAAAATATTGCTAACAAGTAATGCCACCAATTCTGAATGTCTTTAACGTTCTTATGGTGCAAATAAAACATTCAGCAAGTCACGTGGTAATAGGTATGCGCGACGACTATTATTGAACTCTGTATGGTTAAGAAAATTAAGTCTCTGTTGAAATGTCTTTGTTATTATTTAGTATATGAACCATTTGGAAAACAATAATAAATATTACAATATGAATGAAGTATAATATATTTATATGGGTATGATTTATTTTGAATAATGTATTCCTATATGTGACACTACATAATTATGATGATGTATTGACACGTCTGCACCTAATTGTTAAGGCGGATTTACAACAGCCATCAATCTTGTAAAACAGCATATTGTTGAAAAGCAAATTGTTTAGTTTATATATGTAATAAACATAGATAATTAACCATAGATCACAATAATATATACCAAGTTTGTACATTATAAGTGATCCAACAATAATGTACCTATGCGCCCTTGAAGTGGATTTATTCCACAAAACGGCGCATTATAAATTGTCTATTATTATTATTGATAATAATGCACATAAAATGAGCGATAAAGGAAATTTGTCTTTTGAGACGTTATTAATATTTTCACACTTTCACACGCATTTTTACACGTTCACACACTTTTCATTACATCAAATTTAATTTTCATACATTGATTCGTTTTTCATTACATCACTTTTCACTTTCACACTTTAACACAGACATTTCACACATACATATTCCCAAATCACATCACATCATTTCATAGATAGGCATCACAGAAGATACCATAGGCAGATTCTCAAAAATAAATTCATTAATTTACCGTCACCATCACATCATTTCCCATAAATGGGAAAGCCTAATTAACAGAATGTAATGAACTAATGAACATACAGATTATCCTCTTCATGCTACATCAGGAGAAGGTGTCAAAAATAAATCTTTAAGCAAGAAAGTTTATATAACAGGCACAATGAGTATTTCATGTAACCAAGTCTATTATATTCGCCGCCAGTCTTTGTCACGGATCAGCGATTTCTCAACACAAACAACATACTTCAGTGACCGTTCATGACTCCAGCGGCGGTTAAATCTTTGACATGTTTGTTGATGATGTCATAAACGCACATATAATTACTTATTATATAATATTTTACAAGGTATGTTATTTCTTCCTGGATGTGTGCCTGTTCAAGGGCGTACCTACCTTGGTTTGGGGGCGGGGGCAGCAACTTGATTTTTTTAAATTGTTACAACTAACAAATTAGGACTAGCTTGATCTGTGTGAATTGTCTATTCATGTTATGTTATGTTACCTAGATACGAGTATACACATACACAGCCTCGCTCACTGATTTCCTCATCTCACAGGCACACCGCATTAGTTATTAACAGTAGCTTGTCTTCCACACAAGCCAAAAATTTGGGCTTGAGCCCGCTTTACAAACCTAAAAATATTTTTATAAAATGATAATATTACGTGCTGTTAACAGTTCAATCAAATGATTAAAAATTGCGCGCGCAATCTTTCACCATTGTGTGATTCGACGAACATTCGACGCGATGCTTGTTATCAATGTACAGTAAAGAATAAATAAATAAATAAAAAAAATGTCGTCCGAAGCGTCGAAGAAACGAACCGTCAAGATAACTTGACATTAGCGAGTTATTTTACTTACTTGATAATGTCAAGATATCTTGACGAAAGCGTTCGAGTATATTTTATTATATTATTTTTTAAAATATGAATCTGAGTTTTTGTAATAAACCCAAATACAAACTTTTACACCTTTCACAGGAAGCCAAAAACTTGTGTCGTGAAAAGGGAGTTTGCCGGCACTTGGGATAGAACGCGCACCTCTTGCGCATGAGGCCGAGACTTAAACTTCAGGCTACCGACAAGCTCATGTAATGTATAACCAATCATTAGCGTGAAAAATAAACAGTAGGTATTGTTGGTTTTATGGATTTTTGAATTCTTTAATATGTTTTTCACAAGGTAAACGCATAAACCCTCGAACAATTTATTTAATAACTTAAACCCATTATTAAAATTAGAAACGAAGACATCAGACACCTAACAAAAGTCACTGATATTATGGATCGTGTTGCAAAGCTTAAGTGGCAATGGACGGGTCATGTTGTGAGACGAAACGACGGTAGATGGACTACTAGAATCCTCAAATGGCGACCATGGAGTAACAAAAAAAAAGCATCGGCAGACCACAAAAGAGATGGACTGACGACATTACTCCAATCGCGGAAAGGAAATGGATACAGAAGGCACAGGACCGCAACGATTGGAAGAGTTTGGAAGAGGCCTATATCCAGCAGTGGAGAGATGGCTGACTAAGAAGAAGAAGACCCATTATTAATTGGCAGTGGATTTACGCCACTGATTATTTGATTATTCTATATGTATATTATTTAGTAACTTAGTATTATTTTCACCCTGTGCTCCAAATAAAGTGTTGGAATCGACCACAATATATGAAATCTAGAGTATTACTTAGTATTTTGTTAAGTATGATATAGTGTGTACAAATCTTATTGCTAGTATCAAATTTCAATCAAATTTGATTGAAACATTGTCAACCTAGAAACTATATCTACAAGCGTATGTAATTTCAGCTTGCTTCCAATTTAATTAGATTTGGTTGATCGGAAACGATGCGGGAATAGACACATAGCTTAATGTATTCGTATTTCGTACTTAATGATTTGAAAAAAACTAGGTATATTATCTATTGTGCTAAATTCGAATATGCAAATATTCTATAATACCTACACATGTGGGACACCCATTCTGAATATTCGTTGATTTTCGTTATTATTTGAAATTGATTTTAAATTATTGACATAAGAGATCTATACTCTCTCTCTCACGCAAATTAAATGAAGCTATACGCTGGTCAAAAATATGCAAAAACAAGAGAACGCTGATCAGATTATAGGTATTTATTAAAATCCCTTCAGGATTGATCTTTTCTCATTTTTTGTTTAATTTTGAAACTGCATTCTATCTTTTCCTTACTTATACACTTTTTAAATATACATAGAAGACAGCAGGAACAGATGTCTCAGATGTGAAAAATTTGAGAAAATTTTATAATTTGACATATTCATGCTTGTTTGTATTGACATAATTAATGTAATATTATTTATTTACCGTAGACCGATTTTCTCCCATTGACTTCTTCTGTTTTGCATTATTTTTTTTTGACTGTTATTAATTCTTCTTCTTATTCCTCGTGTGATAGATCATTGATCTGTTGTTTCGGAAGTGATTCCCTCTTGTGACCCTGAGGACCAGCTATCTTTCCATCTCTTTGGTGGTCTTCCTCGCAAACGCAAACGTTATTAATTCATTACTTTAAATTTACCTTAATGACTCTAAATTTGACATGTGATTTTTATTATTTATTTATTTATTTTATTCTTCACTGTACATTGGTTACAATATTACATAACAAAAAAGTGTCATAAAAATAACAGTTATACAATTCAATGTACAGAGGGCGAGTTTATCGCTAAAATGCGATGTCTTCCAACTAACCTGATAATCGCGTCTGTTTGTGTTTGTTGTCTATTATACTGCTTGATTAAATTGTAAAAGGCTCACGCCGTATGTTGATATAAATAAATAAATAAGTAATTATAATAATATTTCCATGGTTTTTTCTTTATTTTACGTATGGTGACGATTTTATTTAGTAAATATTAAGTATTCGTGACAAGTGACACGGTCAATGTTGCCATCATCAATCTACACAACACCCACCGCTTGACATCGGCACCGGTCTATTCTGATAGGGTGGGCGGAACAGAAATAGATTGCTTAATCATTTTGTACACACATACTACATATATGTAGGTACCTACTTATAACTTAATAATAATTATGTAGTCATTATCATCGAGTGATTCATTTCTATAGAATTTTTATCAAATTAAGCATGTAGGTTCATAGAACTATCGATGAAAGCAATTGATGGCCATGAAAATATTATACATGTTACAAAATTATTATCATTATTACCTACTGAAAATAAGACGATTCTTACAAGGATCATTACAGTTGAAGACCAATGCGATCCCAGAAAACAACCTTAAACGATATCCAAACGACAACACAACTACAATATATCTTCAATTTTTCTTATAAATTCTTCATACGTCACGTTAAAGATATCAATGTCTCCAGCCAGACAATTAAACATTAATATGGCGAATAAGGCTAAAACTCCAAATTACATCAAAGAACTATGAAGAAAGACGAAGGTGGAATAAATGCAGTGGATATGTGATCGCTGGGAAAAATGATTGGTAAAACATTACGTGATAGAGAGTGAGGAATGAGGATATTAGAAGAATAAGCGAAAGCAAGAGGAATGTTATGAATAGAATGCTTGTAAATAAGTTCCCATGATTTGGACATGTGGAACGAATGATTGATGAGAAATGACAAAGAAAATATACTTGTGTGAAAGAAGGAGTGTGTGAAAGCGTAGACTTCCGAGAACCACGTGGCTTGAATGCGTGGATCCAATCTTCAAGGATCGCCGTGTGTTGGGTACGAGAAATCGACGTGCGTGTATAAGAAATTGTTTGAATGTAGAAGAAGCGAAAGAAGTATGTAAGGATAGATCTACATAATATGGTGGTTCGGTTTCTGTGCCTACCCTGCATGTAAATAGATTATTCACGAGATGTCGATTGCTTAAGTGCGCTCTAGCGATGGTTCTGCACAAAATGGCATATTTTAAAATAAATTGTGTTGGTTGTAATGATTTAAATTAAAATCAAAAGTAATAATTTACCTACTATTTCTTCGTAACAACTTCGTGGATAATAACAATATGTTAAGTGGCTTAAAACTAATTCTGTAAGTGACACATGAAAAATCTTAGATTAAAAATTGTTTTCGTTTAGCTGTACACAACGCTCTGTCATACTTTCAAGAGAATTTATTAATCTCTCATAATATCTGGTTGGAGACAGACCGTGACAAAGTAGAAATTATGTCTGAAAATATTTTATTATAAGTATTTCATGAAATTTAAGTTTATTCTAAAAATATGTATTACTACTGATTCTGTGAATGTTATACATTACAAAGAAATTTGTAACAGACAAACGAAGTGATATTAATAAGAAGAAATGACTTCATCGCCCTCTTAATTAATTAAGATTGTTAAATTTAAACTTTATCAGTTTTTGATAGCTTTATTATTTTTAGTTGTTGCGTTAGGTTAGGTCAGAGTTTAATTGATTTAAAGATAGACAGTAAGTTCATTTAAGTAGGTATCCGTGGATTTTTCGGAATAAAAATAATAGTGTCAGGCTCATGTTTTCATGACGAACTGTAGTAGGTAGTTACAAAATATGGTTACCTACATAAAATTCTGCACACCCAAGTGTGAAACTAAACAATGCGGGTTTGATAGCCAATCTCGCATAGCTTTCTTTAGATTGCTAAATGCATTATATTGTAACTTTGTTAATTTTTATTTATTTATTCTTTACTGCACATTGAGTAAGGCAAATTTACATAAAATTACATTTGAATCAAAAACAGTCATACAATCAAAACACAGAGGGCGAATTTATATCGGAGGTGCGATTTCTTCCAACTAATCCAATTTCACGAAACTTTCGCCAAATACCTACCTTAAGGTAGGAAAAGAGGAGGTACAAAGGAAAATAATAGGTAGGAAATAGGACTAGGAAACACATGCCAAATTTTAAATGATAAGTTGGTCTTTGACCGCCCACTTGGAAGCGTGTTTCATTTCGTTTCGTTTCGTCATTCTGGAAGGCACATTATTCCAACAGGTCGGATGATGTAAGGATGATTCTGGAAAGAGAACTGGATGGAGCAAGCCCAAGGCAGAAAAGGATGAAAGCTTATGGAAAGGTGTCTATGTGCTAAGATGAAGTTCTAAACCAAGGGTGTACAGTATTATGAAGTCAGTTCCTAAGTTATCAGTTCCTAAGTTGACGGCACTGACGATGGACTAAGTCCGAAAGGCCTCTGCCAAAATAAAAATTTATATAAGTGAAAGTAACAGTGTTTAACTCTTATCATTTTAATATCAATAAAAATGAACTTTCATAAGGTTACCACCGAAAAAATAGAATACATATTATGAAGTTATGTACTATTCAAATTTCCAACCTTATCGCGAAATTATAAATGATATGTTTCACACGAAAACAAAATAAAATAGTACAACATATCGACTGCCCAGTGTCATAACGTAGCAAGTATAAATGTCTTATATTCGAAAAAACCGTCATTTTTGTAATTATGCTAAATTTATATTATTATTTAAAAACATAAGAGAAAGTGAAATATGTATATACAAGGTAGGTACTATACATTAATCACACCATTTAAGACAATTCGAAATATTTATTTTATTAATTGACATTAAGTTCATTATTTTTTTCATTACTTAATATTTTGTATATAAAGGGAACCGTGTATTTTTTAAAGATACACAGTTAAAACAGTATAACCAGTTTAAGACCCAATTGAAAACACATATTTTCAAGATATCGTATGGATAGAACATCATTTTTTTATGGATTGCATGATTTTAAGTATTGCGATGGTTGTTGCTTGTTGTTGTTTGACGTGATCGGTGTTTGTTTGACGCGGGTTCAGTTTGTCCTGGGTTTGCGGTGATTGTAGACTGCTTTTATTTGATTGTTTTTTTTTTCTCTCATTCTTTCGTTTACATTAATATGTGTATGCTGTCGATTCACTTAATTGGAGGGATTGCCAGGCCGAATCAATGTACGATATTTTAATTTTTTTGTGTGTGTTTTGTCAACTTTCTGTTGGTGTCTCTGTTTTCTGCAAATCATTGCTAATATTTTGCATACGCTAGCGTATACTATTAAACATTCATTGTGCCCTTGAGGTAGAGCTGTCCACAAAACGTCCACAAATCATCCGCATAACCAATTAAATCAAAATTTTCGACTTGTAGACTTATGGAACTGAACAGTCGATAATATGTAAATCAAAAAAAGTTCCCCGAATCGATCTTCAAAGTTTTGCCATGTTTCTACCCCATTACCAACTCCTGTGATGATTATCGAATATAAAACAGCAATAAAATTGTGTACATGGATATAAATAGTTTGATTATAAATCGAATTCCGCGTGCATACATATTATTAGGTAGGTACTAATAATAATAATACGATATTCACGTGTTCCAAACACTTCATTGATCCAATAATAGAATCAATTTAATTTTAAGTATTTCTCTCTAATTTGTTTAATCCGAAGTTGCACGTTTTGCTTTGTTGATAGTAATAACGTTATTATCTATGTTTAGTAATTACTTTGTCTATGGTAGGTAATATAATAAGGAAGTTGACAGCTGATATTGAACTGATAAAAAGGCTAGTCCACAAATATTTCAAATATAAGATGTAGCAAGTACACATTTCTCTATAACTTTTGAAATCTCTACATCTTTATGAAAATTTATTTCAACAAATTATTTAGAATAAAACAAACAATTAGTTAATGAAATATTAATTCATATTTTCATTTTAATTTAAGTGTAACTGAGTTCATGCTGATATAATTAGGTAATGAAAACCCTCTGAAAGAGGGCGTGTGAGGAAGCGCGGGCGTCCGAGAACCACGTGATTAAATCACGTGGTTCTCGGACATCAAATAAATTCTCAAGAATGGGCGTGCTAGAGAAGTCGTTGTGCGTGTATGAATAATTGTATGAATGTGGAAAATTCATTTCGTACTTTGGGACTAGCTCGGTCTGCGTAAATTGTCTATACATATCAGAGAAAAAGCGTAAGAAGTATGTAAGCATAGATCTATATGGCGTTTCGTTCTCTCTGCCTACCCCACTTGGGTTACGGCGTGAGAATATAAAATTACTTTCACTATGAAATAATATATAAATTTAAAACTTTCATAGAGAAAGAAATTATTTATAACGACAAATTAATATTGTCGTTTTAATACTTAAATATCAAATATTAAACACTCAGATAAACTTAATGTATTTTTGTATAATTATGTCGGAATGTTTTAATACGTTTGGTTGGCACTTATTGAAATACACTCACGTTATTTGATAAATCGCTTCTGTTATTTGATATCAATCGTATTATTTAATTAATATCAATATCAGTGATCTTTATAATGGACTGCAAATTCATAGGAAGAAATGGTAATGCGACCAATTAAATTTTGCGACCAAAATAATTTCACTTCAATCATTTAAAACGAGCGTTGATTAAAAAAAGATACGTGCCTCAAATCTATTGTTGTATTTAGATGAATTTATAAATGTATATGTATTAATGTTCATTCAGAATATTTTGATGGTCCATATTTTAGATGTGCACCTTTTTTCCACAATGGTCGCCTCTCACCAGATTTTGTTTATATTATGTTGATAAAGGTACATGAATATAAGTAGGTACCTACCTAATATCTTTTGTGTTATTAATTTTATTGTATCGATGCACACGTAGTAGAATTCCATAATCTTTTTTGTGTTGCAGACTTGAAGGATTTTTTTTTTATAGTAAAGATCCTTTTTTTGCTTTTCAGGAATAGAGAAAGTATAATAATGAAATATGAGTTAACCATCTTAATGTTATGGAGTGAAATAGTATATTATTAATTCTGGAACACAGTTTCTGAGGAATATTTTAATGCGTTGCCAGTCTATTAGGTCAATGACTTAAAACCCTCTTAGTAATGGGGATGTTTATTACAATTTAAAAATAACATTGCCGATTTTAATTATAGGATCAATAAGAGATGTGTAATGTTAAATATAAATTATGTCAGTATTCAAGTGGATATCGTTAATTAATATAATTGATTATCTGTTTTGATAAGTGCAATATTTTTTTTATTTACATTTTTTATTGTGAAGTATAATATATACGTAGGAATATGTAGTTCTCATTTTCAAAATTTAGTTGTGTAGGTACTATGCAGTTTGTCTCTTTTTAACAAACTACATATTCAGAAAACCTCTAGAATGTGGAAAATAAGGAATAACCTATACTATACCATCACGGCACATCCCACAAGTGAAGAAAGAAACATGCAAGCTGTCCTCTCCGTGCCAATATAAAATCAAGACATTCAGAATGGGTGGCAAACCTCATCGCTGAATTCAAGATGTAAAATGTCTTATTTTTTCGAACACCCGCCTTTTACTTTTAGGTACACTCGAAAACTTATGGAGAAGAGTGGGAGACCAATTCTTTACCGGGTGCTCCACGGGATAAAGTAAGGAATAAAAACTATGTAAAAAATTAACTACATATTCTCCTTTATAAGCAGAGAATATTATGTTTGGCATGATAAGAGGTTTAAAACTTCAAAAATCATCTGTTGAAGACATTGTTTAGTTTATGGAAAGGGTCATAAGTAGATTCGTATTGCTCGAGATTGAAAAGTATACTAGAGTTTTGAGGAGGCCTGTATAAAGCAATAAGAAATGAGACGACTTGCAAATAAGTAGCTAATGGGGTGTTCACATTTGGCGAATATCGCCAGGCGAATTTCAAAATATATCGCTAGGCGAAAAAACAAAATTCGCCGGACACCTATTGATCGTCACACCTGTTCACACAGTCCACCGATATAGAAACGATCTGTCAGATGCGCCTTGATTTTGACATTGTTTTCAAAATGGCGGACGTCGAGATGGAGATCGCAAAGTGTTTATTTTTAGTCGAAAATGTTATAGTAGAAGTTATAAGGCGCCTTTTAATTAAGGAAACAAACGCCACAAACCAACAACAAAGATAACAGCTGTTACGAAGCGGGAAACATTATAAAATTTATAGGTTATAAAGTTTTTACCATAGATACGAACGCCGCGCACATCTGCTCATGCGCGAATCGTTCAATCGGCGGAAAATGTTGGAAAGTGGTCAACTCGAGACGATATCGTTTCTACTGGTTTTTATCGTTTCAGACTAGCTGTCATTTTGTTCACACGGTTCAAATGGCTGGCGATATTTTGGTGCCTGGCGATATTCGCCAAAGTGAGAACATCACATAAGTATAAATGTTTTATTTTTAAACCAAAACTCTTTCGTCTTCAATTTTATGAATGGTTTATTCCGTTTGGGCAATAAATAAGACTAGCAAACAAACTGTATCGCAACAGTCGTAAAAATGTATACATTTCAAATATAAACTGTTACATTTAGTGTAAATAATATCTACTTCTTTAAAGATTAACTGTAAGATTAACGTAAACATAATTTGTATACATACTTAATTCACTAAATTAGCATCGAATGTTTGTACATATATCCAAAACAGCAGGGTTACTCTTCACACAATCTAAATACGATTTTAATATTTTCTTGATCATCATATTTCTAGAACTTCAACCAAATCCCGTCGATCAACAATATATTAATCTACACATTCATTTTAACATAACTTTATTCACCGATAAAACAAAAATTGATATCTATAAAAATTCAATTCAATTCATTGTGTGGCTGTCATTCTTATGCATATTTTAATGTCTTTTGTTTGTAAATTTATGCAATTCTGAACAATAATATTTCAATAAAGAATTATTATTATTATTTCATCGCCCTCAACGCTCTTCTCGGGAGCAAAGGGCAGAAACCAGCCTCCCCCATTCAGAGCGTGTCTGCGCCAATTGCGTCACCTCTTTCCTCGACAATGTCGAAAACATTTGAAACTCAATCAATAATTACTACCTACTTGCAGTATAACATAAACCTATAAATCAGTGGCGGGACTAGATTTTTACATTGGTGATGCTTTCGTCATGATTTTTTAATTTCAAATTCAAATATTATTACTAAGACGATAATAAACACATTAAATATATACATAGAATAAACACAATTATACAATTTTTTATATTATCAATTGAGCAGAGCTCGTGCTTTGAGGGATTATAGGGTTTTTACTAATATTCAACAAATTCGACTAAACTTATCAATATAGAATATTACACACATCAAACAATTTACCATTATTTGTAAAATAAATAAATAAAATAGCAACAAACTTACTATTAATGACATAATCATTTGACCTCCACTTATTTCCACTAATCGGTTTAGCAATTTAAGAAAATATCAGAATCTCCAAATTTTTACCACCACCCTCACCATATTACTAATTTCAATCAAGTCTAGAAATAGATATTTCAGAGTGAAAGTGGACGGTTGGCGGCCTTTGAGATGGTGCTACAGACGCATGCTGAAGATCCATTGGTCGGAACTCGTCGAAAACGAAGAGGTGTTAATCAGGCTAGGCGAACAAAGGAAATTACTTAAAAGAATCAGCCAACAACGAGCTAATTGGATTGGCCAAAATATTAGGCGGCCAGGACTACTTATCACCATCGCGTAGGGTAGAACCGAAGGCAGAAATGGTAGAAACCGACCAAGAGACGCTTATATGGACCAACTGAAGAAGGTCATGAACTGTGGCACGTACGTATGCAGAACTAAAGAGACTAGTTGAAAATAAAGAGGAATGAAGAAGAAAATCCAAACTCGTTGCAGACCAATCCAATGGATTGTAAGCTCAGTATATACTGTATATTTCATGATCTCATCGTTTTTGTATAACGATTTCAGACAACATCCAATTTTTTGCTAAGCATGCGGTGATTTTTTGCATGTATGGAAAACACGCCACTGCTATTAGCACAAGTGTCTTCTTACTCATTATATTATATCATTAATTCCATTACAATGCTCTTACACAGAGTACCGTCTTCGTATTATTTAGAGACTATAAAGTGTTAATAATAATGTGTAACACTTTATACAAAACTATTCTTTGTTAATGTGCTTTGTATTAAAGAGGAATAATAGGTATATGTATCTCAAGATAAAGTGTTATTGTATGTAATCAGTAGATCTGTCTTGAAAATAGTTTCACTGTTATATGCATTCTGTATCATTCTATCTATTTATATACACTGTCACATCATATTCCATAAGTGGGTTAGCCAGTAGACTAACTGGTCGTCCTCTCCGTGCAAAAAATAAGACGTAGGTACATTTGAATCGAAAGTTTTATTTTATGAGTATTTGCTTTTTATTATGTAGTGGAAACTCTAATCCAGTGGTTCTTAATCTGGGTTTGATCGAAACCCAGGAGTTCGGTGAGTCAGTCTTGGGGGTTCGGTGAAAATCATTTTAAAGGCAACAGCAGAAGTCACACTGATTTGAAGTAAATATTAATTAATATGTTTCATGTTTTGATTTAACCATTAAAATTTAATGTTTTGATCTTTGTTTTTTTATTTTTTTTTCTATTTGTACACTTATATATAAAAATATACCATGTTTTGAATTTGTAAAAATCTAATTTTATTTTTCAAATTAGGAGGGGTTCGGTGAATGCATAATATGTAACTGGTGGGGTTCGGTACCCCCAAAAAGGTTAAGAACCACTGCTCTAATCGTTACTTTCGTGAAAGAATGAGAGATATGCCAATAACAATAATTATTCATAGATATTATAAATAAAATGCATAAGTTTATTTCATGAATAAATTCAATGTGTTTCTTTTTTCAATAAAAATATTTGAATTTGGAATTGAAACAGACTTTTTTGGAAAAAATATGAACAATAGTGAAAAAGTATAAATTGACCGAATCAAATATCGGAAATATAGTGAAAAGAAGCATTCGAGCTTTGAAATATCGATAATAGTGAAAAAAAATAACATGAACAAATAACAAATCATTATATTACACCTGATGTCTTTTTTTGTAAGTTGAATCTGACTTCGAAATAAGCCCTTGTACACCATGAACATCCTCAGTTAAAGGAATGTGTATGCTTGTGTTTTAAATATGGAGTAGGTCGGCAATAAATGTATCAATTTGACACATATGATTTTGTTATTGTTCTTTTTATATAAAAGTACTCCCACACCTCATAGGTTTGTATAAATGTATTATTGAGGGAAATGATTGATACTTGTGTATCAATATCAATGCATTAGTATTAAAAACCATCAACCTTAATTGTATATAGACCAGAAATTTAAAGGAAAAAATTGTAATGCGACCAAACAAATTTTGCGATCAAAATAATTACAAATTATTTATCAGTCTTAAGCAGGCGTTGCTTCAAAAAGATTCGTTTATATCTCCCGGGAGTACCTTGTTCTAGACGCATTTATAAAATAATATTATTGTTGATACAAAATATATTGATGGTCCATAATAGGTATATAAGAAGGGCTCCTTTTTATAACAATGGTTGCCTTTTAACACAGTTTGTTTATATAATGTGCGAATAATACTTAAATGTTGCACGGATTGAAGGGTATCACTTGTTTTTTTTTAATCTAAGGGTAATTTTGTCGCTTCATCAGGTAAATAGGGTGAGAAATACTCAAGTATACCTAAATATGAAAGAGTTCATCAACATCTTAATGCTATAGAGAAAAGCAGCATATAATGTTATCATTGTTATTATTAATTTTAGAATATTTTTGAAAGTTTTTTTCGAAAATTTTAGAAAGAAAGCACCTGGCAAAGAATTGGTCTCCCACCATTTTCCCTAAGTTTTCGAGTCCTGGAAAAGGCAGGCGTTCGAAAAAATAAAGACATTTTGCATCTTAAATTCAGCGATGAGATATGTTATCCATCCTGAATGTCTCATTTTTTATTGACATGACGAGGACAGTTTTCATGTTTATTACATGCAGCTGATCTGCTGAATACTCCACTTGTGGGATATGCCGTGATTTTATAGTATAGTTTAGTATAGGAACACGTTTTCTGAAAAAATCAGTACCGCCTTACAAGGTTTCAAGTCTATACCATATTGGTCAGTGGTTACAACATATATAGCATCTAAATCTAAATGATTACATTATCCAATATGGTATCACATTCATTGAGTTTAATTGTATTAAGACATTATTTAATAGTACCTAGGTACCTTTATTATATGATTGTTGAATAGACATAAGTAGGTATATATTATTATTATTATACTGAGACACATTGTTCTGGTTCTCTGTTACGGAACTGTCTGACTGACAATGAAGCGTTGGATTGATTTTCAATATACAATTTGATTACTGGCGCCATAGTTTCATTTTTTGGAAGTAAGATTAATCGAGTCGATAAATCTTTAATGTATGATCTGCATGGTGACATTTATATATTTCTACGTATCTACTAAGAATGTTTTGCTTCATTTTAAGAATTGATAAATTTGATGGTATCTTTTTAAAATCAATTTGAATTAGACATGTTGACTTTTGTTACTTGAATTGAATTGGCAATAATGTTTTGCTAGTTGTAGAGTGTTCGGTAGAGAAAAGATCTCCTACTTTTTATGTACGTTTTCACTGGGCACCTCCTGACATGTCAAATGGCACCCAGACAGTGTCACTGGGAGGAATTCGTGGAGCGAACTCATCTGGGGGGAGCTGCAAGAGAGGTCGTGGCTTTCTGGGAGGGAATGGAATTTTTTATTCCCTCCCAGAATGGTTTTGATGTTTTTAATGTTTTGTTATTTTTTATTGTTTTTGATGCTGATCGACACGAAAAGAAGAAGAATGCACGTTTTCGAGTGTTCTGTAAAAGTCCAGTGTTCCAAGATATGGGTTTTTTTATAAACCCAAATGCAACCTTCACAGTGAGTTAAAAGCTTGTGTCTTGAAAGGGGAGTTTGCTGAAACTCTAGGCTACCGACGAACTCTATAACTACAATTTATATCTACAATTTAGCCATGAAACGTGCCATCCCTTCTGAATGTCTCATATTTTTATTGGCACAGAGACGAAAATCTGTATGTTTATCACATGCAGTTAGACCGCTGACTACCCCACTTAAGTATGGGATATGCCGTAATGTTGAAGTATCGTAATTTATAAATATTGAGCAGAATGTAAAAACACTTTTTCCTCTTTTAGACCCAAGATTTTATGTTTTGTTTTTCTCTGCTAAATGAGCTTCCTGTAGTTTTGATATGTCTTATACGACACGTCGACCATGTCGCGTTTCTTATTTTCATCCGGGCTTGTGACTGTATGACGTAATTAAAATTTGCATTATAATTAACACGCAATTGGGTTTCAACAGGAATGCTGACATTCTCAAATGCAATAATTGAGTCGAACCTTCAATAAAATATGTATTGTACAAAATTACATTGTAAATAAAACACTAGTCGTGTATACTATATTATAATAAATAAATAAATTTACTTTTAAAACACAGATACGACGTCAATTTCCTTGGCGTATTTAGGAGATATAGGCACGTGTACATATATCAAGAGACAATGCCTCTCTCCAACTGCATGACAGTTATATAATTATGTATAGAAAAGTAAATAGGTATATTTTCGTCGTTCTGTGATAGTGAAGTTTGTTCAAATCAGTGATAAGGTCACATTCTATAATATAAGTAAGGCAAAACTATATTAATTTATTAGTATTGTTTAGTTTTCAAATATCATAATGATAATTTTACAGATAAATTTTTAATAAACATTAGTTTATTATGTATAAATTATGAGTGAAAGCGGACGGCTGGCGGCCTTTGAAATGTGGAAGATTCATTGGTTGGAACACGTCGAAAACGTAGTTGTGTTAACTAGGGTAGGCGAAAAAAGGTAACTCCTTAAGAGAATCAGCCAACAACGAGTTAACTGAATTGGCCACAACATCAGGCACCCAGGATTACTCATCGCTATCGCGGAAGGTAAGACCGAAGACACAACTGGCAGAGGCCGACCAAGAGACGCGTATATGGACCAGCTGAAGAGGGACATGAACTGTGGCTCATACATAGAGCTGAAGAGACTGGCTGAGAATAGAGAGGAATGGAGAAGAATATAAAGAATATCCAATGGATTGTAACTCATTATATATATAAATTTTGTCTCAATAAGGGTGTCCCGTGAGAAGAGTTGTTGTGAAATTTCTCACAAGTGATTTAAGACATTCAGAATGGATGGAATACCTTATCGCTGAATCGAGGATGTTAAATATTATGTCACTTGTGATATACGTACTTAAAATTATGTATCATAACATACAATGACTTTATCGCCAGGATAGAGACTCTCCCTTGATTATGTTGTTTCATTTAGATGATATCTCTATAGTATATGTCTTTCCAGTTTGAAAGCACAAAAATTGTATGAAATCGTATAAAACTTGATTTCAAGAATGGAAAAATATTGAGTTGTAACATATATACAACTTTCAAAAATTTCAAGTCATGTGATAAGCATGACACAGAGGAATTGGGAATGTTACCTAGGTTTAAAGAGTACTCTTAACCAAGCCTAAAGTCGATTCATAAGCGTCTAAACTCTGTGTTGTGCACTCCTTAAGGAAGTTCACATATGTATGTGTATCATATACAACATACCTACCTAGTTAATACCTATTTAAATAGGTTGACTTTGGATGAGTGTGATCAGTTGGAATGATTAATCTGTAGTAGTTCAAAATATGTTTGATCTCTATAGTGTTTTATTTATATCTTCCTTTGGATTTTGCTGTTTTTCCTGCTAAGATCGCCTTGGTCAAAGGCTGTTATTGTCTCAGTGCAAGGGATAATAATATCTTACAAAACTTTTGTTAGATTTCGAGTGACCTACAGGTCAAGATAAAGGCAAAAAATCGTAAAACATCTTATTACAAGACAATTAATTATCAACGTCAATAAAACAGTGATAATGTATGTCACCCATTAATTTTTTTTATTGGTATGGAGGGAACGACTTGTATATTTATTACATGCAGTTATTTAACTGGGTAATCTGCTTGTGAAATATGACGTGATGGAATAGATGCACAAATAAAAAAAAATATTACTCGCCCAACAAACTTATTATTACCTGTATTTCACTTGATACAATATAAATTAATATACATAGATAGTATAGAATAAAGTTAAAAATAATAATAAAAAGGTAAACGCTCTTGTTGTGAGGAAGGCGTACATTGAACATTGAACTACACTTGTGTCAACATTTAGCTGTGTGTGATATTTATATTGTTCATAACACTATTATGTGTCGCCGGGTTTCGAAATCCGCTATAACACATTTTTACGAAAATTGAGTTATACCTATATGTCATTGGGTTTGTCATTAAAATATTCTGTTACCCTAGAAAATTGTTTCTTTCAAAACACTCGCCACTTGTACAAAAAAATAACAATAATAAAATGACGAGAAAAGAATCTCGCTAAATCTCTTTATGTGTCTTTTCATATCCTCTATAATTCAACCGATCAATAGGATAAAGTTTAATTTATCGACCGACGGTTCTTGGTGGAAGTTCGTATTAATATTTTTTAAAATGAAACACGATATATATAGTTTTTTTTTTTTTTAAAAAGATATATCTGGGTTTTTGTTATAAACCCAAATACAACCTTATACACCTTTCACAGTAAGCTAAAAGCTTGTGTCGTGAAAGGGGAGTTTGCCGGCACCTGGGATCGAACCCCGGACCCCTTGTTCAGAAGGCCGAGACTCTACCTCCAGGCTACCGACGAGTTATTCCACTATTGACTTTATATATTTCACTTTACTTGACTTTACTTTTGCCTGACGATGAGAGCGGAAGCTCTTGAAAGCCGACTCGCAAAAATAAATAAAGTCAATAGTGGAATAACTATATAGGTATCGTGTTTCATTTTAAAAAAATCAATAGGAGTTATTTTATGTAAAATTTATTTTAAAATTGGACTGTTGTAACAATATTGTAACTTGTTTGATGATGATGATTCTAGATGATTTTATTTTGACGCCGTTTTAACAATCCCTAGACCGTCTCAAGGACGCCAGTGAAGAGTTCAGTTTTTAATTTGCTTCTGAAGCTGGTGAGAGTCTGACTATCTCTCAATGGCAGCGGTAGGCGATTCCACGTAACCGGTCCAACAACACCAAAGGTCCTCTCATAGAAGTTAGACTTACCGGCTCTATTGGACTCAGTAATTCTATTCACAGCCAGTTCAGAAGAGCGCAGAGGTCTTCTAGTGGTCGAGTCAAGGGGACAAAGCTCTGTAAGGTACGATGGTGCCATTTTGACTTCAATAAAGTACGTTTAATACTTGTAGTTTTTATGGAATTTCTCCGAATCACAAATTTGTGTTATAGCGGATTTCGAAACTTAGGACACATAAATATAAGAATTAATATCATATAAATATAAGTTTAAATATTCAAAGACCTCAAGACACAATATATCATATTAACTGAACAACTACTATCAACTCACCTGTTTTTTACATTCATGTTTATTCTATGTTAGTTTCTTATCTTAGTTAAACTTATGATAGTTTTGTTTGTAAACTTTTTAAAGAATAAATAATTTTTCACCCTTTTTAATCTTTTATCAAATAGCGAGTAGTACTTTAATGTTCTGTTATGTTATAGGTACAATACGTATCCCAAGCGGTTTTACGAACACCCATCTTTTACACAGGACACTCGAAAACTTACTGTAAAGAGTAGGAGGCCTAGTCTCTACCGGAGACTCCACAGGGTGTACATAAACAATAGGTTATCAGTAATTAATTTAAGATATCTATAACTGGTTCAGTCTACCTTGGTACGGGCTCATGCCCAGTTAGGTAGGTTTTTGTGACTTTTATCTTTTAAATACTGTTGTATAAATACTGTTGTAAAAAATAAATAAATAAATAAATATAAATTGCATGTTTCTTACATGCAGCTGGTCTGCTGGCTACCCCACTTGTGGGATATGCCGTGATGGTATAGTATAGTATAAATATAAATGAAATAGAGTTATAATTTAAGATATCTAGTAAATTAGGTAAACAAATGGTAGGTAAAACATTGCGTAATAGAGTGAAGAATGAGGATATCAGGAGAATGAGTGGATGTGAGAAGAGTGTTGTTGATAGGATACGTGTAACTAAATTCAGATGGTTTGGTCATGTGGAACGAATGGAAGGAGAAAGAATGACGAAGAGGATATACTTGTCTGAAAGAAAGGATGTGAGGAAGCGCGGGCGTCCGAGAACAACGTGGATTAACCACGTGGATCAAATTCTCAAGGATCATGTGTTAAATAAGAGGAATCGGCGTGCGTGTATGAGAAACTGGATGAATGTAGAGGAAGCGAAAGAAAGAAAGATAGAGCTACATGGCGTTCCGTTCTCTCTGCCTACCCCACCAGCGACACGGCGTGAGAGTATAATATGGTATAGTTATATAAAGTTTCGTATAATTAACAAACAAGACTACGGCGCTAATAACAAAATCAATTAATTACTCATTGTTTTCATAGAATTATATAACATAAAGATCTAATATCGTATATAGGTTGGCAGTATCTATATATCTCAATAAATAAATCATCATCTCTATAGAATTCCTATTATTGTGCCCCCCCCCCTTCCATATTCCTCTATGCCCTCTACGTATACAATAACAACACTTCGTGATGCGAGGATGGTATACGTAATGCGGGGGGGGGGCATAGGGATAATTCCGCGATGTTTATGTATTTTTAATGTCTCTAACCTTTCATAGTTATCACAAGCCGGAACAATAAGCTGTGTGTTAATACGCAGGGTTTGTATTAGGCAGGTAAGGGATGAGAAATTAAAAAGTTTTTAATTACTTAAAAAACTATGTACCAAAACATAGACATCTGTATATATGGTGTAAGTAGGTATTTGAAAGTAATGTAAGTATAAAGGTAATAACGAAAATACACCCGATTCTATTTCATTTTTAGTGTGCACTAACTAAAATAGGAACGATCCAATTTTAGTTAGTCTACATTGGAATTCTATAAACTCTAAAATTGTTCCTAATTAGAATTATATACAACATGTATCATATAGAATACGAATGTTAGTTCAAGTGAAATTGATTATAAAATTTTGGAACGTTCTTATTTTAGTTTGAATCAATATAGAAACGGGGGTATTGATCATTTAGACCAAATTCTACAAGAAGCGGTCATTTGCTGTATACAATTGACAAGGGATTGACAAGGAATACAAGCATGTATGCTTGAAGAACTGTATGAAGGTTATGGTAAATGTGTTTAAGGTTTAGTGTATTGCTCGATCCTCTCTGTCTACTGTCGCAAAAGAAGTGGTGTCATCAAAATTTTGTTTTTCTTGTCTTGCTCCAACAGGGTCTAAATTTAATTCGCATTAACAGTGTGAATTCATTATTGATATTACCAAACCCATGAAGGCAAGAAGCCACAAAACCGTGACCTAGACGCATTCTACAAATTATCGGAATACCTAATTTAGATATTTTACAAATTTAATGTTCATCTTTTACGAGTGTCTTATAAAAGGCAGGTGTTCGAAAAAATTAAGACATTTTACATCTTCAATTCAGCGCTGAGTTATGCCACCCATCCTGAATGTCTGGACAGTTTGCATTTTTATTACATGTAGCTGTTCTGCTGGCTTCCTCACTTGTGGAATATTATGCCGTGATGGTATAGTTTAGTATCTTTTATGGTAGGACACATTGAAAGTTACAAAAAGAAAAAAAATCACTGATTTTTTTAAAGCGATTCATTATTTTTATGTGATTTGAAACAAGTGTTTCTTTCTACTATTGATTGTTAATTCGCAGACAGACGTCTTTCCACTTATAAGGTCATTATCAACTTATAAGTCGAAAGACGTCTCTATGCGAATTAGCAATCAATAGTAGAAAGAAACACTTGTTTCAAATCACATAATTATGGAATTCTACTACGTGTGCACCGATACAATTAATAATTAATTAATTAATTAATCATTATTTTTAGTTGACTGCGTGTCGACTCTGTATGCTGATGGAAAATATATGGATATATATTGTGTGTACGTACATACATACAAATTAGGTAGAATATAATACTAAGTTGTTAATGTTATATATTATGTATTCCAAGCAAAGTAACGTATGTAAACACTAAAACACATAGTAAGACAAACAAACAACATCCCTTTCTCTCTCTCTGGTGCGGGTGGGGCAATGTTTAAATGTCACCCTTTCACATTTAGACACATTGGGGTAGTGGTTCCAGTCGGTATTATATCATCCTTTCTAGAGATGGAAAGAGTAGTGATTTTGTCGGATATCCGATATTAAGATGACTCAATTTAAAGTTACTTTGTGCAGCCATGTTTTCCGTACACGCAAAAAAACACCCTATGACTTCAGTGGAGTGCTTCAATACATACAGGCAAGAAAAACATCTTCAGTGAAAGGAATTTTCTTGATTTGACACAACTAAAATTTTGTGAATTATAAAAGAGTTATTTTCTCAACCTTACACTGAGAAAAATACTAACGAAATTTCACAACGAATCATTGGTACGTACTATCAGATTAGGATCAGAGATCGTACAAACGATTCATTAGTACGAATCTATAATATTAACTCTTCGCAAACAAGTTGTTGGTAAATTTACCAATGATTTGTTTGCGAAGAGTTAATATTATAGATTTATACCAATGAATCGTTTGTACGATCTCTGGTCCTAATCTGATAGTACCGTATCAATGATTCGTTTTGAGTATTTATCTCAGTGTAGAAGATAGTCAAATTCGTGAATGTTAAAAAAATCTGACTTTGAGAAGATAATATTTCGTTACAGAAGACATAAAATTCTTAAAGCAAGAAAACAACCCTTCATTATTGAAGAGAATTGACTTTCTTTACTCAAGACAACTTTTTCTTGAATTGTTCGAGAATTCATAATTTCATAATTCTCTGGTCGAGAGACTAAAATCGACCTTTTTTTGTGTATTATCACGGTATTTTCCAAAAATGAGGTAGCCAGCAGAATAATTGTACGTAACAAACATGCAAGTTATCCTTTTCATGCCAATAAGACATTCAGGATAGGTGGCATAACTCACCGCTGAACTGAGGACGGTAAATGTCTTAAACGCGATGTTTAACGAATATTTACGCACATTCGAAGATAAGATTGGGAGACCTAATCTTTACCGGGATACATGCAAAATATCAATTCTCAAGATGAATCTGGATTTGAAATAAATCCAAATACACTCCATATACATACCTACTCCCTTAGAGAGTTAATTTATATTTTATTAAAAGGTAAATTTATTTACTCTATAAACAATATGCTTGTGTCGCGAAGGTGGAGTAGGTCAACAGCAGGTTAAATCAAACTCGGGAAATCTTTAAGGTTCTACCATTAGGCTACAGATCATCTCCATTACACACATAACTGCAGAGTTTCTTGAGTTTAACCCATATTAGACCTACACTCGTACATCATTTGATAGGTTATCTTAATGATAGATAGACAAGTGCCTAAATCTATTTTTTTAAGTCTCTTTGATACCTTAATCGATTAATTTGCGTTGAAACCATATTGTTTCGCGGAATACATAGATTATCTGGTATCAGAATAGTCGGATTTACGTTCCACCCCTAATCATTACCTACACACTACCTACAATATTGAAAGAACACAGCACAGTGAAAATAGGAATGACGGTAGAGGTAGCTGCGGCGAATAAAAAGCCGACAACATTTTGACTTTATAAACATTTCAAAATACACATACCTACCTATGTATTGTCTGACATCCTTCCGCTTTCAACATGACTGCATCATGCATGGATGTCAACATCAACAACAATACACACGGTACAATATTATGTTGTTGATAATACCTATCTACATATCTATACTATTGTATTATTTCTTACTATGTATAAAGTTCTAGCAGTGGGATATGAAAACTTTAAAATCTGTCCCGTGGTGTTCCTAAGCAGAAAATATATTTCTGTCATTCTTTTTTGTAAGTTTTAGAGTTTTTTCTGTAAGAGACAGGACGGCATTTGAAAAACATCTCTACATATACATACACGCCATAACATCGCTTCCCTTATGAGGAACGCAAAAAGATTGAGCGCCACTTCCTCCTATCCTCACATACACCTTTCGCTTCGGTTTTTGTCACACTATTCCTCATGCATGCTCTCCTAGGATCTGGTTTACATGATCTTGCCATTTGATCCACGTCTCTGAAAACCATTCCTTTCAGAGAAATATATTTTAACGACCATTCTGCCCTCATTCATTCTTTCTACATGTCCAAACCAATGGAACTGAATTAACATTCACCTTGGTTAATGCAATTAATCGTTCCATTTCAACAATGATGAGAGTCCACACAGCTAGATGAAAACGTCAATCATCAATCTTATATCATTCGGTGATAATCCGGAGTTTGATTGAAGATTGACGTTTTCATTCGGTGATAATTCAGAGTATGATTGAAGATTGATGATTGACTCGGTGATAATTCGGAGTATGATTGAAAATTGATGATTGACTCGTTGATAATTCGGAGTATGATTGAAGATTGATGATTGACTCGGTGATAATTCGGAGTATGATTGAAGATTGAAGATTGACGTTTTCATTCGGTGATAATTCAGAGTATGATTGAAAATTGATGATTGACTCGGTGATAATTCGGAATATGATTGAAGATTGATGATTGACGTTTTCATCCAACTGTGTGGACTCTGCTAATAGCGGACATAATAAGAGGACAGCTTGCATATTTATTACATGCGGTTAGTCTATACTGGCTACCCCACTTGTGAGAGATGTCGTGATGGTATAGATAGATAAAAAATGTCTACCGAATAACTTACCTATCTTGTGTTTGTTTGTGTTTGATATTTCTAATAATAATACACAAACGGGACACTCTTCACAAACGGTAGCCAGAGGATTACCTGCATTTTATTAACATCTAAATATTCAATATGATTAATGTTTGAGGCATTCACGATAATTTTAATGATGACCATTCATATTTGGTTCATTAAGTACAATTTGTTATATATTAAAAAAAGTCGCTACCACAGTTTTAGAAAAGCGTTTGAAAGTGGTGAACAATTTTCTCCAACTCTCCTTTTCTAAAGAAAAAAATATGTCAATGCAAAAAAAATGTTATTGCATATTATACTAGATAATAAATATTAAACATCAAAAGAAATATTTGAATGTCACGAACAAGTGAACGAGAAGACAAAACATTAGCAACACATTTGTGAAAGAAAATAAATTGAAAAATTTACAAAAATAATTGAATGAAATAAATCAAAAGAGATTATATTTTCTAAAATAAATCATAAATCACACTGAATAAAGTTTATTCTGAAATAAATAAATAAATAAAACGGAAATATTTCTCATCTGTTTGTATTATCACGGCACCTCCCATAAGTGGAATAGCCAGTGGACTAAGTAGTGCAATCTAATAAACATGCGTGTCGTTCACTCCGTACCAATAAAAATAAGACACTCAGGACAGGTGGCATACCTGAATTGACGATATTATTATTCGTGATATTTTACGAATACTTAAGTACCTCAGTGGCTTTTACAGGACACTTGAAAACATAAAAAAAGTGTGGGAGACCTATTCTTTGCCTGGGACTTGGAACAACTTAAATATACAACCAGAACAATGTATTGTATGTATATTGACTTGATTGTATATTGACACGGAGAGGACAGCTTGCATGTTTATTATATGCAGCTGGTCTATTGGCTACCCCAAATGTGGGATATGCTGTGATGGTATAGTTTAGTATAGTATAACAATGTTTTTTACGATATATAAAAAAAATCTATAAATCAGCGATGACGTGGGTCACTCATCCTGAATATCTTTTGAATTTTTATTGTATTCACTTAGTCAGCTGGTTACCCCATTAGTGGGATATGCTATGATAGGTAAGAGAAATAAATAAAATAAAACTGTTATTAATTTAATATTATTTTATACTTACAAATAGAAAGAAAAATCGTCAGGAACACAGCTGTGTACTTCATTTTTCAATGTCGACAGAAAACAAGAAACAATCACACAAAATATTTTATCACTCAACTGAATTTAAAATGAAAAATAAACAACAGAAAACAAATAATCAAATCACATAATTATCACATTAATGTAAAGAAAGGAGACGAATAAAAAAACAAAACAAAAACAACACAAAAATTCAAATTTAGAACGAGTAAACTGTCAAACTAGAAAACAATTCAAATATTTTTCTTTCGAACTCTTGTTTGAAATTTAAAAAAATTCAAATGATTCTTGAACAAAATATTTATCGAATGGAATGTTTGTTTATAAATTTAAAACAACTTTGATTGATAATCAAATATTTTAATTTTGTAATGTTTTCGTAAATATTGTTTAATTGTTTTCCCGATGGGAAAAGCGACTTTTACACGTCGACTCGCCAGTCGTAGAACCGTGAACTAACTCTTATATCAGTGCCCCGACCGATCTCGTCATCTGCCGCTTTGAAACTAGGAGTTTTCCCGCTCGAGTTTGCCAACAATATAAACATACATAATATTATATCACATTTAGTACCTACTTACACTAGTCCATACTAATGCTTATATGGGTGCGTATCTAGTATGCTAACTATACAATCGGTTATTAATCTGATTTCATCACGGTATCTCCTACAAATGGGAAAACTAGTGCACTGTAATGAACATATAGGTAATCCTCATCGTGCCAGATAATCTATAGACCTCTTCAGATGTTCTGAATGATCTGAAGATCTATTAATTTGAAAGAAGAGATGTGAGACACCGCAGATTTCCGAGAACTACAGGGCTTAATCACATGGATCAAATTCTCAAGGATGGTCCCGTGTTGACTATGAGGAATTAGCGTACGTGTATTAGAAATCATTTGAATGTATAGGAAGCGAAAGAAGTATGTACGGATATAGGAACATACTTCTTTGGTAATGGCGCTCCGTTCTCTCTGCCTACCCCCATTGGGATAAGGCGTGAGGGTTTATTAGGAATAGTAAAGATATTCAAGATGGGTTGCACGCCTCATAGAGGTTACCTAAGTAAAAATAAATAGAAAAAGATTTATGCCTTCAAAATATATCTTGCAAATGGGGTAGCCAACATACTTTGCCGTTCTCACTAAGGCAAACATTCAGGATGGGTGGCGCAGTAGGTACTTCATCACTACTGAATTTATTATGTTAAAAATTTAATTCGTTTTTACAGGCACTCGAAAATTTACAGTAAAGAATGGGTGACATTTTGCTGCTGGAAGCTCATTGGAACAAACAAATGTATCGAAATGAAAAATGGTTCATTCTTATTAATTACTGTTCAATTAATTACTAGAGTCTAGTTACAGTTGGCTAAAAAGATCACTGTTTTTCTTTCATAAGATTTCCGATGTTCTTGTCGACTCTCTTTCATAGTACACTGTCACTTTTTCAAAGAACATAGAGCGTCAGAATTATTTATTTATTCTTCACAGTAAATTGATTATAAGCAATTTTACACATAAATGCATATATGACAATATCAAAACAATTAATATTCAGAGTTTACTTATCAAATTTTAGTCAAATATCATTACAAAATTTAAAGAAAGAAAGAGAGGAGGTTCAAGGAAAAAGAATAGGTAGGAAAAGGGACTAGAACATAGACGTAACATTTTGAGTGATATAATAATCTTTGACCTCCTGTTTGGGCGGTGAAGAATTGAGAGGAGATGTAGGTTGATCGGCGCGGAGCTATTATGAGTTCATATTATAAAAATATATATGAAAAAAACGGCATTGAAACAACAAGTAACAATAAAAAAAACACAACTTATGTAATGTATTATTTCAATATCAATATCATACATTTGTCGCATTGAGCGTTTTTATCGCTAGTATGTCACTGCGGATGTTTTTAAGCGGAATATAGGAAAATTATCATTGTTGCATGTTCATACACTCGTATTAAACCCTGATATTGCTACCTTGTAATTGAAATCACGATATAACGAAGTCCGTACTTGTATTATTGTACTGGGTATGAAAACTCCTGATTTTCCTTGAACAACTGTTATGCGATGAATAACATACGTATGTACATATCATTATGTAAACCCTCACCTTATAAAAACTACTACTATACCGTCACAGGCCACGGTATATCCCACAAGTGAGGTAGCCAGCAGACAAGTCGCATGTTTACTACTGTCCTTTCTGTGCCCACAAAAAGATAAGATACTTAATTAATTTGAGACAGATAGATTGCCTCTCGGTAATCAGCTCATACATTTAGGTATCTATTGACAATTTAAAGAGATCAATCTAATTTTGAAAAAACCTATATAATAAAGAGTCTTAAGCCCAGTGTTTCGTTGTCTTAATTTTTTGTTGGCACGGAGAAGACATGTTTGCATGTTTATTAACCGCAACTGGTCTGCTGACTACCCCATTAATGGGATGTGCCGTGATGGTATAGTAATAATAGTTTACTAGGGCATATTTAACAAAATTAAGGGCTAGATCAGGGAAAGCGTCACCTTAGGGATACATTAAAATATTTAACTTTTTTGAAAGTGTTGTTATTCGATGATATTTTATAAAAAGTATAATTTTATATATTCAAAAGTTACAACAATAAAATTCATTCATTTTCATTCACCAAGGGCGTTTTCTACAAGTGGGGTGGCCAGCATGTAAAAAAAACATGGAACGAATCCTCCCCGTGTCAATCTCCGTTTTAAATATTCAGAGACAAATAAATGCGACTCGAAATAAAAAGGCAATATAAAAACAAAAAATTGCACTCTATTCACTTTTAATTCTTGTAGAAATGCTTCTATAAAAGTACTAAAATATTTAAATAACCGGAATCCAAAGATAAAAAACAAAATTAACATAAATTATTTCCCTTTGATAAAAAGAAATGCACTTTTTGTTTTAATACCTACCCTACAAGTGACATCGAATAGGCAAAAACGATTTTCAATCATTCTAATTTCAAATTCAAATCGTGAATCGAAAGAGACTATTCTATTCGCATCTCAATGTAATGGAGTGAAATAGCGCATTATTAAATTAAGAACGTGTTTTCTGGGAAAATAAGTACCTATTTAAAAAAAATTGTTGCTAATGTATACCATATAGGTCAATGTATTTTGTTAGGCACTGTAAGTGGTATAATAGTTTGTGGTACAATAGTGGTACCATTGTGGTACAATTTCTTTTTTTTGTTATCACTTAGGTTGTAAATATGAATTACTTTACACAAATTAATATGTTTGTATGTTTATATAATATATGTATATATCTTGTAAAGGGCAATGTTTGCCGTGAATTGAATAATAAATAAATAAATATACTAGTATTTTATATCACCAATTCTTGAAAAACTGTGCCAGTGAGACGTAGATTAACTGCATGTAGGTATTACACGTAGACATAAGTGTCGTCCTCTCCGTAGTATTCAGATTCTCTGTATTACAATGTTTGATAACAAGTGAGTGCATTGTAGTGTGGCTGTATGTAATAACATGTATTGTAAAGTTCAACTTAATATTAGCCATGGTAATTAAGCTCATAATAACTTTATACGTGCGTTCTGCTTGCATAATACACCCATAATACGGCCTCGTCACGACAATCTTCACGCCAATATAAAGATCATTTTATCATTCATTATGTACCATGGCAGTATTACAATAAAACACAAAAAAAAACATTAAAGGTATGTAGATAATAAGTATCCATATCGTTTCGAAATTTGAATTTTATTCTATTTCGAGTTCTGTCTAGGTGCATTATAAGAAAAATCTAATATATAAAATTCTCGTGTCACGGTGTTTGTTATCATACTCCTCCGAAACGGCTGGACCGATTTTGATGAAATTTTGTGTGCTTATCGGGTAGGTCTGAGAATCGGTTTTTCAGACCCCCAAAAGTAAAGGGTGGTCCACCCTGATTTTTTATTTTTTGAACATTTATTTTATTCTTTTATAGTGAGGCATTAAAAAATACATACAGCCCTAAATTTTCACCCTTCTACCATCAACCCCTATTTTTTAATAGCGATATTAGTAATCTAGAAATAATGTATGTATTTGGCAAAACAACGTTTGCCGAGTCAGTTAGTAATAATATAATATTGTGTGTGTTTTGGAGAGGCCTATATTCAGCAATGGAGAGAAGAAGGCAAGTAGGTATGGAGAAAACATAATATATAGTTTATTTTTTTCAATGAACACAACAGCTTAAACAATAGAACTGATTTATTCACTGTGTCGGTGTTTAGGTAGTAGAATTCCATAGCGAAATAAATAAAACAAGTGTTCCTCATAAGACGAAAGACGTCTCTCTCACATATTAAAACATTAGTAGAATAAAACACTTGTTTTATTTGTTTCGAAATAGAACTGATAATGCAATAAATGGTACAATATTAATGATTTACATCGCCAATTATACTATCCGATATTTGAGCAATTTAATAGCACAATATTCTTAAAGTAATAATTGAAAGAGGAAGGGAAGGAAGGAAGAAGGGAACACTACTCAGTTCAGTTTACAATGATTCATAGTCTATTATACATAATATAGATAGGTAAACATATAATGTACTGCAGCCACGACAAAATAAAATAATATAAAGACACCGGACTTATATGAAAAAAATGAAAACTTATTCTTTGCTTGCATACTTATCTGAAGTAGGGGTTGTGAGAAAGCGCAGGAATCCGAGAACCATATGACTTGATCATAATATCGTGGGTTCAATGCTAGAACTAGAAAACTCAAATTTGATCATTTTAAATTTTGTATTTTCGATGTTTACCTTTAATGTAATGAGTAATTTCTAGTAATAATTATGAATTGAGAGGCTTCCTTATACTTTATTATTAAAGTGTTTCAATAATATATTATATAAGTGTTATATCATGATTTATCCATTACCTACTTACTTACTTTACGTGTCCGGTCTTTTTTAAATCTTCCCACTCCAATAAGCGGCGACATTCATCGCCTTGTCGTTAGCTATGATAAGGTCTTCAGGACTACAGCCGACATTACCTCAAAACTATTGATTTTGAGTTATCTAGTTCTAGCATTGAACCCACGATATGGGCCAAATTTTCTAGGACCGCCGTGTATTGAGTAAGAGAAATCGACGTGCGTGTACTAGAAATTGTATAAATGTAGAAGAAACGAAAGAAATATGTAAGGATAGATCTATATGTCATTCCATTCTCTCTGCCAACCCCACTTGAGATACGGTATGAAGATGTAGTATAGTAGATAGTATTTTTCCTAGCGGCTTCATGGAACAAAATTACAGTAAAATTAGTCCTATAGCATAATTGTGATGTATTTCAAACAAGTTTAAAAAATTAATGTACTGAACAGTGACAAAAATAACATTGTATAACGTTTCACCACTACTGAAAAAGATAAAAAATAAACTTCGTTCAGTCGGTTATCAGTTGAGAAATCAGAAAAAAGAAAAGGCTATAACATAATAGGCATGACACAGAAGGTAATTGGAGAAAGTGTACATAATACGGGTACAAAAGAGGACGGGTAAAAGCTAAAAGCTCAACTGTGTAATTTAGATTGCAGAAACAAGGAGTGGTTTGGCCTAGTAAATGATAATAAACTTTACTTGTCTCTTTTATGTTGCTGTGAATATTTGTATAAAAGGGTGGTTGTATAAGAAAATGTAATTAAATATCGCATCCATCCATCCCTTCACGGTATCTCACATAAGTGGAGTAACCAGCGGACCAATACCCTGTAATAAACATGCAAGGCGTCCTCTCCATTAAAAGTTAAAACATTCAGAATTGGTGGCATAGTTCATCGATGAATTTTAGATGTTTAATGTCTTAAAACGTGATGTTTAACGAATATTTTGTTAGTTGGAAGATATCGCGCTTCAGCGATAAACTCGCCCATTACACAAAATTATGTATTTTTTTTTTAAACTTTTGTTAATAAAAAATATGTTTACAAATTCTATATTATTTTGCCTAATCCCTTATGGGGATTTTGGGCTGTGATTTTAAATATCTTACATCACAATAAAAAAATTAAACAATCAAAAAATAAAAATATTGTACATAATATGTATATAAAGATATACTTATCTGGGTTTTGTTTGTTATAAACCCAAATACAACCTTATACACCTTTCACAGTAAGCTACTAAAAGTTTGTGTCGTGAAATTTATTTTATTTAGTTTATCATCCCTAGGTCCAACCGGACACTTGGAATCGTCAGTCAAAATAACAATTAGTACATGTACATATCAAAAGCACAAAAATTTTCAGAGAGACGTCAGAGAACAATAATTGGTAAAAATTTTTTCAAAATCAATGCTGATCAGAGTGTAAATGGCTCCGAACAGCATTTCGTCAATTTATCTAAATAAAACAAATAATATAACATTGGCAAAACAGTATGATGAATAGGTGGAATCGAATGCTGGGCTAAGTGTAAAAGTTTTAGGTCAGCATTCACGTCGATGATTTTTATATGAAATATAATATAAATACAGTGAAGACACCGAGACAACCAGAGGAATCACCGCGAACAATATAAATGTGCGAATGTGCTCGCATTAAGATAACGATAATAAGCAGGTATATTTATTATATTACAAAGATAATATAGATCCACGCTAAACAGGATCTCTAGTCCCGGTTAGCATTTCGTCAATAGTATAAAATTCTTTACCTACGAGATGCTTCTTCACCTCCCTTCGAAACACCGCAGGCTCCAGATGTTTCAAATCGTCAGGCAGAACGTTAAATAGGCGCACACTCAAACACACAAAACTTTTTGACATTTTAGCCAATCTGTGCTCTATGGGCCGAACGCGGCCACCTGCGCGAGTATTATAGTCGTGTGCATCTGAGTTTAGTGGGGTATTTGAAAGATTTGACTGTGCATAACATAGACACTCGTATATGAGCATACCAGGTAAGGTTATAATCCCCAGCCCTTTGAAAATGCTACGACAGGTCTCCCTGGGTTTCATGTTAAGCAACGTTCTGATTGCCCGCTTTTGGAGGATAAATATTCGTCTCCAATCGGCACCCGAACCCCAAAAGATTACTCCGTAGCTCATAATGCTATGGAAGTATGCAAAATAAACTGTTTTTGCTGCTTCAAATCCGCAAGATTCTTTTATTTTCCTAATTGCGTAAATAGATGAACTTAACCTCTTACATAATTCCTCGATATGTGACGACCATTGCAATCGCCTATCGATCGTTACACCCAGAAACCTACATAGATCTACTACCTCCAGTCCCTTTTCAGAGAGCGCCGTAACAACCGTATCTGGATTCGCAGTTTGTCTCAAGGAGAAATGAATAGCATTCGTTTTGGTCACATTTAAAACTAAGTTGTTGTCGCTGAACCACGCCTCCACATCATTCAATGTCTTTAAAATATTCTTAGTAGTTTCATCTTTATTGTTTTCATCTCTAATTAACAATGAAGTGTCATCAGCAAACATTACAATGTGGTTATTTTCAGTTATGCAATTAGGCAAGTCATTTATATAAATAAGAAATAGTAAAGGGCCCAGGATTGATCCTTGTGGGACTCCACAATCCACCTTGGCCATGTCTGATCTACTGCTATTAATTTCAACAATTTGTTGTCTATTTTCTAGATAAGACTTAAAGAAATTACACTCTGTACTCTTAATTCCATAGTGTTCAAGCTTTTTTAACAGTATTTCGTGATCGACGCAGTCAAAAGCTTTGGATAAATCGCAAAAAATGCCATATGTATCACACCTTTGATCCAAAGATTCAAGTATATTTTTGGTTAGGGAAGCTATACCAGTAGATGTATTTTTACCTTTTTGAAAACCAAATTGTTGTGGGTGAATAGTATTATTGCTTACGAGAAAGTGGGTGAGCTGTTCCGCGACAATTTTCTCAAAAAGTTTACTGATAACTGGCAATATTGAAATTGGTCTGTAGTTACCTAAGTCGTTTTTGTTTCCTTTTTTAAAAATAGGTATCACTCTAGCAATTTTTAATTTATTTGGAAAATTTCCTTGCTTCAGACATATGTTGAAGATATCTGCCAGATGTGGGGCCAACCTATCTATAATTTGCTTCAACAATCTGGCAGACAAGTACCACAAGTCATTTGAGTTTTTTGTTTTTATTTGTTTACAAGTCTTTCTAATTTCATTTGCTGATATTTCTCTAAATTTAAACTGTGGTATTTCTGTTCTGGGGCACCTCAAATGCCTCATAGAATTTTCGACTGACGACGAAAGATTTTTTGTTAAAGAAGATGCTATATTTATGAAATAATCATTAAAATGATTGGCTAGTTCTAGATCTGTTATTTTTTTATCGTCAACAATAAATTCAATTTTATCATGTCGTGTGTCATTTGATCTACCTGTTTCGTCTTTAATAATATCCCATGTAGTTTTAACTGGGTTTTTGGATATCTTTATTTTGTTCTTTAAAAATATTTGTTTCGCTTCACTACAGACTTTTTTAAATAAAAGAAAGGGGAGTTTGCCGGTACTTGGTATCGAACCACGGACCCCTTGTTCACGAGGCCGAGACTCTACCTCCAGACTACCGACGAAATTAAATATAATCAATATACAAAGGACGAGCTTGTCGCAAAGGAGGGGTGTCTTCCAATTAACCCAAACTTTTTACAGGACACTCGAAAATTTATTGAAAAGAGCAAGCGACCTTTTCCTTACCGGAGACTTCACAGGGGAATAAAATATATATTTGAGTAATCAAGATCATTTGATTCTTTCACTCTATCCAAAAAGTTTGAATATCTATTTGACGCAAATTGCACAATATTTTTCAAACATTCATCATGAATGCGTATCTGATACTTCAACGCCACTGTGCTATTTATTGCTTAATAAAAAGCAATGCGCTATGTTGGGCGTGACACTGCTGGCTTATTGCTGTTCAGCCATAAAAAAGACTACATGTTCATTAACACAACTGCATTCCATAAAAAAAACAACATTATACTTGCAAGAAAGCAAATATAATCTTTTTTTCTGATTTACCTTACAATTTTCACTTAGGATTGATATTTATTTGATCTATCTTTAAAATAGGCAGAGAGGACCGACAATCAGATTCAAATTGTGAAAGAACCCATTCAAATTATCTCATTTCTCATTTTACTCTCCCCCACTATTTTCTACAAGTTTCATATAAATGCTGCAGTTATTAGTAAAACATTATTATTATTATTCTAAAAAAATTACCCTGCACTGAGATCATAACAGCTTTTGGCCTCAGCTTCTCAGCAGGAACATGTTGGTATAAAAAAATTAGCACAACCTCCAATTCACTATAAAGTATTCCACCCATCATGAATGTCTTATTTTCTACTGACACGGTGGTGAAACCTGCATGTTTACATCCAGATAGAATATTGACTACCCCACTTGTGGTAGATGCTGTGATGGTATAGATAGAGACACTGAAGTATGTAAATTATAATTATGTCCATGAAATTTTCTTTAATTTTTTTTATTGAGCACACATACAATATGTACCTATATAATAATAAAATTATGCCTCAAAGCACGAGCTCTGCTCAAATTTGAGGGAATCACCTAATTCGTTTACTGTGCATTTATAAAGAAATTATTATTGTTGTAAAAAATGTATATTTGTCCCAATAAACATATTTATTTGAATTTAATATTTTCTCATTCAGTATTGTTCTCACGTGTACTGTTTACTGCTTAAGTTTATATTTTGTAAAATTTGTAACAAAACTATCAAAGTAAATCATAATTATGTAACATAAAACAAAATAATATGGTAGGTACTTAAAAACAGAGGTTTTGCTATAACTCTAGTGTTACACGTTGTGTGTTGCAATAAAAATAAATTAGTTGAATAATGTTGACATAATAACATATTATAACAAACTAAAGGTTAGGTTAGGTTGTGAGTAAAAATGGTACTATATTCGGCAATCATTCGGTATCCGATCTACCCAAATATTTTTTTTAAAGATGAATCTGGATTTGAAATAAACACAAATGCACCCTTCATGGTAAGAAATATATATTATGCTTGTGTTGGGAAGGTGGAGTAAGTGCGAGTCTCTAACTGCCTTATGAATGAATCAACGAATTTTATATCTCCGTCCGTTGAATGCAGATACCTACCTTTGCGTAATAATGAAACCTAAGTGAAAAACGAAACGGAATAATGGAACCTATACGTAATAAAGAAACCTATATGTAAAACCTACTACATTAATATTTTCCATGTCTAGGCAAAGAATAGTAGGTCTCCCATTTTTTCCCGTACGTTTTCGAGTGTCCTGTAAAAGGTAAGTTCGTAAAACATCACGCACAAGACATGTTACATTTTTAGTTCAGCAATGAGGTATTCCATATTCATCCTAAATGTCTTATTTTTAATTGGTACTTAACTTCTGGCAAATGCCGTGATAGTATAGATATTTTATATAATTTTTCGTAATATTGTGAAATCTATTTGTCATGGAATAAAACTTTTCCAGTATCTCGATTAACGAAGATGCAATAAGAAACATTAAATATTTATACTAATTGACAAACACATAGAAAAACTATTTTGTACCTGTTTACGTAAGTATTTAATCCTGAAAAAAATCTACCTTAGAATATCTCGTTCTAAACCAAACTATCTATTCACGACGTTTATAATCTCGCTGGATATTCATACATCTGGTTTCCCTGGATATCTCTGGATTATAACTGCACTACACTACACACCATCACGGCATATCCCACAAGTGGGGTAGCCAGCAGAACATCTGCATGTAATAAAGATGCAGGTCGTCTTCTCTGTGCCAATAAAAAAAAGACATTCAAGATTGGTGGCAATCCTCATCGCTGAATTTGAGATGTAATATGTCTTTATTTTTTCGAACACCTGCCTTTTATAGGATACTCGAAAGCTTACGGAAAAAAGTGGGAGACCAGTTCTCCCCGGATATCCGATTTACAATCTCGCCAGATATCCTGTATCTAGCGAGACCCCTATATTCGTTTCATCACGGGTTACATTATTATATTATAAATAGTAGTAACTAGTTACCTGTATTGAGGGTTAGTGTTTGTCACGAAGTAGGTAGATAGGTACGTAATATAGAGACATTTTCCCTGTAATAAATCCGCCCTGACACATTGTCTGAGGGCTTGTCACAGTATTCAGTGAATACTACTACTTACTATCAATATAATAATATATCATTCTCTATTCCACCTCGCCTATGTTGTCATTTATGTACCTTGCTAAAGGTAGCTAAAAAATCAAAGTAAGCAACTTTTATGTAGGTACCTAACTTCATACTGAATGACAATTTTATTCGAAGAATATTAGCCAAAACAGCTGAGAAATTTGTGTCAATATTCTGAATATTGTCGTATTTGTCCACATCGTCAGATTCGATGAAAGATAATTAAGGAAATGTGTCCTAGGACATTGAATCATGAGCTAGTCAAAGAAAAGGCTCCTGGATGACATGATAAATTGGGGTTTTGGAGAACTTAAATGCTGGACAGTTGTCTAGCATTTAATTCAACAATCTAGTGCAAAAGATCGTAGAGTTCGGAGATCCATTGATATGGAGGTTAAACTTCTTATAATGTAAGTATTGAGTTAGGTAAGAGCCTACTTTATTATTTTAAGCCTAGGTAGGGTACCTCCAACGTTGATAATCAATTGTGAGTAATAGGAAATACCCAAAGGGAATGTTTGCAACTGAAAGAAAATGAAAATATTCGTAGCGACACTGAGAAGAATTTCGACACAGACACGTTTCACACAAATGAGAAAAAACTGCAAAATTTATAATGCGCCAGTTTGCAAGTATGTATTTGGCCAAAACAGGGCCTACATTGCACGTGACGATCTCGATCAGCACTATCAGCAGTTGTCAAAAAGCGGCCCTCGAGCTTGATTAGTGCGGCCGCATATTAACTTTTTGAGATCCAACATTACAATCGCAATTTCTCTTTAAACTCATTTAATTATTCATTCATTCATTACTTTAAATTGATCACAATCCATAATTTTTTTATGGAAAAATGCATTCAAATAATATATTATCAATATACAGAGGGCGAGTTTATCGCAATGGCGCGATCTCTTCCAATTAAGAAAACCCAATGAGGATTGCACGTAGTCCCAAATATGCTGATTTGAAAACACACTAAATAGTAGCATGAAGTTTCAGAAAAAATAATAATTTGTATTTTCAATAAAAATCTCAATTTTCTTTTAAATCATGTACCTACACATTTTGCTTGTTCACACTCATTCACATAAAGCTAGATCTACATTACTAATGTACCTACATTAAGAGATGTCGCGTATTGTATGAAAATTACTTTATAAACATGACTAAATGGGTACACTTAATCTGGAAATGTTCAATTCACAAGTGTGCAGTCCTCAATGATACCTCATAATACTATCCTATGTGACCCTTTACTAGAAAATAGTGACGACCGCTGATCTAGATGTTTGTATTAGGTAGGTATGTTATGACATGGGCAGGCATATGTTTTATTTGATTGTTATGTTTGGCTCACAGTCAGTGGGATAGTTCATGGCTAAATCAGGCCAAGGTTGATTGGAGACGTGACATATTGTACTCAAAATGTATTTAGGTACTTTAGGTAATATAATATATTATATAGGCCGGTGTGTGTATAGAAAATATATAACAGTCGCTAGGTATATATTGTATAGTCCTACCTAGGATATGACTATGTATTCATAAGTATTTATCATTATAATACCTAGGTAATTAGTAATACATGCATTATGCTTACTTTATGTTATGAAGTATACGCAAATATAAACAGGATTTTATTTGTTTTTTTTTTTAATTGGTACATAATACCTATTGAAGGAGACCCACCGACCACCCGGATAGCGCAGAAGTCTGGGGACTTCCATTTATCCGAATTCTACACTGCACAAAGTTTGTCCACACCGGGGGCTCCCTAGTGGGCAGCCTGAGGGGCTGGCCGGCCAAAAACAACCCCGTGTGTGGAATCTTTTGACTACACTCCTTCGATGTCCCTCTAGCCGAGAGAAGCAAATACATTCATAATTTATTTAAAACTAACAATATATTTATAAAGGTATTTCCTTAACCTAGATAACAATTCAACACTTAAAACAAAATAATAGAAATACATAATACCTAGACAAACCGCACTTGGCGATCGACTACTGTGTAATTATGGGTTATTGTTACGGTTATATTGTCGAAAATTCGTTTGTAGTCGATCGCCAAGTGCGGTTTGTCTAGGGTGACGGTCGGAGAAAATTTAAGACAATGGTTCAGAAGACGCTGACAATGTCCTTATAAGACGAAATGATTGACAATATTATAAGGATAAGACGTCTCTCTCAATAAAGAACATAATTTATAGTAGATTTTTTTTTTAATTTCTTTCAGAAGAAGCACCGCATCGCTGTTCAGGGCCGCAGTCAATAAGATAGAAATAGCCCTGGGGCCGTAGACAAACCATACTTAGCGATCGACTACTGGCGAACTTTTCGACAATCTACCTACATGTACCGTATAATTACCTATGCGTTATTGTTGCGGTTATAGTCGAAAATTCGTTTGTAGTCGATCGCCAAGTGCATGTTTGTCTAGGGGGGCTGATGAATACCAACCTTGACAGAAGAGATGACATTTGGAGACGAAGAATATTTATCTGAAATCTTTACAAACCCAAAAACACCATCAAAATATGCAATTACTCTTGAGTCTGGAAGGTGTACTAGTTTGGCAGTGAGAGGATTTAGACCATGTAGGTATCTCTCAATTGATGGTTCTAGACTTGTAATAATGATAAAGAACCGATAAATAGATACATAAAGAACTCAAATGGAGACTGGGATAAATAAGAAGTAAATAGGTAGGTCAGGCTCAGAAAAGATGAGCTGACAGTGTCATTATACTAATTGCCGATAGTAAGTGGGTTGAGTGGCTTTCAAGGTCACATCCTGGAGTGGAAAATTTATTATTTTTACTTTTTAAATTATAAATATCCAGGATTTTCTTTAGGAGGGAGTGCAAAAGCTTGGAAACATTTTCCAATTTTCTATTTGGTGATATAAAAATTTGAGCAATTTTACGAATTTTTACTTTTTATACTACCTACAATTTTTAATTTCTGAAGGGAGGGGACCACTTCCCGTTTCGATATAAATTTTCCATACTTATCCCGTACTAAAATACAAATATTGTCTACTTTTCTATTGTTTTCAAATCCTAGGGTCGGGGGAAATAGCCTTTCTCCCCTTCTGAATACAAACAATAAAAAAAATTAACACAACATTATCCAATTCAAAAGGGCAGGTACCTACACATAATTCTATAATTTGTAAAAATATTTCATAAGCCCATAAGGTTGTCATTCATATCAAAAGTTAATAAAGAAAAATAAATAAAATGAACAGTAGAGAAGAGGTATCTACTAAGAAAAATCCTGTTTATATTTGAACTATCTTCTTGATAACTTGAGTTTAACACACATGCATAGCTACCTGTTAGTACAATTTATACATGATGATCCACTCTATGTACATGTTATTTTATCTCTGTTACTATTCTACATATAATGCTAATTGTCCAGATGATTGTCTGAATACAGATACAATTAGCAACTTTAAGTCACTATGTCAATGTCATTCAATGTTTATCCATATTATATCCCAATCAGGTCTAGTGGATTGGTTTGAATATACAATTTTCTGGGTGAATTTACAATTCCCTGTCAGATGTAATTAAGGGTTCAATTTTCACATAAATACTTCGCACATATCACTGCAAATATGTAGGTATATTTCACTAGACCTGTCGGCTAGCCTCTGAGCAGAGATAACGCTCTTACCTTTGAGTCACAGGTCCTGGCCAAAATGAAGAATGACCTTTATCTAGTTGCCCTGGGTCTGGGTGTTACATGTGAATCCGTTTGGTGTTCTGTATATATAAATTGTCGGGTTAGTATCAATAATACAAGATTCATATCTTTATGATGTGATTTTTACAATTAAACATTGTATGAGATAATATATGTAAATATAACACACAAAACTATCATATAAGACTTACTAAAAGACAACGTCACCTTATTTAGTAGTGCCCACAGCAACAGACCAACCACGCAGAAGGCACGGTCAACATAGCTAGCCAGAACCCCTCCAAGCGGCATCATATGTCTAATAACAGCCTGTATTAGCATACTTTTCGGTTGCCTTCTCAGAAATGCAGAACTCCGAGTCTTAATTCAGACAATATTATGTTTTGAAAATAACCAAAACCGTTATGTTTAGGAATAAATACAATGTTATTGCCAAATCAATAAATAAATAATAGGTATTATATTATTAAAATAAAACACTTGAGTTCAGTAATAAATATGTTTTTTTATATCACAAAACTATTTGCAACACATTCTAACAAAATCTCTAACTAACTGGTAATTTCTTCATTTAATTAAAATACATACATAGTTCAATTCATTCCCTCACAAACACACACAATAACGTCTTCTTTACACTAACACCGTTCTCGTCGTCGTTTTCGCAGCGACAACAATGATGAGGATGACATAAGATAGAAATGTTAATATAATATTTATCAAAACAATAATAAATCCAAATTAAGATTAATAATATAATCATTTACAAAAAGTTCCAATATTCATGTTAAAAACGAAATCACAATTTTCATAAAAAATATATATCATAAATGAGTTCACATTTTTGTGTCGTTTAATATCCAAACCCCAATAAATTATTTTGATTTATGGTTTAATATAATACAAATTATCCTGGCTAAGAACACCATTCCAAATTTATTAATACATATTAATTGTATCCCTAATACAAAATTAGCTATATTGACATATGCAGTTGCCAGACTGATGCTACCTTCATAGTAGAATTATAATTTTAAAATTTACCTCAATACACTAGGAAAGAGAAACATATGCCTTCTGGTGGTTGGCTCCACGAACTAACTTAACAGTTTCAATTTCAAACAGATTAAAACAAAAGTGTTGTGATAAATTTTTTACTGTGCTTTTAAATCACAGGTCATCATGAAAAAGCTATTAGTCGAATGACCGCAATTATAAGCATTTTCGACTTAATAAAATTCTGCTTTTTAGTACCCACATTTATATGTATTGGAAAACGAGACAAAAATAGAAAGTGCCAACATTAGATGTCATACTTTCCAAGCGCATAGGGATAAATCTTAACCATGATCCTGTTCTCTTTTGAGTAAAATGAGTGATGAGTGAAAGGTTTTCAAATCCATCTTCAGAGATTTTGATAATAAACGACACTTAAAAATTTAGAAACAAAAAAGGACAATTATCAACAATAATTATTTATTCTATAAGAAATGACGAACACCTAATGAAGTCAGTCATGTATACCAAATTCACATGACAATGAAAAAAACAAGCTTCATAAAGTGATGTACATGAAATTGCTTTTTGGAAAATCAAATATTTTCATTGCCAATAGAAATGAGAAGTAATCAATACAAATTTTACTTCACTGAATTTTTATTCGAATAAAGTCTTTAACCTGTCCGTGAGTGAATAAAGAAAAAATAAAAGTGTATGGCAGAGTGAATTAATTCAACTTTCACTTTTTGAATATTTTTTTATCGCATGTTATAGAAAATGATCCCTAGAATAAATGTTTATAAGGAACCAACTCTCAAAAATTAATAATAACGGAGTTATATAACAAAAACAATTTTGATACGTCATGTCTGCTCCGGTATTGTCAACAATGGGTTCAACATAAAAATATTTATTATTATTAAAAATATTTATTTTTATTTGTTTTTAACAAAAACTTATGTAGGTACTAAAAACTAATTAAACTGTCCAGAATTAGCACAAAAAGTAAAAAAAAATCCATAAAACACTCCACAAAATAACACCCATAGCGCACGAACGCACGCAGCAAAATGGTTTGCAACCGCGAGTGACGGCTAGGTATTTCAAGCGGCGGTCACGTGACATTTTGTATAGGCGATAAATAAGGTCTAAACACGCCTATTTTTGATTTTTTTTCTTGTGATTGGTAAAGTACATCCGACAGATTGGACCAATGATGAAATTGACGAATTTGGCGGGAATACCTAAATATTACTGGATCAAACGCACCGGTGCGTGCGTACTCCAGATCCCATAATATTTTTTGCACGCACCAGTGCGTTGGTACTCCTTTACAGGTTAAAAATATTCACAAAAAAACATCAAAAATCAAAGCAGTACCCAGAAAAAGAAAAAGGTACAAAACATTTATAGAAAGTATGGTCCAATTGATGTAACTAATTTGGATCTATTTTCTATTCATATTTTTTTTACATAAGTATTCAAAACTCCTCATTTTTATGGGCTATGCAAATATCGTGAAAGAACTTATAGGAATGTACATATTTAAAAAAAAATAACAATGTTTAATTTATTTGTTATATAAATAACATTAAAATGAAACAAATACATTTTGTTCATCATAAAATGATACAAATGAAAACATTTTGAGACAAGTTAAAAAGAAACTTTAAAAAAAAAAAAAAAACAGAAAGGAAATTTAGAACATATTCTTTTTTAACATTAGGAATGGTTCAAAGAAAAATACTAAATAGACAGATTTGAAATTTTGTTGAATACAATAGTTAAATATATCTTATAAGTTAAGTTTTTCATTTTAAACATTTTTTATTTAATTTTAAGCAAAAAAAATCAAACACTCATTTTGAAGGTAGTCACACAATTCAATCTCAATTGATCAACTGTAATTGTGCAACTTGAATGTCTACAAATAAATAATAAGGCAGTCAACATGATTTGCTAATTTTATATAAAAGTATTGGCAACCAATTTAATATCCTTGAAATTCAGGCATTCTTAGCATTTTCATACGAGGAAAATCAACATGCATAATAATATAAAGTATGCAAAAGCATTGTGTGAGGACAAGACCTTTCTGACTACCCCTTAAAGAATGCGGTATAAGGAGATAGATATGTTGGCAGAAAATTTTTACACACTGTCTGCAAATATAGCTGTTTTGAATAATGCAATATTTTAAGTTGCTTCAACTTGGTTGAAAGCGAGTTATTATGTTTCAAATTATAAATAATTAGATGTTCCTTTAAGATTAAATTGTGTGAACATGGTACAAGACTATAATCAGTTATAAATATTTGTGTGACCATATTTGAAACTGTAAGAAGGAAAAGGGTGAATACACCATGTAGACAGATATAGTTAGATCAACCCTATGTTTTTAATAGTTCGATTTGATTATAGAAGATTGTCAACATATGTGCGTTTTTAAAATGAGAATTAACAATTTAAATTATAATATGCTATTATTACCTATCTAAATAATTAAATAAAAAAATGTTAAGATCACTCATTTATAATTATAATATAAGAAATATTTACATTGGAAAAAATAAATTAAAATATCCATAGCTGCAATGGAATACAATAATAAAATATCCATAGCTGCAATGGAACACAATTATAAATTGAAAATAACTTAAAATGAAATGTCTGTTAATAGAAAATATTAACAAATGTTTTTAATTAGTTCAAATTTAAACATTAAATTCACTGTCTTGTTCATAAATGTGAATCAATTTAGGCAAGCAATCATCTACCGATCAGATAATATATATGAGATTGTTCTAATCGGTTGTAAGATCAAATGAACAAAAATATTAACTATCGATCAGAACAAAATAATATTTTTTTCTAATTTTTGTTATCTTCCAATCAGATAAATACTATGAGATTTTTGTTCTGATGGGTTGTTGGGTCCAATCAAGCAAGTGAATAAAGATCAATTGCTTAAAACTGAAACATTCGATCCACTCTTATATATAAAAACAGTACTTTATACAGTGGTCCAAAAGTGTACAATGGTTGGTGACAGGATTATTCAAACCGAAGATTCTTGGTTTGGAAGTCCGAACCAATGCTATTTGTAACCTAAAATAAAACAGCAGAGGTCCCCAACATTTCTAGACTTTTGATATTTATAAGAAGTCTCAAAGTTGCGTAAAAAATATTCCAGAGATTTTTAAAAAGAATGCTATCTTTCCATAGACAAAATATTGACATCAATATTGCCTATATACTTATCATTCTATTGTATGAGGGAGCTAAAAGCCAAATCACTAATGTCCAATATGGGTTTGTTGGACATTAGTGATTTTGCTTTTTTACCCCTCATATTATAAAGAGAAAGCTTCCATAGACAACCACATTAAATGGTTGTCTATGGGATATTCTTTTTTTTTAAATTGATTTAACTATAAAAAAACATTTTTTTCTCTTCCTCTCCACAAAATATTGTGCATTGAATAACTCAAAAATTAAATACCTACATTTAAGTGAAATAAATAAAAATTTAAAGGATTTGAAAATTATGCAACATTTCTTGCTCATTAACCTATTGCTTTATAGCTCTGTTAAGAAAATATTTTTCCATCTATTAATCTGTCAGTGTTGCTTTAAAAATTATCTGAGTTAACCATTTCATAACCTTACAATGAATAATTAATAGATTTAGTACTAAATCTGTGAGTATGTGAAGAATGTTCTATGATATAATATTTTACAATAGTGTGTTAGAAATTTATATATTTGTACAAACTAAAAAAAGGTAAGTATAAAAAATTCTATTCCGAATAAAAATATTTAATAAAATTGCATTCACTCCTAGAGAAAAACAGACAATTTATGAAAATTTATACAAACGATAAGAGTACAAAAGAAAATTGATGTAGAAATATTGATTTGAACACAAATATATTTTATTTTAATACACATAATATTGGGATTAATTATTTGAAAAATAATCAACAAATATTAATTTATACTTAGTATATTACCTAGTTTTTAAAATTTAGATTTAGTTCTCACAAAAATTCAACAAAATTGTACAATAATAAATACATTCTTTTTTAATAATTTAATTTTAAATGTTGCTAAAAAGACACTTTCAAGGTACTATTAGATACATCAGCGTCGCCAACTCGGATTTTAAAAAATACGTATATTTTAGTAAAGTGGTACATTTGAGAAAATAGCCGAGAGTACCTAGGTTCGGAACAAGAGTCCGAAGATTAGGCCGAAAGTAAGTTAGTAGATTAGAGATTATAATTATTAAAATTATTCTTTTTAAAATTACTTTGCACAGGTGCAAAGTGTATGATCTATTAAAAAATATATAAACTTGGCAACACTGTATCAAATGGAATAAATTCAGAGACAAGAAATTTAGTTTTTTAGAATGTTGAAGTATCATATGACAGTATTTCATGTGTAATGTAATAAGAAAGTAATTGTAAAATCGCTACAGCAATCAGAGAAGGCGCTATGTGAGATTTAGTACCGATTGGCTATCACAATTGTATGCCATGATGCAAAGATAGAAATTTTTAAAATTATATACTCATTTTAATTGTGTTTTATGAAAAATGCAAGACATTTTAACCATCAGAATATAACTCGATACTATTTTCATGTACATAATAGTTTTTTAAGTCCTCGTATATATTTTTTTAATTTTCCAGTTTTTTTTTTACATTACAGTTGTCATTGAGAACTCTCATAAATATTTAGGTATTATTTGAACAAAGCTCAGACACAAATCAGAAAACAAACACTTTTAAGATTGAAATATATTTTTGAAGACATGAGTATGGATCCAATACAAATATACCTGTTTTGGAACAAATTTTTGTAATATAATTATTTTGTTAATCTTCAATTTATTCCTTACAAGCAACAACATACAATAAACCAACGAACATTAAAAACATTAAAACGTTAGAAATGGTTAATAATTTTATCATTATAATTTTGTCTAATATATTTTATTATGTATAAAAAAAAAATTATTTGTAAAGTAGCTCAAATATACTGTAAATATACCATCGTGACGTATCCTACAAGTGGAGTAGCCAGCAGACTAGCTGCATGTAATAAAAATGCAAGCCGTCCTCTCCATCTTCATTTCTAAAATATTTTTCATTCTGATTTGCGACCAGCCACAAGTGTAATTCTGAAATAATTATTTAATAGGACTACTTACAACTATTTTGTATACAACATATTATTTATTTATTTATTATAATTAGTTACACAATAACTAGCTTCATAATAATATTAAAACGTAACATAAATCATCAAGTATTTACATCATATCAAAAATTCATAATATCAACAATAATTATTTTATAAACACAATCGACTCTCAAATTACAAACACATTATAAAAAAAATTACTTTTTACAAAATGTAGCAAATCAATTTATTGTATTCTATAATTGTTCATTATGTAGAACTCCATGATTTAATGTAAATATAAAAAAAACTTTGTAGAGTTTTACGATGTACTTTTATTTAGTGACCAGTTTCCGACATGTTATGTCTTTTTCAAACCCTAGTTTACTTTACTTCCAAACAAAGGTTTTTGTTTTTATTTACATTAAATCAATTTATTTTAATTGTAAAAGGATGGTGCCCCTTATTGCATGCTTAATAAATAAATAAATTTGAGATTTTTAAGAATATTTTTTACAAACATGGTCAGTAAAACAATGTACAAGAGATGGTATTGTGTTTTGATAAAAAATAAAATGGATTTTGTAAAATCTGGCTGGCAAAAATTGGCACAAAAATTGAGGGATCCTGTAATAAAAGTGTGTAATTTGAGAGTACACCATGTTGAAATTAATTAATCTAATTAAACTGTCTATCTACTCAAGATTAACTGATATAACATAATATATCAATCATCAACATAATATAAATTAAAAATTATCATTTATTTTTACATGACATTAATGAGTTGTTGTTTAAATTTTTACCCCTTTTGAATGATTGTTTGATAATTATACAAGAACTTAATGCTGAAAATTATAATATAAAAGTCGTTTATTCTTTCTTAAATACAAGACTAAAGAATCAAAATGATTCACAATAAACAATTTCAACAATAATTTCTCATTCGTAAAAAATCAAATTAATGTCATTTATAGTTCCCATTTTCACCAACATGGCGCTAATGTCAGCAGAGAGCCATCTGTATGTAATAATGATAAATTTTGTAAACCCATAAATTGAGAGAGATAAAAGGCTTCTATTTTAAAAGAAGTTTAAAAAGAGTTTCAATATTTTTTGGACTATTTGACGTAAAAGTAGTGATCTATTTAGAAGAATTACCCATTTGCTAGAGTGCATAGATTCACCAGACTGTATTTAATAAAAATGCTGATAGACAAAACTACAAATTGTACATATCAAACAATTCAATTGATTGAGTGACAACATATTATGGTACAAAGAAAAAAGTGTTATAATTCAAAAATACCATTACAAAAAACAATAATTATAGATAATTTCATCTTATTTACACAGATAAAATATTACAAATACAGTATATAAATATCATCACATTCTTCACGTCTTGCGTATATTTATAATGTATCATCTTGTAGTGTAATAAATATAATTATATTAAATAATTCACTATTAAAGTCGTAATATATAACATATCATTCAATCAAAATAAATTAAACTTTAATTAAAACAATTTATCAATATTTTTGCAAGGTGCATTTCCGCGCTCTGCGACAATGTCAGACAGCAACTGCAACACAGTGTTTGATTACATCAAGACGTGCGATGACAATATTATACACTATGTGTTTGTATGGCAGTTGTACCAAGACGCCCGATGACAATACTATGCACTATATGTGTGTATGGCAGTGCTTAGAGACAATCATTGTATAACTTCAATGTAATGTGCTGCATAGCTCCAAAAGTGCTGGTGCATTTGACATCACTCCAATACAAATTCGTAACGCACGGTATTATCGTCTGGCGATGTGTCACAGTCCAACGCTGTCTTGCAGGTCGCTGCCTGACATGGTCGTAAAATGTGGAATTGCGCCTTTAGAGTAAAATATGACATAATGTTATTTTTATCATTTGAGTTATTTAATAGTAATCAGATAATATATACACGATTTTTTAAAATATATATGGTCCATTATGGTTTAACTAACTGATTTTTTTTTTATATAATAACACTAACATAATAATTGTAAATTATTTTTTATATTAATAGAGTCATTTTTAGGAGAAAAATCACTGATTTGTTGTTTATTTTCATAAGAAACTAATATAGATATTTTAAATACAAAACATTATAAGAATTCACAATATACACTTTTCATATAGCTAAAAATGTCTTTCATTATTTTTCATGTTTCATTATATTTATATTTTGTCACTAACATCGATTTTTGAAATGTCTTAACATAAACATGCATAATTTTTATAAGGTTCAATACTAGACCAAAATTTCTTTAAATCAAATTAATTAATTACGGGCTGTTTCCATACTTGCTCTGTTATAATCCAAAATGAGTACACTTAAAGCTGCATTCACATTAAAACAATTCTAACAGAATTATTCCTTGTCCTGTGTTTTTTAAGAGAGTTGCTCAGCTATCTAGCAATGTTCTGATCCAGAGCTTTTGGATAATCTAAACACGGCTTAAATTTAATTTTTTGAAGCGTTGAACCTAAGAGTATTCAATTTAAAAAACAAAGTTAACAACATAGAGACATTGAAGTGACCAATGTACGAGTGACAAGAAGATGGGCAAACAGAGTCAATCTAAAATATAAAATTAAAAACTAAATGCAGTCTTTACAGGTCGACTGAGTTTTTAGAAATAGTCCATTCGCCCATCCCTAAACGTCGTGTTGTAGAAATATATTTTGGCAATATAACTATTTAATAATCTATTAGTTTTATCGTTGCTTGTTTAGAATTTTTGCCTTTTATCTGACAACATGATTTGAAAAAAATCCACTCCGAATAACACACAAAATACAGAGTAAATGTTTTTAAATCAATAATATGTTGGATTACGAGCAAAATAGCTGAAGTGTTGCCAAAGTCAGAGTACGAATATAAATATGAATTACGTTATTTAAAATATATATATATACACCACATGATCATTTCTTCCAAATTGATTCTGATATTTACAATGAAATTAATTGTTTAACTACATATTCAATATGGCAGTGTGTTGAATGAAACATAAAACTTTGCATACTAACTAAAGTTTGACATAGTTAATAACGCCATCTACTCGTGACACTGAGTTAGAAATGGAGTAATTGAGTGTCATACACACACATGAAATGGTGATCAACCTGCCATTTCTCATGTGAAATAAAGTAATTTAGTGTTGTAAACATATGAAATGGTGTTTTACCCGCCAATTCCTATGTGCAATGTAGTAATTTAGTATCATACACATGTGAATTGGTTAGACACTGAGTTAGCAATTGAATAATTTAGTGTCATACTCACATGAAACGGTGATCTAACTGCCATTTTTCATGTGAAATAAAGTAATTTAGTGTCGTAAGTATGTGAAATGGTGTTCTTACTGCCATTTCACATGTGAAATAAGGTAATTTAGAGTCTTGCACATGTGAAACAGTGGGTAATACACCAAATTACCCCATCTCAGTGTCGTGAGTGGAATGCTTATACTTTCTTTTTTCCTACTGTTTAACATTGACAGATCTCAATCACAACTAAAGAACTGCTAGTCTTATAAAATATTTATGTCTTATGTAGGCTTTGAATGAAAATCTTGAGGTATTTCATTGTGGCAACACTTCACACGTTAATCGCGACGATATGTATAACATTTGAATCATTTAGTATTGTTGAATATTTAGAACTATTATGGCTATTAGTGTATGTATTATTAGTATAAGTTGATGTACGATGGTTTATATAATATTATTGAGGTGCTGGTCTGTAGTAGGGGTTCCCTTTGACTGGGAATGGATGCGCCTCCGTGTTGAACACCCACTGGTCTAATGATATCAGGGAATCATCAGAGAACAAGAGATATAAATACTGAAAAAGAAAAATATAGTGTTAAATAAATTTTACATTCAAAACAGGTCAAATGGATTTTAAAGAAATATGACATACCTAATCTAAAAGAACTGTTGTATAAACTATTAGAAATAAAGTCATCGTAGAAGTATTTGTATAATATTTCCACTGTGACTTTATTGGTCCTGTTCCGACTCTCGGGAGTTTTCACTCTCATCATCAGACTGGAGTAAAGTGAAGAAATTAAATTAGGTAGGTAGTGGATTAACTATAGGTATATTAATAATTTGCAATGGGTCTTCTCTATACTGTAAATAGATACTCACGTGGGAAGGGAGTAGGGCCTCTTACATCATGAATTTATTAAAAATAATTTTACCCATATAAGGAATTAAAAATATTTTTTACTAGAGATGTTGCATAATTATGTTATAATTATATTTAAAAAATGCTCTGATTCTGTTTTCCTATATTAAAATTATTCACTGACAATTTATAAATTTAGAAAATACAAAAATTAAAATAAAATAAATAATGACTATACTTTTAGAATTTTTGTTTCTCCATTCTATGTTTTGTATTTTTGAAATTTTGTATTGGCAGACTCCGCCACCATGTGGGACTAACAATTGCCCAAGGAGAAGAAGAGTTCTATGTTTTGTATTATCGTATTTTCTTAACGTTATTTTTTATTATATATTGTAATATGAATTACTGTAAAAAAGCAGTTTAATGCTGTATGTTTCTGAAGTAAATAAAGAATATATTTTACAAACCTTCAATGTCTCAGCTAGGAAGAAGCTCTGCTGGACATCATCTTTAGGAGAGTCCTCTAAGTACACATTCCTAACTCCTGAGTAGCCACCGTCCACTCGACAGTGGGTCTCTATGGCCTGAAAACATCACAATGCATTCATTAACGAATATAAAAAGATATTTTGTTAAAAATATTTAAAATCTAGTTCAGCACAACTCTCTCCTCTAGGGAGTATTGGGCAGAAACCAGCCTCCTTATAGAAACTACAGAATTTTTATGACTGCGTTAGCGCACAGTATGATTTGATTCGGGTTTGAATAATAAATATGAATTCGTAGTTTTGTGTTTCGAGGCTGACGCTTCTTTCTGTGAGAATGGGTTTAGTTACCTGCAGAGCTTCCCAGCCCCACTCTCTGTACTTGGGATCTTTGGTAATCCTCCATAGGACAAAGTAACTCTCAATAGTCTCCGGCCTGAGGATGTAATACTTCTCATTACTCTTCAGAGCCTTGGCTTCTACTGCATCGCTGAATCTGAAACACAAATTATAATGTTCCGTTTAGCCGGAAGTTGGAATTGCTTTGAAGCGATAAATTCACACTTTGTACATTGATGTAGGCATGGCTTCCATCATGAACAATTTACTTTTGTTACAAAGATGATGATATATATGGCGTCCACTGGTTATCTCACTTACGGAAGATGTCACGACAGTATAATTCAATAGAAGTTATTAGATCTGAATTGAAATGAGTAAGTGACAACGAAAAACTGCCAGTAAATATTTTATTTCAAAAAAACATGTTATAAGAGATTAATTAACTGTAATTTTTACCTGAAAGCTTCGGGACCTAGTTTGGTAGGCGACCTGTCGTAGCTTTCGTGACAAGTGTTGGTGAGTCCTTGTGCCAGGTCCATGTATTTACTAGACAAAGACGTCTTCAGAGAATTGGCACCAAGAGCAAATAGTCCACCTGCAATAACATAAAAATATTATATCCATATCTTCAATGTTTTTCACTCCTCTCAAAAGCAGAAAGAAAAGCATCCTCTTCTATTCAGAGTGTTTGTGCACCAATGAGTCACTTTCTCATACATTTTATGATACTCTGATATCGTTATCATAGGTATACTGTGAAAGAGGGCCATGCAGGCCATCGGAAACATCGCGAAGAAAGAATAGTCATCTTTTTGGCTGATTATTATATTATAGAAGAAGTGGGACACATCAAATAAAATTTCTGAGTCTTTGGAAGAAAATAGGCGTTCGATGCTTACAAATTGACTTAGGCCGGCTTTTAAGGATTTAACCAAATATTCTTTACAATTAGAATGGGATATGATGTTTTTAGCACAGCTGGTTCAGTTGTATATAGATTTGTTACATCAATTAAAAAGAGATATTTTTCAAAGCAAACCAAAGACCATCAAGTGTCAAAAGTATTGTCTTCACACGTCAAGACAGAACCAACCCACTGTAACATTCAGGAGTAAGCTGAAAACAATGCTTTTCAAGAAAAGCCACGGCGCCCTTGAGATGGTCACGGATCATTAAACAGCACAGCGCCAAATACAAATTGTCTTTATTTTTATTATTCACAAAATGGGTAAATGTCAAACATACCTGAGAAGCATGAAAGATGGTCCATCTTGTCTTCCAATATCCTGTCGTACTTAAGATCTGCCACATATGTGAGTCCACTGGGTGAGATTCTGATCATGTTATCTATGATGGCCTTCATTGCCTCATCAAACATCTGGCGGGACTCAAAGTCGTCTTTGTTTATGAGCCAAGCCTTGAGGAGATACTCGTAGAATGAATCACCTAAGCCTCCGAGAGACATGTGATCTGGAAATAAAGTGTATTATTTAAATTTAAATTCATGAAAGAATATGATCATTTTATTTATCTATACCCTCACGACAACTCTGAAAGATGGAGTATTCAATGTAACTAACCCGCTGTAATGAACATAGAAGTTGTCTTCTCAGTGCAAAATGAAAATTAAAACATTTTAACATTTAGGACGGGTGGTATACCCTTACAACTGTTAAATTGAAGATCTTAAATGTCTTAAATGTGATATTTTATGAACACCTGATTTTTACATGTCTCATAGTTGGAATAAATCGCCCCTCTGCGATAAACTCTCCCTCTGTATATTGATTGTATGAATGTATTTTATTTGAATGTATTTTTGTGTAAATTAGCTCTTAATCAATGTACAGTAAAGAATAAATAAATTAAATAAAAACTTACAAATAGAAAATAATATAATATAATACAGTGTCTTTGTAATTTATAATTTTTCTCTCTCAAATGTTATTTTATTGTATTTTTCATTGGTGTATAAATAAATAAGACTTGACGATATTGATTATTATTAACATAATGACTCATTAGAAGAATCATGTCTTAGATACCACAATGATCTACACATATTGTGTCGGAGAAAAACTCCAAATAAAAACTGAAATGAATTTCGTATGAGTCTTCTCAACTTACGTTGCCCCCACTTGCCAGTCTTGGGATTGATATAGTTGGGATACAGTCCCCTCGGTTTATCCATATTTCTCAAGACCTCCCTCACCCTGTCCACCTTCTGCCTGTACTCTGGGTTTCCTGTCACGTCACTCAGGTACGTAAACTCCAAGTGGAGAGTTCCTATTTCAGACAAGATACTGCTACCTCCACTGGCCCAACCGTAGTTCTTACTTATCTGGAAAATTAAAAACAGCAATATTATAAAAATTGATTTAAAAACCAATTTTATGTCAAATATGGCATGTGCTGTAACACAATGTTATTTTATTTATACTGGTTACAGGATATGCCGTAATTCAATTTGAAGGCATTCCATGGACAATAAGTTATTAATTTCAAATTTTCTTACTCCAGTACTAGGGTTGATGAGTGAATGTGGGATTCCAGTGGGAGTGTTGAAGGCTGGTAACAGTTTGTCAGCCACATGCTGTGCCTTGTCCCGGAACATGGTGTCTCCAGTGAGAGAGTAGCACGTCAGAAGGCCTCCGATGAATCTGATGGTGGTCTCAAACACAGACAGGTCACTTACCTAGAAAATTAAATAGAATTAGTTTCACAAACGACATGCTGATCACAATCCGGGTGTGAGGTGGATCTTTCTTCAATGATCACAATCCTCAGAATTGAGGAACCCAATAGAAAGAAAAAATAAAAAAAAAACATTGACAAAATAATTGATATTTGTCATTTTATTTTATCATAAGACATCCCTTAGGATAAAATTGAATGAAAGGTGGTATGGGCATATTGCAAATGATGCACAGCAAATATGAGTAATTTTTGCGATACAGGAAAGATGATGGTCGTAGCTGAGTTAAGTTTTGAGAATTTTCAGAGACAATTACCAAAAAATAACCATTTTGGCATCCACAATGTATCCAATCGCCTGGATAACCTTCGTAAGATAACAGCATCATGTCAGGAATGAAATGGAAATAGGCAACTAGAATGGCGTAGATTTGCTATAGATGGAAGGGATTTGTTTTTGCTCCATACTTTTGAGAAAAGTTTTGAAGAGAATGAAACACCCATATTTAATAACTCAAAATTACAACATTGAACAATCAATAAATATTGAAGTTGGAATGCTGTTTATGTGCATGTTGTATACCTGCATCTATTAGAATCTATAAAACTTTCTCTGTTTTTTTTTAAATGATTCCTAAGTGTATTGTTTAACATGATTAGTCAAGCGTGTAATTATTACTGTTTAACATGAAAACTCAGCCTATCGCAGAACTGCGTTATTGGAACTGCTTACACTTGGTTCGTCATTTGTTTATGCAACACACAAATTTGTTTATTAAAACCAAATAGGTGTATTGAGAGAGAGAATTCAAAATAATAATACCCCAGAATTCAAGTATTTATTTAACATGGTATAATACAAATAAATATTTATTTATTTTCGAAGGGAAAAAACAGTCGACACAACAAATATTACAAACATCAATATTAAATGCAGAGATGTGACGTATTTGAAATAAAAGTATTTAAAATACAAATACAAAATACAAAATACGTATTTGTATTTTGTATTTCAAATACCTTTTTGTAAAAAGTATTTTGTATTTTATTTGAAATACTTTTTTTGAGTATTTTGTATTTTACACAAAATACTTTTACAAAATACCATTTTATTGTTTGAAACAAAATTCTGCCATTAATTGATATGCGCGAAAGCAAGCTTTTTTGCCAATTTATTGAATTACAAATACAACGTTTCCATTAGAGTACTCCATGTTTGAGATATACACACATAATAATGATGATTGAACAAAATTATACATGACGCCGTTTCATGATCCATGGCCATTTCAAGGGCGCTGTGATTTCTCCTGAATGGTAGCATTTTCAATTTTGTCTGAAGGCAATCTATTCCAGGCAGATGACGCTGCGACTCTGTTTCTTCTTTCTGCAAATTTAGAGGTATTTGCCCTTTTGAGTTCAACGAGTTTAAGAAGCTGAGCACAGCCTTCGCCACACATTTTCGTCAGTGGAACAGCTCAGTGGGTGGTGTGCTGCCTTGTGGACAGTGAGACACAGTTTAAACACCACTATCTCTAGGACTCTCAGTTAGTGTAGACTTCTTAGTAGTGAAGTTATGTGGCAGCTCTTATTCTCTCTGTAAATGATCCGGAGGCAACATTAAAAACCATCTGAAGACGATAAGGATGAGTCTGGAGCAGTCCTGTATATAATATGATGTTACAGTAGTCCATACGATTTCAGATTTGGATTATCCATTCTGATTTATTTTGCAGCCCAAGTCAGGAATTCTCTTACCTGCTTGATGATACTCAATCTATTTATGACAATTTTCGGCTTATCTCTTCTAACAACCGTACATTTTGTCATGACTTAATTTTTTTTTTCTATTTTGACAGTTCTTCCTAAGGCTCATCCTCATTGTCTGCAAGCAATGATATATCGAATCATGTCAACCCTTTCTCCATTTATGTATACTTTTGTCCAGTTTTTAATTTCTTTTTCATTCATCAATGGTTTAAATATTAAATACTTTTGTCTTACACCTTGTTCGACTATTTGTAAAAAGTATTTTAAAAAGGTATTTTAAAAAAGTATTTTGAAAATACGTATTTTGTATTTTGTATTTAAATACCATTTTGAAAAAGTATTTAGTATTTTGTATTTGAAATACAAAAATTCAAAAGTATTTGTATTTTGTATTTAAATACTTTTTTGAAAGTATTTTGCACATCTCTGATTAAATGCAATATAGACCACAAAAGTCCCCCTACATTACCACAGTATCAAAACTTCGAAGCAAATAAAACATATCTAAACTAAAAAATATCTGGATAGTAAGAATACTCTAACCAACTATTCCCAAAACTAAAAACACAAGTCAAGATTTGCCTATGAAGTTTATTTATCTATCCAATCTTGCTGCAACCTTTGTGTGGTAGGCGGAAAGAATGAAATGACCAATTCAGTCTATTGTGACACACTGCGTTCATACAATTCCTCATACACATACACTCATCTCAAGAGAAGAGTGTATGTGTAAGACTTCAAGGATTTGATTCTCAGGTATCTATCCTTTATAGTTGTTTATTTACGTTGATCTTCTCTGGTATTCGATGCCTCTAACTGGATATGTTCATGTGACTAATTGTTATTTTTTTAATGTGGCGAATTGCTCTTTTAACCACTTGACCTAAACTTATGTTTTTTAATTGATCTCTATTATTTGAAATTTTTTATATAAATTTTTTTATTTCAATTTTTTATTGACTTATGAATTTTAACTAATTGACTTTTTACTATATTTGACATTTTTATACCACTTTGATTTCTCTTTGTAATGTCTTGACCAATTTTTTTTAACAATTTTGTTCCTTATTTTATAAATATAACATGATTAATGTTATATTGTCTGTTAAACTCTCGTTTCTTTAGTCTAATTGTTTTGTGTCTTTTTTGTAACAGATCTTTCCTTTGTTTACATGTTTTGTATGTATACAGAGGTTTAACATGTTAAAGGCTTTGGCCGTAAATATTTGTAAAAAAAAAAAAATAAAGTCCATTCTTTCAGACATGTACATTTCTTTTCATTCTTTCATCAAATCCCAGGAATATTTGAATTTAGGTTAACACGATTTCACTTACAATATTGTCCATATTGAGATTCTCAGCTATCCAATCCCTTCCCTCCTTGAATTCCTTGTGCATGCCCATGATGTAGAGTGTGTCCAGTCCATCCAGAATAGTTGCTCCCAGGTTGGAGGATCCAAAGATACTGGATGTGTGGCCTCTCTTGGAGATGGGCCTCAGCTCGTTTTTACCCCACGCGTACAGTTTGTAGTTGTTCCATGCGTGCGCCATCATCTGGAAAAAGAAATTTTAATATTAATGTCATGGTCTAACAGCAAGTAGGAAAGTAGGTACTCCCTCTCCTTCAGCAAACTACACAGCAATCAGTTCACTAATTATGCATTTTTTACAAGTCAATTAGTTTGTTAAAACAATGAATGAATAAGTAGATAAATAAATCGGCGTTAAGATGCTCCGAATAGTCCTGATGAGTTTCTGTTCCACTCCCAGGAGGAGCATTGCATGCTGATTGAGTTGAAAATTGAAATAAATGAATATAACAGAATGAGAAAGGGTTTCCTGCAGAAGAAGCCAGAGTACTATCATGATGCTGAGCAGCCCATATGGGTCAGGGTCAGTATTTAATTGGAATACGTACAATGGAAGATTTTGTGTGACCTCTCTAGTTACTTTGCAACTGGCTGGTAGGTACTGAAGAAAACTCTAATAGCTGCTTCGATAAAGATAAAAGTCTCTTTAAGATTGATCTTCAGTCCGAGATATCTAAATTCTATTGAAATGATCTAGAGTTTGTGTGTTCACATTGTGAAGACGTTTTAAACATATTTGATATCAACAAAAACACTGTTTACTTTTCACTATTGATTTAATACTCGAGCACTTTCGTCAAATTAGCTTGACATTTTCAAGACAACTAATATAATTTTTTTTTCGTAATAAAAATAAATTTGCATGTGACTTTAAGATTTTTTTTTTATATTAAGTGTGTTTTTATACTAGTTTAACTAAGTGTAACTATCGTTTTGACTATATGTTTTTTTTATGGAATTGGCTGTGAGTCCAACACGACCAAATAAATGGATAAAAAATATAATATTTGTAGCCATTAAATAGAAGTATAATATGTATTTATATTATGGTTTTAGCTTTTCCACATAAAGTATCTACAAAAAAATTCTCACGAAATATTCGCCTTAAAGAAATGTAATGTAATAAACACGGTAATGCATGACAGGAAAAAATAAAAATATGAAACCAACGACGTTAGGTACAATATAATAACGCGTCTAAATTACTTCCTTTCTGAAAAAAATAAATAAAAAATGGTAAATATATTTATAATATGAGGCGTCTTGGGAAATGAAATAAGGATGATTAAAGATAGGTATGTAGGTATGTAACTACGTGTACCACATATAGATGTCATAGCTGAGAGTAAAGATATATATTATCTACTCAACAAAAAATTATATTATACTCTCTGCTTTTCTATAATACAAATGATAGACTAAAAATAGCACTCATATTTCAACCACAAGGTTTTCGACGACCTGAAAGTTAATCACCAATTTAATTTATTTCTTTCTCATCTTAATATACCTAAATAACATTAAAGCGGTAGGATTGTTGCAGGAAAAGGTAACTCGATTGTAGTTGATCCGCCGGCGCCGCTCTGATGGTGAAGTCAGTAGTGGTGTACGTTCCATATTGCAACAGAATTTTAAACACCATCATAGTAAAACATAAATGGCTATACTCAAATTTAAGTCGGTAGGGGAATACGATCCCCAGATTTTCTGAAACCAGAGATTCTAACAACACTTAAAAAATAATTACAGATAAAACGCGTGATATAGTGTTCGCTGGATACTAAATTGTGAAAAATATTATAATCGATTGAATTAAAGTATTCACAAACATAGTTTCATAATAAACGCTTGCATTGAAATATGAGTGTATTGACCTCAACGTTTAATTTAAACATAATTACAGCTATAAAAATTACATTATTATTAAAATGATAATGAAAAGGTGAATAAGCAATAATATTATTTATTGCTAAAAACCGTGAAATTTGAAATCCCATTTATGAAAAAAATATAATGTCTAAACATACTGTCATGGATAAAATCGAGATGATATTATTATATAAAAATGATATTTCTGGGTTTTGTTATAAACCCAAATACAACCTTATACACCTTTCACAGTAAGCTACTAAAAGCTTGTGTCGTGAAAGGGGAGTTTGCATGTAATGGAAATTAAATAATATGTTTATCAATCAAATTGCCGGCAAACTCCCATTTCACGACACAAGCTTTTAGCTTGCTGTGAAAGGTGTATAAGGTTGTATTTGGGTTTATCACACAAATCCAGAAATATCTTTAAAAAAAAAATCACTATCACGGCATCTCCTACTAGTGGAGCAGCCAGCGAACTAGCTAGATGTAATATAATTTTCCAAAATATATTTAATACTATCAAGATGGGTGTTATTCCCAATATCGCTAGTGTTTGCTATAACAGTGAAATATTTAGAATGAATCATATGAATCATATCATATAAACAATGAGTCATCGTTTTACTCAAGACGAACCTCACCTCTTTGACTTTCTCTCTCCTCTCCAAAGAAACAAAATCACTGACATTTCCAGAAGGTTCTATGTCCTCAAGCACAAACCTCCCAACGGGATTATTCGGATCAACAGCTTGGGTGACCTGACTTCCGACTTCTCTCTTCACCAGCCTGATGTAGGCCTCACCAAAGTCCGCATCCTTCTTGTGCTTCATAGATCCTTTGCCCAAGGATGCGAAGAACATGGACGAGAGGAAGACGATTGCGCAGATGTACACGAATAATCTTACGAGACCACGCATCTTTATTCGATTCAACACTACAAGATTCACTTTGACAATATTTACATGAAATTTAAAATATCACAGCAACTTCACTGAATATCACAATTCACTTTTTAAAAATGTTCGTAACGGTGTTGACACAACGTATATAAATATTTATTTATATCGGAGTTTTTGTTCCTAATTACTTAAATCTGGATGTAGCTGATTGAAGATTTTGTAAACTAGAGGAAAATATGTCAAGTTAGCGATAAAAAAGTAATTTGTAGATGGGTATAAACCTTTTACAGGACACTGTAACAATATTTCGACTCTAATAATCCATGAAGATATGATATGCTTATTATGGTATATTTTTAAAAAAAATACACTTATTGGAAGAAGACTAAGAAAAATGCATTTGAAGAAAACGAATGAAAATCTGGAGGAAGTGATTAATGGCAAAGATGAACATAGAAGAAATATAAGTAGGTATAGCAAATTAAAAAAAAAAAACATGGAGATTCACTCCTTTGGAGGCTGCAACTCCGTAAAAATTATTAACTCATCAGTGAATGGAAATTAATTTAATTAATTTATTCCTTCATGGCATTTACTACAAGTGGGGTAGCTAGAGGAACAACAACATGAAATAAACACACAAATCGTCCTCTACGTGTCAATAAAAGTTAAGACATTAAAAATTCTAAAAAGAGTGGGATACCTATTATTCGCTCATAGATTATATTCTGTAAGTTGAAAAAAAAAATAGAATTAAAGTATGTAGTTAGGTATCAAAAATATTCTGAATATCGACATGCACCCACGAAAGATTTTGAAAATGTCAAAACTGAGCCAAAAGTCGGATCAATCCGTAACTCAAAATACTGCAAAACTAATTTATCGTCTTATTCACAATACACAACGGAGATTTACGAAACGATTACCCACAAAGAATCGTTCATTTACAATTCATTCGATTTCGAGTGTTTTACTACGAAAAAAATACAAGTCATTCCTTAGCTAATATTATTCTGGTATAAAACACTTTGTTAATATAACGTACATTAGGACGAAATTGTTGATGTAGCATCGCAAGAAAACAGATCAAAGGGTTATCAGAATGCAAGAAATATGATAAGCAAGTAGCTACATAATATTTTATCCAATAATATTTCCTCGAATGAGTAATTTTAGACACAACTCGCTTAATTTTATGCGCTTTGATTTATAAAAGATGAGAAATAGACTCTTGTATCTTATAATTCTCAAATCTCGGAACACGAGAAAGTTAATTTATTATTGGTGTTTTTTTTTTAAAGATATATCTGGGTTTTGTTATAAACCCAAATACAACCTTATACACCTTTCACAGTAAGCTAAAAGCTTGTGTCGTGAGAGGGAAGTTTGCCGGCACCTGGGATCGAACCACGGACCCCATGTTCACGAGGCTGAGACTCTACCTCCAGGCTACCGACGAACGTTTGAGATCCTTGTTATAAAATCATACATTTTTTATGTAGAAACCCGTATAAGCCTATAAGCAATTCTAAACCTTGATGCTTGGTAAAGATATAAATCCTTTTTTATGTCGGTCAATATCCATAAAAAAAAATAGAATTCTTTTGTTCTATTATTGTAATAACTATCTAAATATTCTCAATATTAAAATAAATATATGAAAATTTGTAGGATTCTCGAGCATTTATGTACCAAACACACCCCCAAATTCGATTTTTAGAAATATGCTTTTTTATAAACGAATACTATGAAGCTAAATTCGATTTTTTTTTTAAGTTAAAGTTTGATATTGGTAATTAATATTTGTTTTCATATTTTATCAAATCAAAATGTTCGTAGGGTCAACAAGTTTTGAGAGTTTGTGTACCAAACTTGTTAAAAATTGAATGTTTTATCGTTTTTGCTAAAGGGGCCCTTTAAGTGAGATGCAAACTCACTTTGTTATTAAGGTAGTGTTGGTTCCACTCTGTTGGAAAAAATGCTTCGATCCAAAATTTATTTGTACTTTGTGATTTCATTTTTTGTTTAAGCAACATATTGTTGTAGGTAATGATATAAATAATTATTAATACAGAAAAATAATTTTAAAAACATAATTCATAATATTATAAGAGGTAAAAATTGAAACGTGCTATTTTTTCAATTTCTATATTCTAGGATCGACGTACCTTTGCATCTAGAGCCCTCAAGCATAAAATACTACCCCATCCTATCTTAACTCGAAATTTTAGAAACAGCAGGTACACTTTAAATTGCAAGTAGGTACAAGGAATTTTGACATTTTAATTTTACATTACAGAATTTTACACACGATGCAGTTAAAACAGTAACCAATTCGTGTTATTTTTAACATCGCAATAACGTTGTTGTAATTAATATTAATATAAACATCGGCTTATCTGGGCTTATCAGCTGGATAGGGCAAAATGTGAGATTACTGTGTATTCTGCATACATGCAACTATATTAACTAATTTATGACCGGCACAAAAAAACAATATATAATTAATCACAAACAGCCGCACTTTAAAAGCGTTAACAAATCACGCAATGATTAATTCAAAATATTAATTATTGTGTAAATGAAAATGGGTGCTAGTTATTATTTTTGACATGTAAACAAGAATAAATTTACAAAACATTAGGCAATTACTGTCAAAGTTCCTTAGCAACCACAGAAAAATAAAACATAAGTAGGTATCTAAGTAAGATAATGCTCTGGTGAAGTTATGAATGCAGACACAATACTACTAAATTAACCTGAGTAAAGAATTATACGGAGCCATAATACAACTCCTACTCTTTTCAATAAGTTTTCTTGTGCCATAGTTACATTATAAAAGCCAGGTACTGGTGAAGTTATGAATGCAGACACAATACTACTAAATTAACCTGAGTAAAGAATTATACGGAGCCCCCAGCAAATAATACAACTCCTACTCTTTTCAATAAGTTTTCTTGTGCCATAGTTACATTATAAAAGCCAGGTATTCGTAAGACATTTGTACTAGCACAAAGACGACAATTTGCATGCCTAAAGCATGCAGTTAGTCCGATGGTTACCTCACTTATAGGATATGTCGTGATGATATAGTGGTAGTAGATTAAATTATTAAATTAAATTAAAATACTTAGTACTTTATCATTGATGAGGTTTAATTTTTAAGATAAGGCGAAATGAAACTAAACTATTATTTACGTAGTTGGTTTACTGGGAAACCCACTTGTGGGATATGCTGTAAATACGTAACACGTTGCACGGTCTGGATCAACAGAACCCAGTGCCCCGCTACCCAAGAACAGTTTTTACTTCAAAAACTGGCCGTTTGTTTTCCGAAATCCCTCTCGCATTGTCACAAATGTCACAATGCAACGAGGTTACCGGCAAGAGGCCAAGAGGAAGGCAAAAGCGCAGATGTAGTGAAACAAGACACGCAGAACTGCAATGTTTCCCATGAGGATGCACTCGACAGAACCAAGTGGCGAAATAAAACAAGACTAATAAGTGCCCAAGGAGAAGAAGAAGATTGTCACAATATAATATAAGCTTAATATGATATCTATATACCAGGAAAAATCGCGATAGCAATGCTAATTGAAATGCTTCGAATGCGATAAGGTAATCCATAAAGCACCTAATAAAATCAGATAAGCGAATGAACACAACGAGTAATAATAAATACACAAAACATATTAATATTATGTTGTTCACTAGATTGTTTGATTGACGTATGAAGTATGACAGCTGTTATCGAATTTATTCATATTATAACATTTGATATGTATGTTCGAATTATATAAATCAGATATAAATCTAATCAATGCCAACAAATTCTTCGCTGATATTGGATATTTGTATACCAATGTTGTTATAATCTTACACGATATCAAATTAATATTGGAGTTTCGTGGAAACAACGTGCCTATGAAGAGGAATCATAGATATCTTCTTATGTATTGGATAATATTATGACTAAAATTGACACCAAAAACAAACATTTCCTCATTTGAGATTATACAAAAATACGTGCAAGAATTAATCTTTTGATACATCTGTCTGTGTATAAAAGCATTTGCATAAATAATTATAATGCTTTTTATATACATTTTTGTATTTATTACAAATCTAAATAGATCCCTTACATAATGTAATACTCGTACCTTGTTTCGAGAGGAAGGATTTGGTCAGCAGCGGGATTCAAACCAAAATATGCTGCTCAGAATTCCAATACTCAAATATTTAATAATAACTAATAACTACTACTACTATACCATCTCGGCAAATCCCACAAAAAGGGTAGCCTTGGATAATAAGGTAATACTCGTACCTTGTTTCGTGAGGAAGGATTTGGTCAGCAGCGGGATTCAAACCAAAATATGCTGCTCAGAATTCCAATACTCAAATATTTAATAATAACTAATAACTACTACTACTATACCATCTCGGCAAATCCCACAAAAAGGGTAGCCTTGGATAGGTAATACTCGTACCTTGTTTCGTGAGGAAGGATTTGGTCAGCAGCGGGATTCAAACCAAAATATGCTGCTCAGAATTCCAATACTCAAATATTTAATAATAACTAATAACTACTACTACTATACCATCTCGGCAAATCCCACAAAAAGGGTAGCCTTGGATAATAAGGTAATACTCGTACCTTGTTTCGTGAGGAAGGATTTGGTCAGCAGCGGGATTCAAACCAAAATATGCTGCTCAGAATTCCAATACTCAAATATTTAATAATAACTAATAACTACTACTACTATACCATCTCGACAAATCCCACAAAAAGGGTAGCCTTGGATAGGTAATACTCGTACCTTGTTTCGTGAGGAAGGATTTGGTCAGCAGCGGGATTCAAACCAAAATATGCTGCTCAGAATTCCAATACTCAAATATTTAATAATAACTAATAACTACTACTACTATACCATCTCGGCAAATCCCACAAAAAGGGTAGCCTTGGATAATAAGGTAATACTCGTACCTTGTTTCGTGAGGAAAGATTTGGTCAGCAGCGGGATTCAAACCAAAATATGCTGCTCAGAATTCCAATACTCAAATATTTAATAATAACTAATAACTACTACTACTATACCATCTCGGCAAATCCCACAAAAAGGGTAGCCTTGGATAGGTAATACTCGTACCTTGTTTCGTGAGGAAGGATTTGGTCAGCAGCGGGATTCAAACCAAAATATGCTGCTCAGAATTCCAATACTCAAATATTTAATAATAACTAATAACTACTACTACTATACCATCTCGGCAAATCCCACAAAAAGGGTAGCCTTGGATAATAAGGTAATACTCGTACCTTGTTTCGTGAGGAAGGATTTGGTCAGCAGCGGGATTCAAACCAAAATATGCTGCTCAGAATTCCAATACTCAAATATTTAATAATAACTAATAACTACTACTACTATACCATCTCGGCAAATCCCACAAAAAGGGTAGCCTTGGATAGGTAATACTCGTACCTTGTTTCGTGAGGAAGGATTTGGTCAGCAGCGGGATTCAAACCAAAATATGCTGCTCAGAATTCCAATACTCAAATATTTAACAATAACTAATAACTACTACTACTATACCATCTCGGCAAATCCCACAAAAAGGGTAGCCAGCAGACCAGCTTCATGTACCTAATAAATATGCAAGGTGTTCTCTCCGTGCATAAAAAAATAAAACATTCAGGATGGGTGACAAAACTCATCGCTGAATTTAAGATGTAATTTTTTTTAATAATTATCTAATTTTTATTTCACACGAGATCCTATAGGTACACTCACAAGAAATAATAAAAATTGTTAGTAAATTAAATTAAATAAAAAAAATTTAGGTGAAAAACATTACACACAAAAAAGTCGGCTTGTTAAAAAAAATATAAACTATATACCTAACTGAATATGCCAATTAAAAATATTTCGTGAATGTTAACTATTTTGAATGTAATATATTTTGGGTTAGTTGGAAGAGATCGCGCCTTTGCGATAAACTCGCCCTCTGTATATTGATTGTATTTAATTTGAATGTATACCTTTTATGTAATTGTTTTTTATCAATGTACAGTAAAGAATGAATAAATAAATAAATAAATAAATAATATGTACCTACGTAAAATCAAAGAACACATCTTAGCATGGAGATCTACATAAGGTTACCTTACCATCGAGGCATACAACTGCCAATGCCAAATTCATAAAAAATTATAATAAAATTTACTAATAAACAAAACCAGCAAAGTGTCCACTATTAACCATTCATAGTTAACTCAGCTTAAGAAAAGCAAATAATTGAGTTGTGAACTCACGTTGAACAAAATCAAATTAAATAAATCACACCAAATTAACTTTTCCGAAATCAAATTCAACTGAATATTAACCAGAATTTCAAAAAATCCCATAACAAATTACGAAAATAAATTCCTTTGATATATTTTTGAAGTAATAAATTGTATTTTGAAGTAATAAATTGTATAAATAATTGCAATAACATTTTAACACCAATTTCCTTCTCAGGTAAACAAAGAGTATAAAATATTTTATACACGCTCGATACCTTTTACAATTTCGCACGCATCCGTCCTTGAGAATCATACTGCACCAACGATATAATTTTTTAATCATAAATCATGCAGTCTGCATAAGTGAATATCGATGGCATAGCGCACAGATGTGGTAATGGGGTGTTCACATTTGGCGAATATCGCCAGCCGAATTTCAAAATATAACGCCAGGCGAAAAAACAAAATTCGCCGTACGCCCATTGATCGTCACACCTGTTCACACAAGTCCACCGATATAGAAACGATCTGTCAGATGCGCTTTGATTTTGACACTGTTTTCAAAATGGCGTCGATATGGAGATCAGGAGATCGCGAAGTGTTTATTTTTAGTCGAAAATGTTATAGTAGAGGTTATAAGGCGCCTTTTAATTAAGGAAACAAACGCCACAAACCAACAAAAAAGATAACAGCTGTCACGAAGCGGGAAACATTATAAAATTTATAGGTTATAAAGCTTTTACCATAGACACAAACGCCGCGCATATCTGCGCATGTGCAAATCGTTCGATCGCCCGAGAAAGTTGGAAGGTGGTCAACTCGAGACGATATCGTTTCTACTGGTTTTTATCGTTTCAGACTAGCTGTCATTTTGTTCACACGGTTCAAATGGCTGGCGATATTTTGGTGCCCTAGCGATATTCGCCAAAGTGAGAACACCACATAAGTGCAGTTTTCATAGTTTTGAGATAATCGAAGTTGAAAGTTTGAGATGCCATACAATTTTGTACTTACCACATATAGTTTTTATTAAATATCTCGTCAATGACACAGAGTTACGCAATAATATTTCTAAGGAACATACTTCAGATGACATAGATTCGCATGCGTATAATAACTCATTTTCGGTAAAAACTGCACTTACCACATCTGTGCGCTATGCCATCGATATGTAATGCACACTATTAAAATATTTTATACCAACTCGAAAGCAAATAGCTATAGTCAGTGGCAGGGATACGTAATAAATATTATTTCTTATCCAATGTAAGTTGGATCCAAGAAATTAGGTAGGTATCCATTTTATCATCTGTAATTTGGATTTCAGAAATTAAAGACCCATTTTATCAAATGTAAGCTGGATGAAAGAAATATTAGATCCATATATTAACTGAAAGTTAGATCTTGGACGCCATTTTATCGAATGTAATAAGTCAAGTCCAAGAACTTATACAGCCATGCATGTAATCGCACAAGCATTTGTAAATTGAAATTATTCAACTCATTTAAAAAAAAAATACTAATAACTAGACATTTTTTTTTAAGATGCACCGTTTTGTGGAAAAACCACCGCAAGGGCCCATTCAAGAATCATAACACCTCCTGGACAATAGGGTCTACAACCCTGCCTTGAACACCTCCACACTCCAGAGTTCGCAAATCATAATGGTTGTGGATATTTATCCTAGATGTTATAAAGCGTTTTTGGAGTGATATTTTAACAGTACACGACATACTTATAAGTTATGAAATTATCATTATTATTACGCGTTAGTGTTTTGCATGTATGGATGGTATGTCACTGATATTTACGTATCTACAGGGCCTACATAGTGCTAGGTACTGAAACCACTTGTTGATTAATAATGGTAATGGATAATAAAATGAGCTCTGAACAATCTCAAATCGAATGTATAATTAAACAAATCACCTCGAGTAGTTAGTTAGTTATTAGTCATTAGATAAGATTATCGGACAACGTTAAAGTAGGTACCTTAAGAATACTGCACAACTCATCAATTCTAAGACATTGCATCCACGTCATACATAAAATAAAAAATATATGTTAATAAAATAAATTTAATTAAAATACATTTAAATCATATTCTTAATGAATTGCAGTAAGAAAATCATCATTCTGAATATTTTTCAACTGTAATAATGCTCACTTCAAACTTCAACTTGCTGGTAGGCAACCTAAATATCTAAATATACTAAATAATAATAAACGGAGAGTATCTAGAGCGCCATCTTTGTGAAATAGCTCGAGGACGCTGTACATGATATTGTTTTATCCTCAACAAAGTTGTCTGTGTCAAGAATTAAAATTTAAAAAGAAATGTACCTACTAATGAAATAATTAACGTAACTTAGAGTCTATCAATTTTTACCATCACAGCATGTCCGGTAAACGGGATAGCCAGTAGCCAGCGTATTAATTGCGTGTAATGCACATACAAGCTGTTCTCTCTTCGTGGCAAAAAATTAAAATAATCAGGATGGACGGTGCAATTCAATGCCAAATGAAGGTGTGAAATGTCTTGTAAATGAAATAAACTACCTCACTAAGAAATTAGTTATAGTCAAAGTAAAATTATTGTCATTGACATTAACAACGAACAATTTAGTGAATTTCTATTCAAAGCGAGATAAATATGCAAGATGAAGATGTAAAATGTCTTATAAATGAAATTAACTACCTCACTAAGTAATTGGTTATAGTAAAAGTAAATTTACTGCCATTGACAACGAACAATGCAGTGAAGCGAGATAAATAGGCAGACGACTAAAAGTTAATTATTATTATTTCAAAAATATCACCCTGCACTGAGACCATAACAGCTTTTGGCCAAGACGATCTCAGCAGGAAAAATGGGAAAAAAAGAAAAGCAAACTGTAAAATTTTAGTATGCAGTAGATGGAAAATATAAAACAATCAATAATGTTATATGTACAGTGTTGACGATTATACATGATATGCAGGTATTCCACGATTCCTTTCAATCGAAACGTGTACTACCTAGTGCCTATTGCATATATATTATCTACATACATACCTACGTATTTTTATGGTCTACGATTACAGACGAACTCGTTCGCAGTATGTTGTCGGCAAGGTCGGTCGTATAACCGCGAAATCGAACCCGTTTTCAGAGAAATAATGTTACTAATAACTACAACATAACATATAATAATGTTATATTGTACTTACATAGTATAATAATATGTTATGCAGTGATGTATCATTATAAAACAAAGTATGTATATGGGTTATCTGCACAATACATTACTTATTATTAATATGACTGGATGAGAAAATATGCGACTCTAGGACCGCAATATGAATCAATTATAATTGATAATTGTTCATTTTGTCCTTAACATAATGTAAAATATAATACCAAACTATAAATAAAACCCAGAACCGGTTTTAGAAAATCAAAATAACAGAATCTATTATGATGAAACAATTATAAAAAATAGATATACAGATCATAAATGATTTAGTATTACATGATAAAGATAATAAAATTACGTATCTAATAGACATCGCTGTCCCAAATACACATAATAAATATACAAACAACAGTCGCCGAATAAATAACGTAAATATAAAGAACTAGCAGGAGAAATAAAAAATATTTGGCATTCTAGATACGTTTATATAATACCTTTGGCCATGTCAGCTACAAGGGTAACACCGAAATCTTAAATAAATAATTTACAAAAACTAGATTTACCGGTAAATTTTTGCATCAAAAATCAATTACGTATAGTAAATACTTGTAATATTGCTAAAAAAATTAACATAGATATTTCAGGCACAATGCTGGTACTTTGGACTCACGTTTTTTGACCAACCCTTGATATCTGAATTAGTGATTTTTTCCCGGTAACTGTTAGGTTTTTGTATGATCACAAGGCCATACTAGAAGATAGATGATCATCAATAAACAAACTTATAAACATACAGGAATGCTTCTTTCTTTTTATCTATAATTAAGCCTCGTGCGAATTTATTTCATAGGTATGCCAGGATTGCGGGAGAAGAAACCAATGAAAAATCAGACGATTGAGATGAATACTTTGCCGATTTCACAAAGAAAAATAAAGCAGTGAGTCTAATTAACTATGAATTGATTCACATTTGCAGATAATCAAGGAACAAGAATTTAAATAAAGAACCAATATTCAAAAACAGGCACAGCTTGATGACCCCTTAGGAGGTTTATTGATCTGGTTGATGCATTCCACAAGGAGTGACTCATGGCACGTTGCGATATTATAATGTAAACCATTGAAGATATACGCCAATTACGCAAAAGAACTAGCAAAAATTTTAAAATACAAATTAGACAAAAGCCAAGATCGTCGGTTTGTAACAACGAATCAACCAAGAAACCACACTGAATTATGATCCGGAGAAAGTTGTACAAAATACAGATAAAACACGAAATGATGGTAAGAAACCGTTAGCCGCAGACAATAAAATCGAGACTGGAAATCTATAAGGTATTAATAACTTCGTACACGAATAAACAAAAAGGATTAGACGAGCACTTAATATCAGAAGCAAAATAAATATAATCAATACATTTATAAAATTAACACAGACAAAAAAATAGCTCGTTCAGAAAAATATGAACATTTAATGATAAAGAAAATATTGACGTTCAAAAGGGTAATGAGAACTCACAAATAACAATCACTATAAAGATGGAAACTAGCAAATTAATAAGAGCTAATTACAATATTTATAAGAGTTATACACAATAATAATATTTAAAACGAGATAAAATAACTGACACACAACACACAGAAACTATTGACGGAATTCGATCGTAAAATTTAATCGTGAAATTATGTTTTATAAATGATAAAACCACTGAATTATAAAACAATTTACGCAAGTAATGTCAACACCGCCACGAGAAGCGCAGCGCACTACTAATATTGTTGTTGTTGCTATTCTATAACTTTAATGATAATATTGGAAAACCAGCTGTTCGGCGGTTTTGACTCAACGCGCTCACTCAATGTGGACGGACGAGGTCGATTCGCGATGCGAGTGACGGAACCGCGTACGATAACGATACTAAATACGAATCTATTACAAGTATTGAAATATTGCGATGAGAATGACTAGATAAATATACATCAATCACACTACACCACGTTGCAAGCACCATTGCATCGTCTAGAAGAGATTATGCGGGATTTATAATAATAATATGAATAAACAAAACGTACATACGTAATACCGATTAAATTATATCAGACTGTGGCCAACCACGGCCCGTTGGGTGTCTACGTGTGGCCCTCGAAGCATATGCACACTTTTTTAATACTAGTCGGTACAAGTACTCGTTACTTTTTTTAAGAGGTACTTATTTTGAGAAAATATTCTTAAAGAAAACCGAGGATTTTTTGAAACATTTCAAATTTCTATACCATTTTAGAAATTTTAAGGTGAAGTAAAATTATTAAATGTTCCATATATATAGAATATATTATTGTAAGGCTTCGGTAGGAAATCTCATTTCTAAAAGTAAGCCACCCATGACGTACATCCAATTTCAAAGGACGGCCGCGTATTGAGGGGAAAACGGTCCGCATGTATAAGAAACTGGAGGAATTGAAAGAAGTACGTAAAGATAGATTAATATGGTGCTTCGTTTTCTCTGCCTACCTCATCTGGGACTCGACGTGAGGCTTATAGATAGGAGATAAATTTTTATTATCAATCAAAGGCAGACCACGTTTTGGGTCTATTCATAAAATATTTTGAAAAAAGTGATCACAATATTTACGAGATAAAAAATGCAATCTTGTATTTAACTGAGTTAAGATCAAATTGTAAATTATGTGTGTCATTTTAAAGCCTTTCTATTAAAAGCTGTTTGCGATCAAAATAAATTGAATATTTATGAGGTTTCATCGCGAAAGATGTCTAACCAAAGCTTTTAGTGTATTAGGAGATGACATACATTTGTTCAATATAGAAAAGAATGGAATTTTAAATTAACATATTTAAATAAAATGCTCAAGAAGGTTGTGGAATTAATCAAAGTTTAAGATGGAGACAGCAACAACAGGATTCAAGTTTCCTGAAAACAAGAATAGTATGAGAAGAAGAGTAGACAATAATATTATTGAAACAATTCCACAATATGTGCATTGCTGAAGGAATGCGGTATAAGTTATCTGGAAATACATTACGTAAGGTTTCCTCATCTCATGCGGTGAACTTCAGTACGAACACAGAATGCATTGAAGAGGACTTACAGTGCACAATATTCATTTGTCAAGTAAATCAACAGACATTTCCTCATTCGCTAGCTGTTTGAATGAATAGAATGTCATTGACATAAAATACTTCGGGTTAGTTTGGAATAATAATAATAAATTCAAAATCAAAACAGTGAATTACCTGAAATGGAAGAAATTTTTATAAGTTCTGACGATATAGTTAATTCTTTAAAAAATACTAATAATTGGAAATCACCTGGTAATGATGGAATTCAAAATTTTTGGCTCAAAAGATTTACAAATTTACACAATGTTTTGGCAAATCAATTTCAAACTGCATAAGAGGATTGTGTACTTCCTAGTTTCTTTACAACTGGTGTCACGTATAATGATCCCTAAAAAAACTAACGCAACACTACCAGAAGATTTTCGACCGATAACATGTTTACCAACTATTTATAAACTTTTGACATCCATTTTGTCAAATAAAATTAAATTGTTCATCAATCAAAATTACATTTAATCGGTAAGACAAAATGGTTGTGCGAGAGGATCTCGTGGCACCAAAGAACTGCTTCTGATTAATAGTGTCATATGTGAACAAGTGAGACATAACAGGCGTAACATTTCGATGGCATGAATAGATTATAAAAAAGCTTTTGATTCAGTTCCTCATTCGTGGCTTATCAAGATATTAGAAATTTACAAAATTGAAATATATATAAAATGAGTTACAATCCATTGGATTGGTCTGCAACGAGTTTGGTTTTTCTTCTCCATTCGTCTCTATTCTCAGCCAGTCTTTTCAGCTCTACGTATGAGCCACAGTTCAATAAAAAATATAAATTTCTTATAAAATTGTATGATAAATTGGAAAACAAAAATTAATGTAACAATGCCATCAGGGGGGGGGTACTTTGTGATTCTATAAACATATATCGTGGAATTTTCCAGGGTGACAGTCCGTTCTGGTTTTGTTTAGCACTAAACCCACTAACCTAACCCAAATAATAATAATGGAATAGTTCTTCTGTTCTAAAATAATAATAAATTTTGAATTGAAGTTACATTCGGTTTTTCAAAGAACAAATGTTTAGTTTTTAGACAAAACTAAGAAGGCATTTTTAAGACATTCATAAAGATTATAATAAAAAATAGTAAATATAATATGAAAAATAGAAAAGAGTTTTTATATCAATTCCTTCACCCTATTAAACATATGTAAAGGTTTCTTTCTCGTTCCACAAAACAAAACGCACAGGAACAGTGTAAAAATATAAGTATTTTATAGGTCGTTATGATAATATCAATAAATTAAAGTGCAAGATAATGATAAAATCCAAATTGTCCAGTGGTTAGAATCAATGTATTACTTACGGAAAAATTAAGAAAATATTTTTTTAAAGTAATCCCGTGTTTATAACGCTACGTCATTATTTTTAAATCGCGCTAAATGAAATCACGTAAAGATGAACAACGACTGCATTTTTGATAATGGGTATTTCCCGATGATTTCTACAACCGCGAGTGTACAATAAAAGTGTGCATGTCATTGGTATTTTTATCATACGTATTTAGGTAACAACTACAAGTTTGTACAATTGTATGGGTATTTTTACACGCGTTATACGAAGTTATGTAACTGTAACAATATCTTATCTGTAATGAATTTATATATGTCAATAATTCGCGACGATTTTAATTATTACACTGAGTCGAGTTAATATTTTTACCAGATGTGTTAAAGCGCCCCTTTAGAAAAAACGATAAAACTTTCAATGTTTGCATCGTCAACAAGTTTTGAGAGTTTTTCTACCAACTTGTTAGAAATTGAATATTTAAACGTTTTTGCTAAAGGGCGCCTTTAACATAAGATGCGATACACGCCTACTTTATAATTTTTTCAGTTCGTCATTCAATAGCTTGGCTTGTTTCAATACAAACAAATGTCTAGGGTTGTCTGGAAGATGTTGTATTAGAACAAGTCCGCCCTTGTTGTAATACAGCCAATAATAATAATACATGAGCAACATGCACGAGATAATAATATTACAATACAATTGAATCATTGTTTATAACAATATCATGTTTAATGATGTCTGCGGTTTCACAATCATCATTCATCACTAGAGATTGGATTACAATATGCTATTAAAAAGGCTGACATATTTATTATTTATTTACAAACAATTACATTTTTTCTTTTTAATTTTTATTACATTGATACTGATACATTGAAAACAATATTACACATAGTAAAATGCTCCCTCTATAAGCAACCAAATGCTTGTGCGGAAGGTATACATTCAAGTTAGATACAATCAATATACAGATGGCGAGTTAATCGCAAAGGCGCGATCTCTTAAAACTTACCAAAATATTCATGAAAAAATATTATTGAAATATGTTGGTTAGAAATATCCCGCGGAGTACCAGACAAAAATTAAATCTCCTGCTCTTTTCTGTATATTGAGTGTCATTTAAAGCATGTATTGAATAGTAATAATATATTAAAAGGTTTATCGATTTAAACTGTCAACGTACTCCAGTTTTACGTAATAAAATAAATTTAAAGACAGGCGTTTGTATATTTTCCTGTATAAGACAAAGACATCTACAATCCAGCGCTGAGGCATGTTACCCATCCTGGGTGTCTTATTTTTTTGTTGGCACATAGGGGAAAATAAATGTTTATTGCACGCAGTAAATCCGCAGGTTATCCAACTTGTGGGATATTAAAATTATTACTTATTTGCATAATAACAATCTATGAACAATGATCACGAATGACAAACATAACATAAAAATGTATATAATGTATCTACATACACATACTGATACCTCTTAGGGCCATCATTGGGCTGGTTCGGGTTAAATATTGATCATATTATTATTTTATTTTTATTTTTTGTGTGTATTTATGTGTTTTTTTTTTTTTATTTATCTTGTCGCATATCTTATAGGTGTGACTGATTGGGTATATATGAATTGTTTCTACCCTGAGATATAGGGTTGAGATAAAACAGAATATGTTTATATGTATGTAGTTTACTCCTCCCCAAAACACGAGCTATGCTCAAATTGGGTACTTGAATTTATTACTTTGTCATATGTTATTGTTTTGTTTTATTGCATGTATTTTTTTTTTTGATTAATAAAAATATTTGAATTTGAATTTGAATATCACAATATCATCAGTAAGGTAAATTAAGTGGGGGTAACCAGCTATTCAATCACTTCTCTTTCATCGGATGATTAACTTTTATCAAAAGCCTCGATACATGCAAAGGTTTACAATAAATAGCTACGTATGACTGTACGAGTACATTCGAGTAATTAAAAGTGAGTAAACCAAAAATCACTGGTATTTTATAAAGTGATTTATTCTGTATTAAAATGTTGGCGAAATATTATTCAACAGTCTTGCAAATAATTGAAAATTACTATACACATTTGAATTTTGGAATAGGTATACACATTGAACAAAAATATTCGTAGGTATAGCCTGCATTAGAAGACACCTGAATTTATTCATCGTATACAATTTTGTACGTAATACCATTTCATGAAAGAACCCAGGTTTTTTCTTGGCCATGAATTAGTAACCCGATAAAAAGAGAACAAGATGATGATGTTAATAAAAACAGTTTTTAAACCGTTAAATGCATGAAAAAAAACAGCTGAGAATCAAAATTAAACAACATAACATAAATATATCACTATTCGTGCAACAAACAGAACTGATAATTATATTTCACCGATTTTTCAAATTTACGAAATCAAGTCCTAATTTCACTGATATATATTACCTACAACTTTTTCGGATACGAAGTCAATCACATCCCTATCTATCTATTTTTGTACAGATTTAACTCGTCAGAGACAAAATTACAGAGGCGGATATAGATATATAACATTACCTACTATGTTTCCGATGATAATAGTAAAAAAATAAATAAACAAAATCTATTGTAATATTTGACATTATGATTTTATCAGAAATCTATGGAACAACAATGGACAGGTAGGTAGATTAGGTTCGTGTGACAGAAATAATTACATAATGTAGTCATAATTATTGCAAAATCGACATTATGAATATTATGAGAGAAAAACTCGATTGAGTAGACAATAATATTATACACGGTGACACAGAATAATGGGAATTTTTGAAATGCGTAGTGGTAGCCATGCTCAGATGGGCTGGTGGTGTAACAAGGATGGATAGGGTGAGAAATGTCCATATCCGTGGTAGTTTCAAAGTCGCTTCCATCGGCGAAAAAATAACCGAAAACAGATGAAGATGGTACGGACACATTTTGAGACTACCACGGGATAATATGATCAAAAAGACAATGGACGTAGAAGTAGGACTCAGAAGACCAGGCAGCCAGTGACCACCTGGATGTCCACAATTGCCAGGGACCTGAAGGAGGCAAAGTTGCGCACGGAGGAGGCAGGGGACCGGAAAACTTGGAAGATTAGGACTAGGAGAGCCGACCGCAAGTAAATGAGATAAAGGCGAGGGCGAAGAAGAAGAAGAAGAAGAAGCGTAATGGTATCTATGAGTAGGTGGCAGCGCTACAAGATAATGACGTTGAGCAAGTAAACGTTCTGTCATGAATCACTGGAACGGGCAATAACGTGGATTCGCCAAAAAATGCTTTACAAAAACAGTGATGATAATTTGGAAGCTGTGCGACAAATTATTGTTCGGTGAGCTTGTAATCACAAGATCCGGTTACATTCACTGGGCCCTTAAATCACCAGATTTATCCGGTTGTGATTTTTCTTGAAGGGCTTAATCTTATGAGTAGAGTGTACACGACTCGTTCAATAACTCTGAATGATTTAAAACAGAGAATTCAGGATGTAATCCGAATGAGGAATCTCAACAGTAGATTTGAAAAAAGCATTCGTACAGGAGGACGCCATCTAAAAGATGTAATTAAAAAAAAAATATATAAATTCTCATAATGTTTATTAAATGGGCAATTTTAAGGTTTCTATTACTATGAATGAAATGTTTTTTATCCACCTCTCATGGTTTTAGTAGATTGTTAAAATGCTCCCGTTTTTTTGTGTCATCCTTTACAAGTTATAGATATGTAATGTTGTTGTGGTTGAGTTTCAAAAAAGTATTGAAACGTACTGGAGTAAATAGACTATGCTTCCATAACTATACCTAGGTACTCATTAAAAGTTGTATTTTTTTTATTTTAGAATCAAGGTTCAACGTTTTGGTAACTGACTTGTCAGTGCGTGTATTCTTATCTAAATTTCTACCCTTTCGATGTTTCTTCAAGATAAATAACAGTTTCAATTACTTATTACAAGCATAATATTTTAACACTAAAATGATACCTAAACACTTAATATCAGTATTTATGTATGTATTATTTTTTTTTTAATTAATTCAAAACAATGAAAAATGTTTTAACTACGATTCCTGCAATCCAAAAATCTCTTCATACATTTCAATAAAAATATCTTCGTTAGTAAAAAATATATTTCAAACGTTTTTCGCCTACAGCTTTCCCAGTAGATGAGACCTAGTACAGAGCATATAATTTTACCTCTGTCTTTGCTAATTACGGAGTCTATTGAGGACATATTCACATACAAATATTAATGTGTCGATTACCATTTCCATTTATAATTGACTATTATTATTCATAACTAGACAATTTAACTCACAGTACCATTAATATTTTACCAATTCAATATGATACATATATGCATTTTTTCATCGTACGAGTATTATAATAATATGTGTATCGTCGCGTTAGTAGGTACCCATAATACAAGATTCATATTATTTTAATTTGGGACTAGTTTAATCTAAGTATGTAGGTAATATTATATTAATTTTATATTTTGTGTTTTTTGCATATTTTTTTGTGTTCAGTTGGATTATAGACAGATAGATAAATATTAGCGTCTAGGTATGGCTTACGTACCAAGTTCGCATACTTCTCTGATTATTCTTGAACTCTGTTAATTGTAAGACAAATAACAATAGCTTTTCTTACTTTTTATTACTAGCAGACAAAAGAAACAACTATAAATATACATATTTCTAAGTAACAAAGTATTCATCTTCTAATAATTCGGAATCTTGTAAAGCATACAGGGATGTTTAAAGCTAAAGATATACTAAATCGGGAATTCAAAGAAAAAATCAGTTATGCGGCCGATCAAATTTTGCATCCAGTTTCAAACTGACGTTGGATGTAAGACAATACATCGCTAATACTTGAAGGAAATTTTGGAACACAAAAATTCTAAAAAATGTAAATGTAAAAGTCTAGTATGTCTATGGTTGAAGCAGTTGAAATGGATTTAGCGTCGATCGAACGAAAAGGCACAGAAGTTGATACCGGTAATACCACACCTACATTAATAATATTCAGTGTGCTTAATTAGAATCATGTAGACTGTCAATTATTGCTCGATTGTTGACAGAAGTTCATTCAGAGGTCAACGCGTTAACAATGCGGCTTCTGTTGATTGTTACGGGACAGTGACCACATTGTGAACAGCAAACAGCTATTTTGACGACATGCCAATATATATTATGTACCTATACTCTACGAACTAGTTTCAAAATTTCTGTTACACACAGAGAACAAATTTAATAAGAAATATCCTTTCGTAATTTGTCGTTTGTATGACATTCAAGGGGACTGAAAGTCACTTGACAAAAAGTCTGAAGATGACAGCTAATACTCTTGAAAACCTACACGCGACAATGAGTCATCTAGAAATATTTAAGTATAAGTGTGTATTAATATCTACGGCTTACAGTGCCTCAGAATAATTTATTCAATTATATTTATTATAATGTCTTTACTATGCAGGGGTTGAAGAATATTGATGTTTACAATAATTGATTTTCAAATAATAATTTATTTTGAAGAAATAAATTTATTATTTTAATAATGAGCAGCCGGTATGGTGTAGAGATAATACTTTTGTCTTTGAGTCATGAGGTCCTGGGTTTGACTATCGGCCAGGGCAAAAAGAAAAAAATGCCTTTTTTCAAATTGCTTTGGGTCTGGGTGTCAAATGTTTATATGTTTAGTGTATTATATATGTGTATCGTCGCGTTAGTCGGTGTCGAATAAACCATACGACATGCATATTGCATACATAAGTAGGTACCCATAATACAAGATTCATATATTTGTTTGGGACTAGCTCGAATTTCCTAACTCACGTTATGTGAAATAAATAAATTAATATACAAAAAACACATCATAAAAAAATCACGTCGAGGGAAGCACCCTGATAGTAATAAGTTAAATCCAGTGACCGCAGAGACAGGCACTAAATAAACGAAATACACCGACCGTTGGTAGCTTTGAGCCTTCACCAACTACCCTAATCTGTCATTCATGAACTTCTGCGGTCTCTACAGGGGCTACGAAATTGAGATAAAACGGAAAAAAAGGTTTTACGCGATGCGTTCGCCGCCGGAAGAAGAAGATTAATATAAGGATTTCGGAATATTAATTATACAAGGAAAATATGTGAGACTAGCGAGAGAATATGTACAAGTTGATAATTAATATACTTCATTATTTTCCTGTTAACGATTTCGAAATGATAAAAAAATGAAATTCTATGACAAAACTTCTCTGCATTGATAACGGAAGTAAAACAATGTAAGATTAAACATATTTTGAACTACTCCAGATTAATCATTCCAATTGATCACATTCATCCATAGTCAACCTATTTGAATAGGTATTAACTAGGTAGGTATGTTGTATATGATACACATACATATGTGAACTTCCTTAAGGAGTGCACAACACAGAGTTTCGACGATTATGATTCGACTTAGGCTTGGTTTAGAGTACTCTTTAAACCTAGGTAACATTCCCAATTCCTCTGTGTCATGCTTATCACATGACTTGAAATTTTTGAAAGTTGTATATATTTACAACTCAATATTTTTCCACTATTGAAATCAACTTTTATACGATTTCATACAATTTCTGTGCTTTCAAACTGGAAAGACGTCTGTTGCAGTTCAATGGAAACAACATCGGAAGCATCCATCTTCATGCAAGCTCGAATGCATAGAGGAAAGAATTTAATATTATTTTAGAAACTCTTTCCAACATTTGAGCATAGATGGCGCATTAACTTATTAGGTCAAATTTTCATCCAATGTTGGGCAATCCATTTTTTACACTCATTTATACAATCGCGACATTTTTATAAGTGGAGTAGCCAGACAACTAACTGTATGTGCCAATAAAAAAATTAAGACATTCAGGATGGGTGCCAAAATTCATCATTGTTGATGAACTGAAGGTGTTAGACGTCTTATTCATGATATTTCATAGAACACTCAAAAATCAACACTAAAAAATTGCACATATTGCCTTGAGGCAATGTCTTCCAGTAAACCTAATGGAATTTTTGATATACACCTCTAAACATAAAGTAAATAATTTAGACAAGATAGAAAGTATAGGAAATTACGAGCGGCTCAGAGCCAGAGTTGCATATCCAACAGCCGAAAAAATCTGTAATTGGCATATATTTCTTGATTAAACACTGTTATTTATGTATTCCACAGATGCCTTCTACTGTCATTAGTGATTACATTATTCATTTTTGATTTATTTATTCATTCTTTACTGTACATTGACCACTATATATACAATTTTAAAGAAAGATGCATTTGAATTAGATGTAGGTAATCATAATACAGAGGGTGAGTTTATCGCCCAGTTTGCCACCCATCCTGAATGTCTTGATTTTATATTGGCACGGAGAAGACAGCTTGCATGTTTTATATGCAGCTGGTCTGCTGGCTACCCCACTTGTGGGATATGCCGTGATGGTATAGTAGTAGTAGTAGTAGTTTATCGCAAAGGCGCGATCTCTTCCAACGAACCTAATACTATAACATAATCACTAATGAGTCTTAAGTAGCATTCACATTGCTTCACTTTGGATGATCATCCAGAGTGTCAGGGTCAAACCTGTTCATCGAAAGTGAACACGTCTGTTCATACTTGTTCATCCTATGCTTTCACTGCCATGTCAACACTCTCAGTCATGTTGTATGTAGTTTAACATATTTTCGTACAAAAATAATTAAACAAATTCAAAAATGAAAAATAACACATAAAATAAACTAATATAGCTCTCGACTGCATAATAATTTTGTACGTGATTCTGACATTCAATACAAATTCATAGAGAATAAAACAAATAATAAGATAAAACTTGTTTATGGTCGTTTCAGGGAAAGGACCTTTCATCAAAATTATACTATACTATACCATCACGGCATATCCCACAAGTGGGGTAGCCAGCAGAGTTAGCCAGCAGGTAGGTAGGTAGCCATCAAAATTATGACGAGTGGTAATCTCTTTCCTCCGTCATCTCTAGTGATCACTAATGATGAAACGCCCGTTCACACCTATTCATCTTGGAGGATCATCCGGTGTGATCACTGAAAGTGAACAAACGTGAACGACCCTTTACATTTTGCCGGAGCCTCCATGAAACTATTTTTTTTGTCAATTTACGAAGCACGGTTATTCCCAAATTTATTTGTTCAGACAAAATAATATTTAAAGTTGAAATTTATAGAAACGGTAAATATCGGTGAAAATCTTTATCAGTCCACTAGAGAAACTGAAGCGGATGAATGCAAGAAATTTTCAATTTATTATTAACAAAGTTTTGAATTTAGAAAAGCTTCCAGATCGTGTAACAGATTGTATAACCTACCTTAATTAATATTGAGTAAGTAATATAAATATTACATTAATTAATATTTTAGAGAGGAGTGGAGTGAAGCAAATGAATTGATACAAATTATAAGTCTTCTTTTAACCCTTAAGGTCTATCTGGAGGAAGTATACCAACTTCCCAAAGATATAATCTCAATTTTCGAGGATTTCAATTATAAATTATTATTTATTTTTGGCATACTATTAAAATTCATCATAATATTCATGATCTGATAACGTTTACTGTCCCGAAGTATTATAATATTTGCTCGAAAAATGGAATCAAGGGTGAAATTTCTTTTTTTTTATATTATTATACAGTTTCGTTTCATTTTTTCTTTTATGTTGATAAACATTATATTCGGAAGGTTTCACACCTGGGTCATGTTCTGCGTGGAGAAAAATACCACCTTCTCCAACTGATATTGAAGGGGAAAATTGAGGGACGCCGAGGTCCCGGTAGGAGACAGATGTCCTGGCTGCGAAACATAAGGGAGTGGACCGGCATCCGAAGTGTGGAAGAGCTGTTCCGAGCAGCGCAGGACAGAGACAAGTTCGTCGAGGTGATCGCCAACGTTGGGTGGACCCGACAAGGCACTTGAAGAAGAAACATTATTTTAAGCCAATTACAGGTCTTACTATATTGTTAATAAAATAAATATTTATTTATGAGTCTTTTTCTGGATCAAGAAAAATATTTTTCGGATATCGGAGTGTCCTTAAGGCCAGGTGTTTATAAAAAACAATTTAGCGATGAGGTTTGCCACCCATTCTGAATGTCTTAATTTTTTGTTGGCACAGAGAAGACGGCCTGCATGTCTATAATGTGTATTTGATCTGCTGGCTATCCCGCTTGTGGGATATGCCGTGATGGTGTAGTTGTAGTAGTAGTTATATTGTATGAAGAGGTGCTTTGATTGGCGAACAATCGCTCTGAATGTAGGGATCTTTCCTGTCCGGCGGTTCAAAGAGAAGTGTTGAAGAAAAAAAATAATTCCTACGTCGAATTAACTTCACTGAACAACTCAAACAATGTAATCAATTTCCAAGAATCAATAAAACGATTGTACATCTTTTAATGGGAACATCGGGGCTATTATATTAAAAAAAGAACTAACAAGTTTCCTGATAGTACTGTCGATCGGCTCTTCAACCTTTAACAATTCCCACATTTACAACTTAATAATGACCATAATTCACAGTAAGATACAGACTTGGAAGGTAATAACGGCAACGAATTGAGTGTGAAAAAAATAAAGGAGAAAGAGGAAAGGAAATGAATGGGACGAAATAGTTAGTCAGCAACAGAGTAGCACCTTGCTACTTCCACAAGTCTTAGTAGATAGATATGTAGTGGAAACTGGAGATAGATTTATAGAAAAAGTTTCAAATAGGCACTCCAGAAAATACTTGTTGTATAGGTACACATACATTCTATATTTCTCGACACTGTGTCTTAGTCTAAGACTTTACAACAAACTTCCAGATATAATGAAATGTGATGATGTGTTGGTCTTACGGAGAATGGCGAAATGGTTTCTAGTTGATAAATCATTCGACAATTTTACTAAATGACAAATGAATGGAAATGTTTTTATTTGTGTCATTATTGTTCGATTTTGCGTAACTAATTGAATATTTGACGTTATAGATCCGGACTCTTTACACTCGCGACTTTACAAATATTATGATTTAACTTTTTATTTAACTATGATTTTGATAATTATAATTTATAATGAGCATTTATTATTTATTTATTTATTTTTACAAGTATTTAGAGAACATGGTATAATTATCAAAAGATATACCTAACTGAGCATGATCCCATTATAACATGTATGACGATTCCAAGCGCCGGCATATTAAGGACCTAAGGATGATAAATAAATAATTAAACTAAGAAAACGAGTTGATAAATTGCTATTATAGTAGGACATAAAACAATAATTAGAATGCAATTTGATTTTATTGGGCAGTTCAAGTAGCCAGTCGGATGTCCAAATAAAAAAAAAATATGATGAAGACCAAAAATTAAGATTTCTAAAACCAATGTTGTAGTATAAAGACAATTTTGCAAGATATGGACATCAACTAGATAAAGACGGCCTAGGATTCGCCGACATCGATGAACGGTTTCCTCAACAAGGTATTCGAAGGTCCGAAAGATTCTCTTTCATAATTTCTCCGAAATTTTCCGAGATTCTCTTTCATGTTGGAGTATAGAAAAATTATCGTGAAATTATTCCGAATGGATGGGGCTAATTTTTACTGTATGTACTACCGAGAGGAATGAAGGGTGAATGGATGGCCATTATCTACACCGTCTCTGTGGTAATGATAGTGAAACGTTGGAGAATTCTGAAAAAAATATCTTGTGCGTGCAGAATATTTATTTTAAACAGAGGTACGAGAAGTTTAATGTCTCCTCCTCTAAGTAAGTGGAATGATAAGGCCAAGTGATAGAGAAATATTCTGATAATCCCGCAAACATTTCTTGCGAGACATTTGTTTTATAGAAGGCTAAATGAAAAACATCCGAAAACTAAACAAAAATGAATTGTAAGAAATGTGGCACAGAGACTGAAAATAATATTTACAGAGGTTTTTCAAGACGACGCGAAAGGCAAATAAAATTCAAATACCTCGGGTGAAGTTTGCTTAAATAAATTTCGTAAACACTCACCGAGAATATGCATATATTCAAAGCGTTTTTATGAGAATAAAAACGTTCGTCTTCTGAATCTTTTCCAATCTTTTTTTTGTAGTTGTTGCCTCGCTAAGGTGGAGAGTATAACAAAATGAAGGAAAACTGAGCGTTGTTGTGCAGAAAGCAGCCAGCATGAAAAATTAATAATTTGAAAACGTAGCTTCTTACGCTAACCATCCCAGGGATTATTATTCCGTACCATTTTTTAACGTGGGCTGGATGCTATTTGCAAAAATAAACTTTTAAATAATAATAACAGTAATAAAATTTCAGTTACACGGCTCGGCAGGTTTATTGAAGAAAAATAATTATTGTTTATTTTGAATAGAAACTGTGTGCCGTAGAAAGTGTGTTGCTCTGCTTACACTACCTACATCAAAAATATTATTAAATATGTAAGTAAACAACAATCTAGTTAAGTTGATGATGTAGAAAAAAATATATTCATGAAAATCACTTCAATAATAGGACGCAGAGGTGTGTAAGGGGTAGGGGCGAAATTGTTGGATTATTTCCAGAATACTTGTAAAATATTATTTTTAATCTTGGAAAGGGGCTGTTGCTAAGACAAATTTACACAGTAAAAAAAATATGTCGATTCTATTCTCTCAATCCAAGAATTTAAATTATCTCAAACATTTCAAGAGGATATTTCCATTAATTAAAAAGAAATTGCTGTTTTCAATAAAATAGAGAAATTTCATTTTTTCAATGAAGATTGGTTTCTTGTTTCGAGAATTACAATTCTTAACTGTAACGATATTGTTTTCTTAAAACAAAGAAATAATTTCTTGTTTTGCGATTTTTTAAATTCTTTTTTTAGTTTCTAAACTCAATGCCACTTTGAACAAAAATAAATAATTTACTTTAAAAGACGTCTACCTATCTGTTTCTTTGTTTGTTTCTAAATTGTTTCTAAACTCAATGCCACTTTGAACAAAAATAAATAATTTACTTTAAAAGACGTCTACCTATCTGTTTCTTTGTTTGTTTCTTTGTTTGTTTCTAAATTGTTTCTAAACTCAATGCCACTTTGAACAAAAATAAATAATTTACTTTAAAAGACGTCTACCTATCTGTTTATTATTACAGGTTGCTAGAACACGAAGAAAACAGTGGGAGATAATTAAGATGTACATTATTTTATTTGCGTAATTTTGTGAAATGTAATAAGAGAATTAGCGTACCGCTTTTACATAAACACAAAACAACATTTCCCTCAAATCTTATAATACCTAGACATTCTCGTGTTTATAATGTTGGAATAAATAATTTCAACAAGACACATACGAAAAATAATAATATAAATAATTATCTACCAAAAACAACGCGCAAAAAAGAAAATCTTCCGAAATAAGACGTAAATATGAACTGACTGTATGTAGCAGTGGCGGTAATAGTTTTTTTTAAATTAACATGCTTTCTTAATTACAAGTAACTGGATACTAAATATCTATATGATAGTCATACTTCTATGAAATCCATTGAATATCTAAAGGATGCACCTGCCGTATGTCCATTTCTGATTACCATTCTTTCACGTGAAGCTGTCATCGGGGTTTATAAGAGACAATATCGGAGCCTTCGGCAAGTCGCCCGGTAGCTTAATTGGACAAACCACTCCCCGCGACCAGGTTAGGGATGCGGGTTCAAGTCCCGTCCGCGGCACTACCGAATAAGGGGCGTTGTCTTTTCTAAGCCCAATATGGTAGTTTCATGTGTTAAGTTTACAAAATATCGTTTCATTTTTATTCTAACAATATGAATTTATTTAATTACTTTAAAAGAGTGAGTGTTAGTGATGTTTGTGAAATGGGTAGAGTCGGATCCAGGGGTGCTGCAAGTATCATTCGCGCAAAATTTAGTACAAACGTGAAGAGGGAAGAACTGCTCCTAGCAATAAGAAGCTTTAATCGCAACAAGGAGGGGAATGATAAGCTGAGTACTCGTACATTGGGTATAGCAGGACCGCAGGTGCAGGTGTTTGTATCGGAGACACTCACGCCCAAGTCCAGACATCTCCTTTACTTGGCGCGTTCCAAAAAGCGAGAGAAGAGATGTAAATATGTCTGGACCAGAGATGGCGTCGTTATGGTGAAAGTTGATGAAACGTCTAGGCCTATTATAATTGATACGATGGAAAAGATTAATTGTTTGTAATTATTTGTGTAAACATTGGTTGTACTGTACTCTGATTGTGCGTACATACTGCGTACGTGTGTATGTACCGGGTACCATTGCACAGCGAATAGGCTGTTGGTTTAATAAAATTTGTACTAGCTTTGTGCACCGCGTTTATTTATTTTGTGATGATTTAAATATGTCTATGCTCCACGCATTAATTTATTTTGCATGCGAACTATGTACTGCAGATTAGTTGAGACATATTTTTATTTAATGTTTTTTTGTTTCCATATTGATTACTAATACATTTCTTTCAATTTTCTCAGGCAAATTTGTGTGTGCCTGCTCTTTGTTATGTTTTTATGTACAATTTAGCATATTTGATTGTTGATATACAATAATGTAAATGGCACGTATGAGATTATTCTTTAAATTCGGGGTTGTACATAATTATTATTGTTTTTATTTTGAGTTGCAATGGAACACTACTTTGTTTCCTAGATATCGGAGCAGATTGCACGTACGGACATACATACTTACATTCTCCGATTTTATGTATATATATTTTTATTTTTTTTATTGGAATGGTTAAGTTATCATGGAGTGGGTACGTCGGTAAAACAGTTTGCATTTCTTTTCTACATTGTTTTTATTAATAATTTGTCTTCTTATTTTGCAAATACACATAACCTTAAATTCTGTTTAGATGATAGTGTCATAATTAATTGTAAATGAGAATAATTTTCATGGTGTTTTATTTTATTTTTAATGCATGATTGTGTTGACATGATGTTAAGTGAAAGTGTACTTACTTAATTTTATGGTTTACTATAGTGATTTATTGTATATTTTACTTTGTTTTTAGTTTGTTTTTATTAAATGTACTGAATTTGATAGTGCTCGATATGTGATACAGTATTGGCAGTGATTGGCATTGGCTATAGTGTCGTGCACTGATTTTCTGTGATGATTGTCATGAGTTTAATGTACCTAAACAATGATATTGTGATCTGTAATGTAAACATGGACTTCGAATAGGCCTGCCAACCTGTCACAACTCTTTGATTGACTATTTGATTTAGTTAACTATTTTGAATTAACTTTTGATTAAATTTAATTAACTGTGTAGTTGAGCGACTCTATATTAATATGCTGAAGTAATGTTTTAATTGATACCTACTTAATATTGTGCTTATTTGAATAAACTTCTTGTGTTTTACATAGACTTAAAGTATACCTATCTCGCGTGCATTTATTTTATTTTGATCTCATGCTCTACTATTGCTTATGCATGTGGATATGTTGTGGGGAATAATAATGGGTGAGCCTTTTATTTATTTTTGTATATTGTCATTAATCATTTTCGATGTGACTACTAATCAATTTTTATTTACTTTGATATATATATTTTTTTTTATACCTAACCAACACATTTGTTTTCTTTTATGATGCTTATTGTAATTATGTTGGTTTTTTTTTTTGATATTGCTCACACTCGTACAATGGATGTTAATGTGATACGTGTTTTTGATGATCCTGTGTAAAAATTTCGATAAGTACTTTTTTTTTTGTCTTTTCTCTCTTCTTTTTTTCACAAATTTATTGTATTTTAAATCGTGAATTTGAATAATTGATATTTTTTTTTTTGTTAACTTTAAGCAATGAGCAATTTGATTCGTAATAGTTTGTATATTTTAAAGAAATCTTTTTTATTTTTTTTCATGCGCCACACATCCTGCGGTGTAACCTGAGTTGCGTTCCGTGGTGTTATGACATCTAATGATGTTATTTCTTCTTCCTTCCTTTTCCCATCTCCCCCTTCCTCCCCTACAGATGCTATGAATTTTTCGGGGTCTTCGACCGTGGATGACAGCTTCAACTGCCTGCGGTCCTCTCTCATGAATTCCTTTACACTGAATTCCAAGCACAATATCAAGGTATGCCCTATCAATGCTCAGAGTGTTCCTTATCATCATGATGAACTAGTGGATACATTTCAAGGCCTTGATTTTCATGCGCTACTGATCTCTGAATCATGGTTAAGACCTACTCTGCCTTCTTCGTTGTTTCAATTATCCGGATTTAAATTGATTCGGAATGACCGTCTGGAGCGACGCGGAGGTGGAGTGTGTATATATCTTCGTGATGATCTATCTTATGAGATTATCGAACATTCTTCTTCTAATCATTCTGTTGGTTATCCTGAGTACTTGTTTGTTAAGGTGAGTTTATTACACTCTTCTGTTCTTCTTGGTGTCATTTATTGTCCTCCCACATCTAACTACTTCGACCACTTGGAAACTTTATTGGAGAATCTGTCTTCTAATCATCACAATGTTATCATTATGGGTGATTTCAATACATGTCTTTTAAAACACGATACGCGATCAACAAGACTTTTACAAATAACTTCTTCTGCTTGTCTAAACATCCTTCCTCTGCAACCCACACACGTTCTTCAAAATTCACAATCTCTCATTGATAATATTATAGTTTCTCAAACGAGCATGGTGAGGTCACATGGTCAATTGTCTGCTTCTGGTTTCTCGCATCATGACCTACTCTTCTTGGTATATTCGCTCAGAGTACCGAAGCCAAAACCTAAAATATCTATGGTTCGCAACTTTCGTCGTGTTGATACTGCTGCTCTTGTCTCCGATGCCGAGTCCGGATGGCATTATGCTTGCCGAGTCCATTGATGAAAAGGTAGAGATTCTAAATTGTAACATATGTCATCTTCTTGAGAGACATGCTCCGCTTAGAAAAGTTAAAATAAAGAATCCAAACAACCAATGGATGACCGATGACATCCGTAAGCTGATGAGGCAAAGAGATAGGGCGCGTATCAAGCACAAACTATCTCCAACTGCAGTAAATTGGGTAAATTTCATAAGTCTTCGTAGGTTGTGTGCCAAGAGATGTCGAAACGCTAAAATATCTTATACTCAGGACTTATTCGAAAATTGCTCCCAAACACAAGCATGGAAACGACTTGACTCGCTGGTGCTCCCTAAACATGGGATGACGTGTGGTGACCCTACTTTAGATCCGAACGTACTCAATGCACATTTTGCCTCACCTCCCACCATTCTAGATGATGCTACCAAGTTAAACACCTTACAAGGATTAAACACTCACTCACGTATATCTGGACCTAGTTTTGATTTCCCTGTCGTGTCAGATTTAGAGGTTAAACGCTGCATTACCTCTATCAAATCCAAAGCTTCGGGAAGTGATGATATAAGTATAACATTTGTGTCACATTTTCTACATACTATTCTTCCTTATCTCACTCACATCATTAATTGCTCATTCGAAAGTGGCTCATTTCCAGGAAAATGGAAGAGAGCTTTTATCATTCCACTCCCAAAAAAAAGCACTGTCGCGGGTCCCCAGGACTTTCGCCCCATTTCCATACTTCCTTTTTTTTCTAAGGTAATAGAAAAACTTGCGTATTTACACTTCAACCAATATCTCACAGAAAATGGTTTTCATAATAATTTCCAATCGGGATTCCGTGAAGGGCACAGCACAGTAACTGCTCTGGTTAAGATCACAGATGACGTTAGAGTTGCTATGGACAGAGGGTTGCTGACACATTTAACGTTGTTGGATTTTAGTAGTGCATTCAACTCTGTAGATTTTGATCTACTCTTGGCTACACTCAATCAACTCAATACATCTCCATCTTGTGCTGCATGGTTTGAGTCGTATCTCAGGGGTCGTGCACAGTGCGTTCGATTGCAGAGTGGTGTTAGTTCTGAGTGGGTGGAATTAAGGGCAGGGGTACCGCAAGGCGGAATCCTCTCTCCCCTTCTATTCTCGATTTTTATTAATCCAATTGCGCGACATATTTCATGTCAATATCATCTATACGCGGATGATTTGCAGGTTTATACTCACTTTAAGTTAGATGACCTTGCAACTGCAATTGACTGTAAATCACAATGCCTAAAGCAAATTTCTGATTGGGCTTCCAGCAATGGACTCATTCTTAACCCATCCAAATCACAGTCAATACTTATAGGGAGCCACCATTTAATTGGTAGACTTAACAATATAAGGATACCTCCCACGCAAATGAATCACGATACAGTTCCATATTCAAAAACGGTTAGGAATCTTGGTCTGATTATTGACCAGAGACTGTCTTGGCAACAGCATATAAATTCTATTCGAAAAAAATTCTTTTATTCGTTACATAATCTCAAAAGACTGGAAAGATTATTGCCAGTGAAGACTAAGATCCTACTCGTTCAATCCTTATTAATACCGATCCTTGACTATGCAGACATTGCTTATATTGATCTTAATGAGGTTCTCTTGACTAAAGTTGAGAGACTTCAAAACGCAGGCATCCGTTATATTTTTAACCTCAAAAAAACTGATCACATAACCTCGTACAGAAACCAGCTGAAGTGGACCACCATACGTCAAAGACGTGATCTACACATTTTATGTCTAGTTTTTAAAGCTTTATTTTTAGCGTCCTCCCCTTACTATCTTAAAGTCAAATTCGAGTATCTAGCTAGTCATGGTTTACCCTTGCGATCTAACAGAGAGCGTCTTCTAGCTATACCAGCACACAGTACAAGCTTTTTATCTAACTCATTCCTTGTTCATGGTGCTCGCAGTTGGAACAATCTTCCTTCGAAAATCAGGATGATAACAACCTTTAATTCTTTCAGACAAGCTGTCAAAAATCATTTTCTCTCATTGAATTTAGCATCTGACTCCTAAATCCTTTTCCCTTTCCCTATGCATGTGCACGCTGCAATTTAATATGTTATACTTTTATTATTATGTGTCCGTAAGTGCATTGTTGCTTGCATGTGTTCTTTTTCATTTCTTTTGTTTACTTTGTGTTGTATTTTTATTTCTTTTATGACTGTTGATATGTAAGGGTGTATATATGTATGCATGTGTTTTTTTTTTTTTTAATTTTGTTTAGTTTTAGTTACCGGGTTAGTTGGAAGACATCGCATTTTAGCGATAAACTCGCCCTCTGTACATTGAATTTATAATTGTTATTTTTATGCCACTATTTCACTATGTAATATTGTAACCAATGTACAGTAAAGAATAAAATAAATAAATAAATATATATTAAGTACATAGTTGTATAAATATTTGAGATTTTTACTTTTCCCATAGATTCTTTACGCATGTGGTACACTTATGCTTGTACGTAATGCACGCCACTGGCGTGTAGGTAAAATAATGAAATCTGGGAGATATAATACAAAAACACATTTTCCACATGAGGGGTTTAAAATTACCTTCGACACACATTCTAAATTAATTAATTACTTACTTAATTAAAATCTTAATGAATTTTCTTCAAGAGAAGTAATAGTAATCACGATTTAATTAAAATTTCAATGTGTACTATCAACTGAAAACGTATCTCTTCGTAAACAACGTAATTATTTTACGTAGAAAATGTTACGTGCCTATTTTGTATCGTATCATAATAATAGGTGATGATTCATCGGGAGAGGTATTGGTGCCTTGGGAGCCACTATACATATAACATGATATAATTTATTATGAAGTGTCGTGAAATCATAAACTAGGCTAGACCATCAAGTTAATAATAATAACAAAAAACAAGGAATGTTGAATATCTACCATCCTAAAAACGATATTTTTAATTTTATTTATTAATTAGAATGAATCTAGGATACATCACTATATATACATTTTCAGAAAAAAAATATTCCGAAAAAATTGCAAGCGATCGCGATTTTGATTGGTTGCATTATGCACGACAATTTGAGCTTGAAGTACTGAAGTACTAAATGACATGACACACATAATGATGTAATATTATTTTTGACGCACAAATGATGTACTTTTTTCATTATTTATTAAATTGTCTTGATTTTTTTTTGTTTGTTTGTACATATTTACTGTTTTGGAATAAATAAATAAAAAAAAGAAGTGAACTTTCTTATTTTTCTTAACTGCATAATGGGAACAATTTTATTGTTTTGGTAAACAATATTTATGTATATGTAAAAAAAGAGCCCCAGAATCAAAATGCACAAAGAGGCCTCTGCAGACACTACATATTATATTAAAAACTTCATAGGTAATCCGAATTTAATTATCGGAATACAGTCAGATAGCTGTTAACAATAATGTATTATCTTACGCAGTAAAAAGTAACAAAAAGCATTTTACTATTTGATGTCAATCGCGATATTATTTCGTAACTTTAGCACCCTTATCTCTTCTGAGGTACATTGATGACTGAAATACTAACAGAAGATCAATTTTGGAACCTTGACCTAAAATTTTGTGTAGAATATGCTACAAATAACACAAGAATTATGACAATGCCAACACTTGTTATTGAAATTTTACTGTCGTGGAGGCAGAAGGCGTTGATGAGTAAGTGAATTATACCGCGAGCTAAAACTAAACAAATATAATCAATAAGTTACAATGCTATAATTAAATATAATGTAGATATTTATATAAAGTTTGTATAAATGACATCGTAATCATAGCACACTTGTGTACACTTCCTTAATAATATTGTATGAGTTCTTCTATTGAGTTCTTTACTTCGCATTGCTGTTAGGTAAGTAACTAGATTTAAATCCGGCGTCATTCAAATAGTAGCCGACATTGAAATCTTTATTTTTTTAAATACATAACTCGTAACAGTTGGTAAGATTGAGCACTGACGAGAAACAGGGAGGAACCAGCAGGGTTACTCTTGACAAAACTAAACACGATCTTAATCTAGTCTTGATCTTGATCATACGACGCACGAAGGGACTATGACGATGGAGTTGTTTCGGGTTGCGCGAGATAGAGAGGCCTTTTCAAATGTAGAATGCAAATGTCAGGGAGAACTGATACTTCCTTCAGAGATCCACTAGTTCATTACTGCATCCAAGACTTCAAGCTATTCTAAAACACGCTTCGAGTTCAAACTTTGCAATCTTTAAAACCTATTTACGCTAATATTGACTTCTTTGCTACTACTACTACACCATCACGGTATATCCTACAAGTGGGGCAGCCAGCAGTACAGCTGCATGCAAAAAACATGCAGCTGTGCTGCTCTGTGCCAATAAAAAATTGAGACATTCAGAACGGGTGACAAACCTCATCGCTGAACTTGAGATTTAAAATGTCTATATTTTTTCGAACACCTGCTTTTTACAGGACACTCGAAAACTTACGAAAAAGAGTGGAAAACCAATTATTAACCGGGTGTTCCACGGTTAACTTATTTAGGGGAAGTAAAATAAATCTTTTTTGGAATGTTTTATCATCACATTATCGAATTTTAATGTTTTGAAATTAGTAGGTACAACAGATGCAGTTGCGCATTAAGGCTGTCGAATACTCTCGAATTCTCTAGTATTTTATTATAAATTTTATACAAATATGCATATATTTATGTGAAGGAACTGACTCATATATTTATTAGATGTTGATACAACAAACCTTGAAAACTTTTGTTCAACTACAAACATTGACAAAAGAGAAGAAGAAATTGAATATTGTATGTACGAGTACCTACCCAATAACGACTGTCAACAACGACGCAATATTGTGTTATTATTACTTTTTTTCCTTTCTTTGTAGCAAATTGGAGGAAGTACAAACTATTCTATTCTACGCACACGTGTACAAGAACATCCCTATTTTCTTTAGATAGCTTTTATTATTAACAATATCCGTACTATTCTCAATATCGAGACTAGAGGGTTACTCCCGGGAATTCCCGCCCGGGAATTCCCGGGAAAACCCTCTAATTTTTATTTCCCGTTTCCCGGGAAAAAAACGAATCCTTTCCCAGGAAAAAATACAAATTATTAGTCATGCAGATTGCCATACCGATACCGAAATCTTTGTTTAGTTAACTGTAATAGTCGTGATAAACTTGTAGAAGCTGACGAATATTTTGATATGAAAATATGAAAAATAATATTAATTACCAATATAAGTGTTATACTTTAAAAAAAAACTTAATTATAGCTTCAATGTATTCGTTTGAAAGAAGCATAATTATTCTAAATATAATTCGAAATCGGAGGTGTGTTTGGCCGACAATGTATAAGAATCCTACAATTTTTCATGTTTTTTTTTTACATATTTCGAAAAGTTAGATAGCTCTTAAAAATATTAGTGCAGTAAAATGTCATTTTTTTTGTTTTATTCATGGATATTAACCGATATAAAAAATCTTTTTTTGTCGAAATTTCTCATTTTTTAAAGTCAAAAATCTTTAAAAAGCTTTGCCAAAATCCATAACATTTTTTTGCTTGATAGGATGATCAAAAATTAAAAGTTTATATATTTTGTAAACAATTTTTATTTTGATATAACATAGAGTACCTAAATAAATCTCGTCAGTCAGCTATTTAGTTTTTTTTAAGCAAATTACTTATATTGGTAACAAAAATTTGATTTTTTTTTATCGAATCAAAATGTTTGCAAGGGTCAACAAGTTATGAGAGTTTTTATACCAAATTTGTTGAAAATTGAATATTTATAAATATAATAATGAATTTCCCGGGATTCCCGGGAATCCCGGGAAATTCATTTTAAAATTTCCCGTTTCCCGGGAACAAAAATAATCCGGGATAAGATACCCTCTAATCGAGACAACTTAAAAATAAATAATACCTCAGACAATTTATTTTGAAATTCGTTCATAGTTTTGCGAAAAACCAGAAAGAAGAAGAGTTTCTTGGGTAAGTTGGAAGAGATAGCGCTGTTGCGGTAAATTCGCTCTCTGTATTATTATTGATTCTCCGTTTAACTTGAATTCATTTCTCCATAGAAATGTAGGAATAATTGTGATCAATGTAAGTAAAGAATTAATGAATAAATAAATGAGAAGACAATTATTTATTTATATATTTATTTTACTCTTCATTGTACATTGGTTACAATATTACAAATCAAAACTGTATCATAAAAATATCAGTTATACCATTCAATGCACAGAGCGCGAGTTTATCGATGTACCTATTTATTTTTATTTTACATGACATATATTATTATAGTCGAATGATACGGTGATAATTTCACTTCTAGGGCGCTTTACATCTATGATCAAAATTCATTAAAATGACAAAATATAAAAGATAAAATCAATAAATTACTAATTAAATGTTAGAAATAATAAAATCACACAATATGGATATACACATAATTTTCACAAAAATGGTGTGCAATGACACAACGTAATAAAAGTGATTTTGTTAATTAATAAAATAACGTTATTTCGCTTCGAATATTAGCTTATTATTTAGAATTCGCTATTGTTAAACATCTAAAAACGACAACTTCATTTATCAACAACATTCTAAAATCCAAACATGTGTTCTGAACAACCGTTTCTGAGAATTACGGTCTAGTGTATTATATCTCGTGTCCTGCAATGTGTAACAGAGACGGCAACACAACATCGCTACGCACAACAAATAGCGGGGGAAAGTGACAATAAATCTTCAGAACGCGAGAGTCGCTGATAAATACTTTATATAACACAAACAAAGACACTAACATTCAAGAGCAAACTGAAGACATCGCTCGTCCAACAGAGCTTCCTGCGCCCTTGAGATGGATTCTCCATTAAACGGCGCTGAAGAAATTATCCATCATCATCATCATCATCTCTTTCATAAGACAATTTTAAGACAAGCTATTTATTATAACGACCAAATCTATTAATAAAAAGCGGTATTTTGATATACGTCCCATATTTCATATCATCCGAAATAAGTAATATAATAACGTAATATAGTTGAGCTATCCCATCTCTTAAGTGTCCATCCCATTGCCGTGTTTCATATCCCATAAGGATGAAAATATGAAACAAATAAAATAATACGTTCGAATGTTCATATAATTATATTTTATGCTCCGTGGAGTACCCGGCAAAAAATTGGTCTTCCACTATTTTCCGTAAGTTATTGAGTGTCATACAAAAGGCAGAAGTTCGAAAAAATAAAGACATTTTACATCTGAAATTTAGCAGGGACGAGGTGCGCCACCCATCCCAAATGTCTCAATAATTTTGTTGGCACGGGGACAGTTTGCACATTTATTACATTCAGCTAGTTTGCAGACTACCTCAATTGTGGTATTTCTAATATTTTTTAATTTTAGTTCGTAGCAAAGGGTGCAAAACAGACAATAATTACAAATATTAGTGCAGATAAAAAAATGATCTTTCAGAGGTCAGATAGGTATCATAGACAACATGCGCGACAATTAAACAGTGTTAGAATCCCGAAAAAAGGTTATGTAGATAAGCGGGAGAAATCAAACCAGCAGGGCTACTCTTGACACAATCTAAATACGATCTTAATCTGGTCTTGATCTTGATCATACGACGCACGAAGTGACTATTGGCCAAAAATACACGCGAACTGATCGCGCGTTAGCGGTAGCAGGGTGTTTTTGACCATAGTCCCTTCGTGCGTCGTATGATCAGGATCAAGACTAGATTAAGATCGTGTTTAGTTTTGTCAAGAGTAGCCCTGCAGGAATCTTTCAATTGAAAGTCTGAGATTCTACCATAAGTCTATCGGGCATCGCATTGTTCAACCCAGATTAAATTGCGGACTTCTTAATCCCACATTGCTGGCAATAAAAATGCAGACGGTATCAGGTAAAAAAAACACTAGTTGAGGTAATAAACATTTTAGTACTACCACTTCACGTCTTCTACGAGTCACTAAGTCTATAGTAGGTAGTAGGTAATATTATATTATTATTTCATACATACAAACGTACATGAAACATATTTTTATGTCCCACTTTTATCGTGGTGGGTGCTTGAATAATGTCCAAAAGTACGTTTCCACATAAAAGTCTTTGATAGAATCTACTTGAGGATTAAATAATATTATATTCTGCCTAAGATGTTCATGGAATCAAACGACGCGTGGAGTACTCAAAATAAAATAAGCCTCAAATTATTTTCAGTATGTTGACTTTACCTATGCTCCAACGGATGGATTTATTTTATTTTTATTTTATTTTATTTATTTAATTTAATAAAGTTTCATATAAATATTTTTTTACAAAACTTAAATATAACAACTACTTATTACATCTTAACTTATATATTATTTCTTATATATGTATATATATATATCATTCTATTTGTATCTTACATATTAAATATCTATTTCAACATGCATCTTCCGCGCAGGTACCTACACAATGTGTAGGACCTAGGCAAAAAACGCATGCTGAAACATCCGTTTCTACATTATTAACTAGGTAAACAACCAAATTAATTATCTATCTTGGATGAAAATAGATTTATAGTTGCTCGACAGTGTGAACACCAAGAAACTGCAATCCTTGGGCACGTAATGACAGGAGAAAAGTATCAACTTCTGCGACTAATAATTCACGGGAAAATACAAGAACTCCAGGTCAATTTTCAATTCAATTTCAATTTATTCAATAAATAATATTATAAAACTAACTAAAACTATTACATGTAATTATCTTAAATTTAACAATAACCATACTTTTTTATCTTCTATCCCCAAGCAGTAATAAAGATTACTGGTATCAGGGGAATAACTAAACTATTTTACCAACTTAATCAGAATAATATGATGTTATATAATTATAAAGCAATATATTGAAATGTACATGATATGCAATTTAATTAAGTTGTATTGATGATGAGGTCGGAGAAGAATATCATGGCTAGATAATCTGAGACAGTGGTCCAGAAAAAAACACCACATTGCTGTTTAGGGCAGAAGTTAATAAACTGGAAACAACTCGGATCGTCACCTACCTTCGTAGAGGAGATGGCATGACAGATGTTGTCTAATGTTCTTATAAAAATCCGATACCTTTTAACACATGGAATATGAGACACAATATCTTTCTTTGTCCTCCGAATGGTTGCTTTAATTCTGACCTTTGCCTCCCTATTTTGTGCGAGTTGAAATAGCTCCTCTACTTTTCGGATTCTGGTCCATTCTCTGATGTTTCTCAGTGAAGACATTAGCCTTCTTGCTATGCCAAGTCTGCTTGATCACAATGGTGTGCCACATATCAATCTCCTCGCACTAAATGTCTCAAATTTTAGCGCGAGGAAGGGAAAATTTGCACGTTCTTTACAAGTAGTTAACTCGATGACTACCCCTCTTAGGAGAGCTTCTGTAACGGCATAGATATATAGATTCTATTGGCTTTGAGCGAGGAACTTATCTTTTTCTTTTTCCAGGATCTTTTAAAATTATATCTTATTTTATTAAAGTAGGTACTTTCTGAGAACATCAAACACACACACGTCGTGATATTTTCAAAGAGGAAATGAAAATAAGAAAAAACTTATACAAGATATGACAAACCTCGAAAAGAAGAATGTAGTCGTGGGTACAATAGGACGAAAATAAAAATCCGACAAAAGAAAATTGATAACCGTATGAAACCTGGTCCATGTGATCTAATAAAATGAAATTTGTGTTCGTTCGTCAACGTATACATATGTATGTTTGTTTAGGTACATATTGTATCAGTACTGCACTGTCATAGTAGATATTATGTCATATATGGACACATTTATAAGGCAAGAAAGAGGAACACTAAGATTTTAGGAACATGTTCGTGCATGACGTCGAAATTTATAAAATACTGAATATTTTATTTATTAACAGAGATACGCAATAAATAATTGTTCCGTAAAACCCCCAGCAAAGACTATTTATTGTAAGCTCTCTCACTCTCTTTTGTAAGTTTTCGAGTGTCCTATAAAAAGAAAGAAGGTACTCGTAAAACATAACAAATAATACATCGAATATCTTGAATTCAGCGCTGAGATACGAGTATTCTTCCACCCATTCGAAATGTCTTGTCTTTTATTGACACGGAGAGGACTATTTGCATGTTTATTTCAAGCAAATAGTTCACTCGCTACCTCACTTGGGAAAAGTGCCGTTATAGTTGGGTAAGTTGGAAGAAATCGCACCTCTGCGACAAACTCGCCCTCTGTATAGCGATTTTACGATTGTATTTGATTTGAACCTATGTATTTTGTATTTGCTTGTAATCGACGTACAGTAAAGAATAAATAAATAGTGGAGTTCGATTGTCAATTTGATAACTTTTCTCGAGCGAATACGATTTTCAAGCTCGTATCTTCTTATTTATTACAACGCTAGTGAAATAAACTGCTGGGAGACATATTCTTCGAGAAGTTACATAGATTCGGCAAACAATTTATATTACGTACAGTCGGCAAAAAATACAAGAGTGAACAGTAGGTAGTAGGAGTGTCTACTTTAAGTAATGATTTTAATCAGCAACCCATGTAATAGATAGTGCAAGTCAGCGGATATGTTCGAGTAATAAGAGGCGAATCTATGTAGGAAGGTAATGTCTACCTGTGATATAGAGGTATTTAGTATATTATATATACCTGATAGAAGTACTACATGAGCTATGGTTGTGTTTGAGGTAATAATCAACTACCACGCCGCCCTCTGAGCAAATAAAGGGGTGGAACAACCGAACAACCAAACCACCAGCCGACGCCGAAGCTGGATCTAGATTGGAAAAATGCGCCGCAGAGTGATTTATTTTCAATTTTACCCCCGATGAGGGTTAAAAAGCGTGCAAAGATAGAAGCTTTAATACCAAGTAGTGGCATTAGACTTACCTATTACCTACAATGTAAGCTCCTATACATACATTGTATGTACATCTCTCAAATACAGCCTCAGATTAAAAACAGGCAATAATAGTACCTAACTTAAACTTTTCATTAATTTCAAGTCATTTCGTGATAAAATAAAAGTACCCACATAAAATCATCATCATCATCATCATACCATCACGGCATATCCCACAGGTGGGGTAGCCAGCAGACCAGCTGCATATAAAACATGCAAACTGTCTTCTCCTGTCTCCCACATAAAATACCTGCTTAAAATAACACTTATTATACTTATATGTTTTTATTCACCAATATTATAATATTTTTAATTCAACACATAATTTTATAATAAATTATACATTTATACCATCACGACATGCTCCACAAGACGATTAGCTAATAGATCAGCTGTATTTAATGAACAAACAAGCTGTTCTCTCCATGCCAACAAAAAATTAAGACTTTCATGATGGATAGTAAATCTTACCGTTGAATCTAAGATGTCAAGTATCTGTATTTTTTTTATTACTTGCATTTTACAGGACACTGAAAAACACAAGGAAAAGAGTGGGAGACCAATTCTTTGCTCCACGGAAAATACTTCTCCTAGACCTTAAAGGGTTAAAGGAGACTTTGTGAATGTCTAGTTTAGGGGATGGGCAATGAGGTTGTGGAAATCAAGATAAGAGAGAAGTTGAAAAGGGTTTACAAAAAAATATATATCGGTGATTATAAATCCCTGCCGGGGGTGTGATGAGTCTAACAATTAACTTTATTGTCAGCGGTGGTTAATTAGAAGCAAGATCGGACTAATCTCGAGAGCAGCTCCAAATAGACGATATAAATTCGGTAGCGAGCCGAATTAAAATAATAATCCCAAGAGTCATCTTCGTTAATATCTTTTTATTTAATTTATTTCTTTATTTGAAATGTACATGGCTGGATCATAATTATAAACCAGATCTTACAGGACCGACACGTGAGATGCACATTGTACAGAAGAGCATGCACAAGGAATTGCATGACATTGACGGAAGCAAAAATCGTATGCAAGTACAAGAGTAAATGGTGTCCGATGCTTTCTGTCTATGAGAACGGCGTGATAGCGATATTGATTTGTTCTTTTATATTTTATTTACATAATAAATTTAACAAATAAATAAATAAATAATTGTATAATATCAATAATAACACGATATTTGGTGGTAATGTGGTGTTCACATTTGGCGAATATCACCAGGAAACCAAAATATCTTCAGCCATTTGAACCATGTGAACAAAATGACAGCTAGTCTGAAACGATAAAAACTAGTCTCAAGTTGACCACCTTTCAACTTATTAATTTGGTGGAGCGATTCGCGCATGCGTAGATGTGCGCGGCGTCCGTATCTATGGTAAAAACTTTATAACCTATAAATTTTATAATGTTTCCCGCTTCGTGACAGCTGTTATCTTTGTTGTTGGTTTGTGGCGTTTGTTTCCTTAATTAAAAGGAGCCTTGTAACTACAACATTTTCGACTAATAATAAACACATCGCGATCTCCGTCTCGACGTCCGCCATTTTAAAAACTATGTCAAAATCAAAGCGCATCTGACAGATCGTTTCTATATCGGTGGACTATGTGAACAGGTGTGACGATCAATGGGCGTCCGAAGAATTTTGTTTTTTATGCAAACGAAATTCGCCTGGCGATATTCACCAAATGTGAGCACCCTATAAGATTATCATTTTCAATAATTTCTACTATCCAATTAGGGACATTAATTCGATGTTTATTTCTCGAGCAAAACCGCGTAAAACAACACTACTAAGTTAATATATCTCGAAGAAGTTAGTGAAACAAATACGTTTAAGTGTTAGAATTAATAATAATTATACTAAAATTGCCACGACACAAAAAAAAACATTATATAGTTACGAACTGTCGGTGTACACATGTCGATAGTATTCACTTATGTAACCCGACACCTCCTTATCTACAGTCATGACTTTAACAATAACAAACTTGTATTCCATTCCCATAGATTTCATTATAAAAAAGATAACGTGCCCTTACTCTGGGTCAGTTGGGTTGTGTTCGTCACACATTTAACATCTAATTCATAATTGTTTATTCATTGTAATTGTTATTCTGAAATAAATTTTATTTTATTAATTTTACCCGCATACGTGTACTTATTTGTATCAAGAATTTTTGAAAAGGCGGGTATACATATTTAATTACTATTACAGAAAAATAAGAACCTAAACAAATCAATTCACATGTGACAAAAGGCTTTGGATTTGTAAGGAAGTCACATATAAGTATTAGATATACAAGATAATTAGAGAAATTTGTAATTAAACTTGATTGCTTGGCGTATTTCTATGTTTCGTCTCGAACTATACAATTAATAATAATATTATTATTATGTACCTGAGTGGGATAACAACGAAAGGAATCTCGGCAAATGTGTAATTAATCAAAGACACAGGTGAGTAATCCCAAACGAGCTTCAATCTACGCACAGAACAATAGAAGGTTAGATTAATCAAATTACTATAATAGCTGTTAACCTCATACCAACCAAACCACATTAGTACAAGTGACTATAAAAAAACATAAAGAGAAATTTATAGAAAAACAATATTAAAACCGAGGATGTCTGTGGCTAGTGGAAATTTTCTGACTATATGTAATTAATAATTCCACGAATACTTTGTGTCAAAAATACCGTGTAAGTGTTCGAAGAACAGCGTCTCAAGATCCCAGCATTTCGCAGTCTCAAACAATATCTATCAATGATAATATTGACATTCAAAATCTTAAAATGTAGATATTGGAATGGAAAACAAGGACTAGGTCAGCTCCAGAAGAGGTAAGGCAACCATACTATCCTCGTCACTGATAGGAAGTGAGCAAGAGTAGTCCAAGAAGTATAAGTTGATGAATATCGAAAAAAACCTTCATCCTGGATTGGTGAAATGGCTGAGAAAGAAGGAAAAGATTCAAGAAACGATGAAATCATTTGAATAAAGTGGCTGCTGAAAATGAAATCAATAATGTCAAAATTTCGTATATTTAAAGATGTAGGGTTCTCCTTCAGATTTATTCTACTTTAAAGGTAAGTATCGAAGAGACTATAATTTTAATTATAAAGTGGTATGTCAGGTCCCTTAAACATCGCCTATTACTTAGGCGTAGGCTTCTCTATCCAGTGCTAAATGAAACAGCTCCTCAACATTCTGGATTCCTGTGCATTATCTAATATGTCTCACACAGGGAATTCGCCTTCTTCTCAAGAGATCGTAAGACCCACATAATTTTGGCATCATATTACCGAAACAGTTTTAGGTACAGATAGAAAGATTTCACGTAAAATTTTGCACGTGTTTGTGAATATCACCTAGACGCCAGATAAAATTCCGTAATATTATAATACTTACTTATAGAAACAACCTTTGGCAGATGATACTACATACATTCATAGTTCATGTTTACATCGGTAAAGTTTTATTTAGACAGTGTAAGTTCTACTGAGAAGTGAAATTTCTTTTCTTTCTTAGAATCGTCAATATGGAACGTTGCTTTGTGATATTTTCCAATCATTGGTAGCATATTTTTGACAATGACATTGAAAATGGATGATTTCTCTTAACGTTATAAAACAATCATTGAAGAGTGCTTTCGCGAAGATACTATAATGAACTAAAGAATTCTGTATATGGTTAATTAAAGACGTTAATCTTAACTTCAAAAGCTACTTAATGTTCCTCGACTTTTTGGATGATGGATCATCGACTATGTTTTTAAAATTAATTTGTTGTACAGTTTTATACATAATTTTATTTAAATTTATTTATTTTATTTATTTATTTATAATAAATTTATTCTACTTTTTTTCAACTTCAATATCATAAGAAATACAATTTGAAAAAGTCTTCATTTTGTCTTGGCCGGAAATCGAATCGGGGATTTCGTGACTCAAAGACAAGGGTGACACCTTCACGTTAAATCGGCCGACTCGCCTTTGAGTAATCAGAGACCCTGGAAATGTAAAGAACTCTGGAACACAAGGAAAAGTTATACATATATACCAACTGCCTATAATATTTCAAAAAGAATATTCAATGTTTAACTCAATTTTCGCATTTTACCATATTTTTTACACCCGCGTAATAAAGAATATATAAAGAATATTGATCTTATCCGCTAAACCAATAGACTGAACGTGCCATGGGTAGAGTGTACTTAAACCAGCTTAAGCCGATTTGTAAACGTCGGAACACCTTTACTGTTTTATACCAAAGGGAGTTAACACAGTCTGTTTGCTGGTTGTGCTGGTGAGGTGTCTGTTGAGTAATATTCTAAGAATATTCAAATCGACAAATGTAAATGAGGCTTTATAGATAGAGAAACATTACATCAGAACACTAGTCACGAAAACGATTGTCCTCCAAGTCAATAATAATAACAACGACATACCCAAAGGAGAGAAAACGGAAAAGGGAAAAATCACGAATCGATTTGAACAAAGAGCAGTCGCCATCAAATAATAAACTCAATAACATACGAAATAAATTATTGGCATTTTTCTAGAAGCCAGGATATTAGTTACATTTTGCTCATTATAAGAAAAATGATACAAAGGTTATAATATGATTCGTAAAGCGATAAAAAGAAGCTAATATTAGAAAAAGATAAGATAATAATAAATAATAATTATTGCGTGGAGCATCCGGCAAAGAATTGGTCTCACATTCTTTGCCGTAAGTTTTAGAGTGTCTTATAAAAGACAAGCGTTCAAAAATTAAAAAAAAAACATTTTACACTTTAAATTCAGCGATGAGGTTTGCCACCCATCCGGAATTGTTGCCACAAAGAGGATAGCTTGCATGTTTATAACGTGCAGTTGGTCCACTGGTTACTCAACATGTGAGATAATTATGCCGTGATGGTATAACAGTGGTTATACCATAAGATATTGAATGATGGAATTAAACTATGAAATCAGTTCCATTGATCCAGCACAACCGAAAGATTGACTAATAGGTGTCGAATTTGATTACCAGTTGAGTCATGAAAAACTTCATAAAAGTTAAATAAAACTTATTTACTTCATGCTTTTTCTTATGCCAAGTATTAGACAAAGGCTGTCCGTTTAAGCTACCATAATTTTTAATGCACATCGGTATATTCAGCAACGAAGAATTAATAAAACATAAAAAATACATTTACAATACTCTTGTGACGCATGTAGAGGATGAGACGCCGGATGATAAGACAATTATATTTCTTCATTTTCATCTGAATCATAAAGTTTTTCATATAGGCGGCGTACAGACAGCTGGATGCGAACGTCAATCATCAAGCATCAAGCAAAAATTTTAAATCTTTCGGCGACAATTCGGAGCATTCTCCGAAGAAATATTCGAATGAATGGCTTCGTTACCTGCCCATGAGACGTAATGAAGGCTGATTGACGTTCGCATCCAGCTGTCTGTACGCAGCAATACACAATCGACAAATCCTTTTAACACTAAACCTACCGAGCGCGGTCAAATGACCGTTTTTGAAATTTCGTTTAGAATTTCTTGTACATAATGTTGCTGTATCGACATGTAACTTTCTGACTTTTCCTATAATATGGATATATTCCATTTTTGAATATTCACAACTTTTTTTATTTTTTAGTTTCTGATTTTTTTTGATTGCATGTCTAGTCTACCACGAGCGGTCATTTGACCTTTTGAACAATTCCTGTTATTAACTACTTTATTTTTCGGAAAGTGTACAAATGAAAAAAGTTTTATAAGTCCGTGGTGTAGTTGTGGATCTACAGCGTTAACCAATGATTCCCAAAGTGATCAATATCGACTTCAAGAGGTCTAAGAATACCTACAAAGAGTCCATGTCGGCGGAAAAAAGTGGGGGTTTATGAAAAGAAAATGGGGGTCAACGATAATGGATATCATACAAACAGGACTTGATTTTACTTTTGGCACTCCATGGAATCATCCACATATACAAATAATACCTATTTTTTTACATAATCGCAGAAATGAGTGTTGTCAATACAAAGAGAAATTGTCATTAGAAAAAGGAACTGATCGGAATAAGCACTATTGAAGAACAATCTTTCAATGTGAGTTACATTATACCAGATGTCAGAAATGCATTTGAAGTTGATAAATGTATAAATTATTAATATCAAGTATGGTTAGGTCTAGCCAAAACCGAAAAATATGGCGAGTGGTCTGTGAAACAAAAAAGTTTGAAGACCTCTAGAATGAACAAACAAGCGATTGAAACAAATGTCTAGCTTGTGCCTAAAAATATGTATCTAAGTATCATATTTATGGAATAAGAAATGGGGTTCGTTATTTTCCTCGACAACTATAAACCGAACTGAATTTATAGAAATCATTTTAGAGATTTGTTTGGTTTTACAATAGAAGTCAAAGTAGCTAATGCCTACAAAACGATGAGTTTGCTTTCATCTCTCAAGTTTGGTTCCATTTCATCGAAAACAGTCAAAACTGTTATAACCCAGGAGCATTTGTCTCTCCATAGATGAACAATTATTTCCTAATAAAAGCACGTCGTAGATTAACTCTATACTTGCCCAATAAATCGGACAAATTTGGTATAAAATTTTGGTTCTCTTTCGATATAAGTTGTGAGTAAGTACATAGTAAACGGTTCTCCATATTTGGGAAGAGACAAAGAAAGAGAACCATCAGCCTCACTTGGGGAACTTAAATGGCCAGAAAGTATGGTGTAAAATCTAAATGTTAAAAATACCTTTATAGGTACTTTTCAATATCTTAGATTTAGCCGGGATAAATGCTTGGATGTAATATAAGGAAATTACGGGTGAAGAAATTTCGAAGGAATAATATTTATTTCAGTTGGCACAAGAAGACCAAATGTCAGAAAGAGACACAGCTACGCCAAGAATGTTCATCAGAAACAAGAACAAATACATTTATAAATTCATCTGGATGGAAATCTTATCAAATAAGATATTATTAGGTCAATTTGTGAAAAAGTTAAAATTACTTACGTATGTGGAAAATATGCGACGCAAAATAGTAAATTCTATAATATGTAAAAAATATGCTAAAATGCATAAATGTGCATAAAACTTTTCTAAATAGAACAAAAATATGTTTTTACAATCCAATTAGCAAAAAAAAAAGTTCTATACTAATGATATATATTTATTTTTTTGAAGCGGTCATTTGACCGCTCGTGGTAGGAATAGGTATACATAAAATGTCGGTAGGTTTAGTGTTAAATTTAATACAGATTATGATACATAATATACAAAGTGACAAAGTTTTGAAACATAAGTATTCTTTGGTGTCATAAAGGACGATCAAGAAAAACGTTTAAAAAGATTTGGGGGTATACGTGAATCTTAAAAGGTGGATAGTATATTAAATTTAACGCCTCCAAATAATCCAAGGCAAGTCTGATATTGGCTGTTGTCTTGTGTCAATGTATGTATTATAATATAATATTGTATTATAGTTTTTGGGTAATAGCCAGTCGCTCTTAACTTTTATGTGAAGAAAAAGTCGCATAATTACGAATATCGATACTGCGAAAAATCAGTTAAAACGAATGTTAATTGATTTAGACACGTTTGATGTACCTAAAATAATTTGGAATTAAAATAACTGCGGACGAAAGGAAATATGAGAATGGAAATAATTAATAAGAATGCTCTGACTTGTATGTTATCAAGGAACGGAGAAAACAATAAGTAAACTGGATGCACATTTCTAAGTGAATTTACTAACAGAGAACATGATATTTTTCTGGTGAGAATTTTGTCAGGTAAAACTGTTTCCGAAAGTCTTGAGCTCTTCATTAATAAAAATCCCTGAAAAATTTAAAGCGACACTCAAATCAACGTTGTCCAAATGTAAAATGTAGTTTAATTTATGCACGCAAGATACTAAAATTACAATTTATATATTTTTTACGAATGTTGTCGATTTTCACGGTTCCTTGGATTTCGCTATAAAGAGATTTGACAATTCATTTATATTGTATACCTTTACAATACTACATGTGTGTCTGTGTGTTCGCAGTTACCCGACAAAGCGACGAAGACTTCATTAGTTTGTTGTGAGAATAAACGATCCTGTCGTTTACTTTTTATAGTCTCTTTCTATTCACATTGAATGGTCGTTAAACCTCTGCCCGTATTACTTACCTACATAGACGTTGTTACTATTGCCTACTGAAAGGTCTCGCCTAACTTATATAACCTTACCTTAACCTGGCGCCTATTGAATTTGTAATACGTATCTGTGTATTTAACAACCTTATGAAATGTTAAAAAGGTGAACTTCTTCTGAATTGGCAATTTGTCTTCAACAGTAAAGAAAATTAGTTTGAAAATAAGAGAAGTTGCCTGACGAACAAAATTTTATACCAGCTTTGAAAGTCCTTCTTTTCGGCGAAGAAATTAATTAAGTAGTTTTGGTCAATCAGATGCAGATCATTAGAATTTTAATGAGTGAAAAATATGGTTAAGGTAAGCGAAATCGACGTGCGTGTATGAGAAATTGTACGAATGTAGAAGCGAAAAAAGTATATAAGGATAGATCTATATGTCGTTCTGTTCCTTCTGCCTACGTAGCATTAAAGGAGATTCATCGACCACCCGGATGGTTTGGGGAATTCCATTTATTCGCATTCTAAACTAAGCGAATCTTCTCCACACTGGACGCGCCACAATGGGCAGTCTGAAGGGCTGGCAAACCATCACAAACTCCACGTGTGGAATCTTTTGACTAGACTCCTAAGATGTCTCTTTAGCTGAGGTAAGTTAATTGAATTCAGATGACAAAAGATCGGATAGCCAGGGAAATGATTCAGGAGACTTTCATTCAAGAGTGAACGAAAATTTGGATAAATGTGGAACAAGTGCCAAAGAACGCAAACATTTTAGAACGATGAACCTAGAAAGTGAAATTTATGACAAAAGATCGGATAGCCAGGGAAATGATTCAGGAGACTTTCATTCGAGAGTGAAGGAAAATTTGGATAAATGTGGAACAAGTGCCAAAGAACGCAAACATTTTAGAACGATGGACCTAGAAAGTGAAATTTATGACAAAAGATCGGATAGCCAGGGAAATGATTCAGGAGACTTTCATTCAAGAGTGAAGGAAAATTTGGATAAATGTGGAACAAGTGCCAAAGAACGCAAAATTTTTAGAACGATGAACTTAGAAAATCAAATTCATGAGCGAGAACAGAGTATGAACAATTATAAAAAAATAAAAATGTAAGAAAATAATAAATTAAGTTGAAAAAATATTACAACAAAAATAATAAGCAGTAATAGGATAACAACATGGCACATAAAAAGCGAGTTTATCGTAAAATAAAGACAAAAATAAACAAAATAAAAAAATTCTATTTATGTCTAATACACACGTATAAAGTAATGTATGTTGTTATTTTTAAATGATTGTGTTCGTCGTCCCATAAGGAACAATTAAATACGAAACATTTGTATCTACAATGCCCGGCAATTCGGAGAAAAAGAGGAATAACATTTAAAATCCGCTAGACATACGCACGTTGACAGAAATTAAAAATTACGGCCCGTCGACCAACTCCACATTGATTGGTTATTTACCGTTTATTCTGAGATAAAATGAGGGAAATCAGATAAATCTAATGTAATGTTTCATATTTTACGATATTTTTTTCGCTCATGAACTAGTGGCAAATAAGAGTTGAAAGAGTTGGTTTGTAAGTGAGTGACCAGAGGTCCTAAAAACCGTCATGAAAAGGATTCTCTGAAGGAAGTACCTAAACGTAATGGACTTTCGATTTAATAAGGACATGGGGAAGAAAATGTATGCGGTAAATAAATAAATAAATATTTATCGGCCATATAAACAATATGCAAAACAATTGTAAAGTGAAATGCTATCTTTAATAAGAATTCTGAATCGGTCTTGATTTTCGACCATAGACCGTCGACGGTCTAAGATGTTGGGGAAATTCGAGTTTGATCGATATCGTATACCAAATCGAGATAAGACCGCATCGTATTTGAAGTGGTTGATACGTAATTAGGCAAGAGAAACTGTGCTGTAACTGGATTCATAAAATATATTTTTAGCATCAAGAATTTAAATATATAATCTGGTCATAAGAATTATGTTAGAATTCGTTAACGAGATTTATGAGAAAAACCTTTCTTTCAATATTAGGGCACCAAATCTATACTTAATCAATAAGGTTCTGATATCCAGTGATTACTGAGACTTCACAGATAAGGACGACAAGTCTTGGAGGTTACTGGTTCTATATAAGAGAATAGGTCATTGGGAGTGAGAAATTTGCATTTCGTCTGACTTCCATCTATTTCAATTAACAAAGGATAATTTTGAAAGTCCACAAGATCCATTAGCAAATAATTTGTGTTCTTCCGACAAATATATTATGTTCAATAACTGAACAGTTAACCCAACGTCGACTGTATCGGAACATATGGCTTCTGTGATACCTAATATAAGAATAATAAAATGACGAAACAATATGAAAAAAGTTGCGTTCGCAGGGAAAGGACGGCGTGCTCGACATACGACAGACAAATATGTTCCGCGCAAGGGAATGACAAAATTACATGGGACAGAGAATATCCTAGGAACGCGTAGAACGATGCATTGTCTTCGAAGCAGTTCGGAATTTGTACAAGGATCTCTGTGGCGGTGACAGTATGGAACTTTACAGTATGAAATTATTGGTTTGTTATATAAATTTGCATCGTGAATATTTTTTGAACTAAGCGATAATATATTTTTTTTTATTATTATATATAAAAGCAATATCAATAGAACCGACCTTTTGAAAACATCAAAAGCCAGTCTAGAGCCAATTCGTAAGCGTTGCGACACTTTTCTCACTTCTTTCAGTTAGATTTTGTTTGTGCAAATATGGTTCTGCAATCTGATGGTTTTATCGATAGTCATATATTTAAGTACTATCCATCCTGAATGTCCTTTTCTCAAGATTCGGCGAGGATTAACTATATCATGTTCATTGCATGCAGTTAGCTCACCAGTTACTAAAAATGTCGTGGTGGAACAGAGAGATAAAGACATATATATAATGAGTTACAATCCACTGGATTGGTCTGCAACGAGTTTGGTTTTTCTTCTCCATTCGTCTCTATTCTCAGCCAGTCTTTTTAGCCCTACGTATGAGCCACAGTTCATGTCTCTCTTCAGTTGGTCCATATATGCTTCTCTTGGTCGGCCTCTGCCATTTGTCCCCTCGGTCTTACCCTCTGCGATGGCGATGAGTAGTCCTGGATGCCTGATGTTATGGCCAATCCAGTTAGCTCGTTGTTGGCTGATTCTCTTAAGGAGTTGCCTTTTTTCGCCTACCCTGGTTAATACTTCTTCATTTTCGACGTGCTCCGACCAATGGATCTTGAGCATGCGTCTGTAGCACCACATCTCAAAGGCCGCCAACCGTCCGCTTTCACTCTTGCTGATGGTCCATGTCTCACAACCATAAAGCAGAATGCTCCATACAAAGGCTTTAGTAAGGTTCTTCCTTACGCTTAAGTCAATATTTGGGGATTCCAATATCTTTGATTTTTTGTTAAAGGCAATCCTAACATTACATAAAATATTTAATTTCCAAAATATACGCGAGGCTATTGAGTTGAAGATGCATTGTGAATTTTTTGAATAAATATATAAAGAAATGAAAAATACCACAATCGCCAAGATAAAAAGAGATAAAATAATAAAGAAGGCAAGGAAAGAGAAAGACAATGTTTAATTCATACACATAGTTATGAAATCATTTTGATATAAATAAACCATTTCACAAAGACATAGTTTTACTTCCACACATAATACAAGTAGTAAATACCATAATTAAAATAACATAAAACTCACGAAGCTAAACTCTGTGTAGACACATGTAACAGAATGGTAATAAAATTGAGACATTTTACATTATTATATTAAAATGATTTGACGAAGGATAATAAAGTACGGACGTGTTTAAGGGATGTTCATAAAATTACCAAGAAATAAATACATCACAGCACCATTTTGCCAAAATTCAACACAGCAGTGTTAAACACTGTCATAATTGCATCTCTCAAAGTGGTCAATCTTAATAAAGCTGATCTTGAACACATCACTCGAGGTTCCAAAAATAACTGTGGAATAACTTGAACACTTAGGTCTACAAAAAACGTGGTGGTTTAATTAAACATTCCATTCATACCATCACGTCATCTTCTACAAGTGGGTCAGCCAGCGGTAAACTACGCGCAATAAACATACGAGTTGTTCTCTCCGTGTCAGTAAAAAATAAAAAATGCAGGATGGGACCGTACCTCATCGAATACCTGCCTCTTACAAGACACCGAAAAGAGTGGGATATCTATTCTCTAAAGGAAATTTTATGGGATGAGCTTTTCGCATGTAATATGTAAACTGCTTTTATTTCAGGATGACGCGCTTAAGAAAAAAAAACATGAATGAAGATAACACGTTAATCTAAACAGATGTATAAACTTATTAGTAGTATTGGTAAAGATGAGGAGATAGAAGTAAGAAGATAAAGAGACGAGATGCAATCTTCTGCCAACGGATAAACTTTAATATCCTCAAGATGTTCATTAAACTTCCGCATTTCTACAAACACACTTATTATTATTATTATGCAAAATATTGGAAGAATAAAACCTGAACACGTTGATTCGTGTCGTCAGTGTCCGAAAACGGTCAAAAACCGCTTATGAATATCAATGAAAAATGCATGGACACTGAATATAGGGTCTATAAAGTAAGAACAACAATAGTATCTCGGGGTTTGTCTATTGAATGCACAAGACAGAATCTACATTTTAGAATACACGTTCCTCTAAAAAGTATCGACTATTGTTTCAGAATGAATGCTCTTGTCTTAAAGAACAGTAGAAAAAGAAAATACGTTAATATTCAATTATAGATTTGAACTTCATATATCTATACATAGATTGTTTCCTTAGATACAATATCTTAGTCTTCTACAATATAGTCGCTTATAGAGTATCTCGGTATTAACTCGATCGTAATAATTGAAAAAAAATGAACAAATATCGAATTCGGCCATTGAATTGAAATGCAGCACAAATATATTTTTTTTTCGATTCGTGTATAGCGTTAATCAGTTCGTCGATACTTTAATAATATACCTAATATATAAAAAATAATATATACCTAATATATAAAACGGATAGACCGGTTCGGGAGATTAACGGCGAACGAATCAAAAGGGGGGGGGGGGAGGCAGGAAATCAAATGCTTAGTCCAAATAAAATAACACCGAAGAAGTTTGGAAGCAATACACGAAATGAAAAAAAATATTGACTAGTATGGAATTAAAAAAAAAAACCGTTGTCCAAGAACACATGGAAAGTAATCACTTAAGTCCAAGTTGGGACGTCTTTCTTAGTTCTTCCGATTAGATTTTGCACAATGTTGGATTGTGTAAACATGGTTCTCCAACCGAGATACCTGATTGGTAAAATAAATAGCAAAAAATGTTCTGCTTCAAATATGTTTGTATTTCTTTTTTGGTCTTTTGTTACCTAAATTGTGTCATTGTACTATTTTTAGATTGTTTCCTTTATCTGGTGATAAAACGTCATTGATTATTTAAATTATAAGTAACATTTTTCTATTTAATTATTGACATTTTAATCTATTATAGACTAATTCTTACGACATTTCAACTATTGACTACATTTCTTATGTCATTTAAAATATTTGTCTATATCTATATCTATCTATACCATCACGGCATATCCCACAAGTGGGGTAGCCAGCAGATCAGCTGCATGTAAGGAACATGCAAACTGTCCTCTTCGTGCCAATATAAAACATTTGGGTAAAATATTTGGGTAAAATATGGGTAAAATATTTGTACCATTTCCCATAGATTTTTTTTCTCTTTCTTCTATCTACTTGACATCTCCAAACTTAATTTCAATTTTAATTTTAATTCTTGACATATTGCTAAACATTTCATTGACATTCTATACTATTTTGTGATTAGACTAAAATTATTGCTTTTTTGTATTGATTTCCATTTGTGTTTTTGTTTTTCGACGGTTTTTTGTTCTTATTTTGCTCCAGCAGTGTTTGTTGATGAGAAATTTGATTTGTATGTTTTTTTTTGTATATCCTTAAACATGTAAAAGGCTCACGCCGTGGATATGTAAATAAATACAGCATTCGACCTGTTGTTGAAATTATCACAAATGTCTAAAAGGTTAATCCTCCTCATTTGTTATTGATACCTTAGACAGCCTGTCTAGACCCGCGAAGGCTAATCTTTCCAAGTGCATTGCGCCAACTAATAACATAATAATATATATACATTAAAAATTAAGCTGCTGTTCGTTATAGTGTAATTTTTATTTTTATTTTATTTTATTTCATAAAATTGATGGATTATTAGTTGGTTTGTCAACTTCAGCATGATTTTCAATAGCCGGTTCGTAATTGTGAAAAGACGATTATAATTGTCTCGTTATCTTTGACAACTTTGTTCAGAAGCTAGTCTTTTTTTCATCTCCAACATATTCATAAAATGTTATGTCATGTCGGTTCGTCATATTTACGACGACCGTTACAAACTCTGGACAAATAACAAAATGAAAATGCACCACAAAGTAAAAACGAAAACTAAACTAAATAGGTACAATATGTATTATTAGTGGTTGCAGTCATTGGCGGCCACTTCATTGGTTCAACTGATCAAGCGCACCCCCGACAATTCTGGCTAAAAATCACAAATAAAATATAATTTTATCTTCTAATGCTTCTGAAAGTATTTACAAAAATGCTAATAACCAATCAGCGCCTTAATTTAGCAAACGCACTGACATCAAAACGGTACGCCATACTTTTTACGATCGATGTGCGACCCAGATATCGCACTACCCAAATAGGATATTTTTTATACGAATGAGAGATGCAAGCGAAAACCGTCAAATTTGTCCATCCCATACAGTTTGTATGGAGAGGTTTGTGCGCCGCACTGCTTACAAAATCGTTCAACTCGTACACGTACACTATAGAGGTATGTCTAAGTAGTAGTGTGACCCTGAACCTTCAACCGAAGTCTGTCGATAATTCATCTTCGTTATAGATCGGAAGTGTTTAATTATTATTATTATGCATCTCGCATATTTTGCGTGACGTGCAAAATAATATTTCACTTTTAGTTCCGATTTTTACATTGTGTCGTTGGTATTTACGGCTGTTTATATTGGACTATTTTGATAGCATATTTAATTATACACAAGTTTAATATACCTATTCAGGCTAATTATTTTCAACATAGTGTTAACAAAGCAGTGATAATACAATTTATTAATATGTAAATAGTTTAGTTGTTTATATGAGGATATTTAAATTAAAGAATATTTTTTTAGCTGGCTTGTTGAACTTTGTGCAATATTTTTTGCTCTTGTGTTAAACTGACAATATTGTGTGTGAATAGGTATATAATAGTAAATATAAAGTGTGTTTTAAATGCAAATTTTCAAGTAGTTATGCGGTTATCTCTGTAAAAAGGATTTATTAAATTGGTGCTAACCTAAAAGTAATTATTTGATTTTCAACAATAATTTCCTTAATTTTATTGTATTGATAGCGTTTTTAGTCAAGTGCCTTTCGTATATATGTATACATGTTTTGTGATATTTAACGTAGGCACATACTAATTTTTAAGATGAATGATATTAACGTTGAGTTTATTAAGAGCAGTAACAAAACATTTGAAATGAACTTATTGATAAAACAACATGGACCTCCTCGTCCTTTATTAAATATAAATCAGAATTGTAAATCAAAAAATAAGAATTTTGTAAGAAAATTTAAGCCAGAATTTTACAACAAAGCTCAATGGTTATGTGGGTGTGAAAAGTTAAACCGTCTCTTTTGTTTTCCGTGTTTACTATATGATGGTGACTCAAGTTGGACAGTTACAGGTGTAAATGACTTGATTCATTTATCTGCTAAAATAAAAAAGCACAATACTTCGTCGATACATTTGAAAAATGTCATGAATTTGGCCGTTTTGGGTACACTTGACATTCGTCAACAATTGGACAGCGCGTACAGAATTCATATTAATAAGCATAATGAAATGGTTGACCAAAATCGATATATTTTATCAAAATTAATAGACTGTGTAAAATTTTGTGGGGCCTTCGAATTGGCATTACGTGGACACGATGAAACGTCAGATTCGTTGAATCCGGGAGTGTTTCGAGGGCTGATAGACTTTATTAAGGAGTTAGATATAGTTCTAAAACAACACCTGGAATCTGCAACTGTCTTCAAAGGAGTATCCAAGACCATACAGAACGATCTTTTGGACTCAATTTTAGAAGTTTACCATAGACAAATAAAAAAACAAATTGACGATTGTGATTATATTGCTATACAAGCTGACGAAACTACAGACGCATCAACTACAACTCAGTTGGTTTTAATTTTAAGGTATGTGTGGAGAGGAAAAATATACGAACATTTTTGGAAATATTTAATCCCCGAGTCCCACACAGCGGAAGGCTTGTACAATGCAATTTCAACTGAATTAAAGTTGTTGAACATTTCGTCCAATAAATTAATAGCGCAATGCTACGATGGCGCATCTGTTATGAGCGGTAAAATTGGAGGAGTGCAGGCGAAAATAAAACAGGACTTCCCCTTTGCACATTTTGTACATTGCTACGCACATCAATTGAATTTAATAATTGAGAAATGTGCATCAAAATACAACGTACTTAAGAAGTTTTTCGCAAACCTCCAGGCATTCCCTGTTTTCTTCTCAAGATCGTCCAAACGCACGAAAATATTAAAAGAAGTGGCTGAGATAAAAATCCCTTCAGCTCCACAGACACGCTGGAATTTTAACAGCAAAACTGCCAATTGTGTATTTACATATGCTGAACTGTTAATTGAATGCATGGAGAAGATTTTAGAAACAGATAACGATTCAAATACCATAAATCAAGCAGATATGCTTCTGAGGTATCTTAAGGATGAGCACTTTATGTACTGGCTCAATTTTTTTAATCGTATATTTAAACACACAGAAATATTATTTAACCAGCTACAATTAAGATCGCTAGATGCCAATAAAATAAAATGTTTTGTTTCTCAGTTTGAAAAATGCATTCAAAACATCCGAAATTCAATCGATTCAGTTTCGGAGCCGCCAACGAAACGAGCAAGATCAGAAAACTATGTCATTTGCATAGAAATTTGTGATATTATTATTCAGGAAGTAAGAAATAGATTCCAGTATACAGGACACTTAGTCTCATCCGTTTTATTCGAATCAGACAATTTTAAAAATTATAGAGCTAATTTTCCTCATGACGAATTTTCAATAACCATTAACACTTACCCTTTCCTGGATAAATATAAATTAAAAAGTGAACTGTGTGCTATATATGAACGAGATGACTTCACCAGTGCTGCCGGTTCAGCTGCAATTTTGGAGTTGTTCCACAAAACTAACCTTTTAGAACCTTTCTCCGAAACAGTGAAACTACTGACAATTATTTGTACCATCCCCATGACATCTGTAGAAAGTGAAAGGTGCTTTTCTACATTAAAGAGAATAAAGTCGTTTTTAAGAAGCACCATGAGTCAAGATCGGCTAAATGCATTATCAGTTCTCAGCATAGAAAAACAATTTTTACAAACCATACCCAATTTCAATCAAGAAGTGACCGAAGTATTTGCGCATCAAAAAAATAGGAGGATCGATCTTCTCTATAAGTGATAAGGTAGGAAACTATAGCTATTATTTTTTTCTTGTATCACATATTTTTTTAATTAATGTACAATGGGAATGGGAAGTTTTCTAGCAATATAATCTATTGTTAATTAATGTTATCTTTTTAATCTCGCGTGTATGTTTTATGATATTCCTAATATTTCCTAAAGGTCTGATCCTAATGTCATAAAAAAATAGAAACGATTGAATGAAATTCATCATTTGATAGCTAAAAATATGTATGGTCACACGGGACGGCTTCTGGTATTTTAGTTTACCTATTACGCGCACCCCCACACCCATTCCCACGAGCCGCTACTGGTTGCAGTATGTTATTTAACGATTCATTATTTTCGAGACCCGTTCCCATAGAAATAGATGGAACCCATAGATATAGTAGCTCTGTATACATGTATCGAAATGTCAAACATCCTTCAAGAATATCTGTCAAATACGGTGTATAAGCGTAGTACAATCTCGATTTGTTATTGAAGTTATTATTTTACGGTAATTTTATTTCTCACATTAGAAATGAGTGATTCTAAGTTTAAACCCAATAGACTATTGGATGAAGGTGCATTCGCCACATTATTTCATAGTTATCATGAAAAACATTTGAAACAATGTTGGCCTCTGGTACAGAAAGCTCTTGCTGAATACTTTGTAGTTGCTAAATTGGATCTCATTGAAGGTAGTATGACTGTGAAAATAACAAGAAAACAGGTAAATATTCAAACCCTTAACCATTAAATAAATTTTGCATTACTTTACATATACGTTTTATTCATAATCTATTACGTTTAATTAATTTTTTATTCACTTATTCTGTTTATTCATTCACTTGAATGTATTCATCTTATTTATTTCTTTTAAATACACCTTATCATTTTTTTTTAACTTTTAATTGATTTTCATCTTACTATATTCATTCATCTAAATGTATTCATCTTAATTTATGTGTTAAAAACATTTTCATCAAGATTTATTACTTTGACTTGATTTTATTCATTCATTTGAATCTATTCATCATATATCATTTGTTTTAAATACATTTAATCACGATTAATTATTTTTATTTGATTTTTAATCTTGTTTTATTAATTTATAATTATTTTATAAATTCATTTGAATCTATTCATCTTGTTTTTTTTATACATTTTAATCATAATTTAGTACTTTTAATTGATCTTTTGGTTAATCGAATAAGAAAATTGTTAGCAATTTGGTACTGTTATTAGTGTTGTTTGATAATGATTCATTTAACTTTGATGTTTTTTTAAGACTTCCAGGTAAATTAAGGATCTTTTTGGTGGTCCGCTTATTGAATTCACATTTTGTTGTCATGTTCTACAATTGACTGTCTGATCCTGTGAATATTATAAAAGTAAAAAAGCAAGTAAAAATACATAGAAAACTGTATTTGCATTACATCTACTTAACAGCCATATAATATGGAGGGAGAGAATTTTCCACTGAAACATTCCAATTTAAAACCATTGAGGTCAAATCTGTAACTATCTTATAAATTTACAGGTCACGATGAAAGAGACTCAAATCAAATTTATAAACGTAATTACAAAATTATCTCAACAATCTGATGGTAAAATTATTGTGGATTTCCAAAGAGAACATTATGACCATTCAATAGACTTGTCAAAAATGAGATTACCAAAACATGAAAAACAAAATATTGCAATCCAATACTATTAATAGGTAAGATTTTATAAAAATTTAATTTTATAACACTTTTATAGATAAAAAAAAAATAGCGACATAATATTGGCATGAATGATTAACATAACATAACATGCATAGACAATTCACACAGATCTAGCTAGTCCCAAACTAAGATATGAATCTTGTATTATGGGTACTAACGCGACGATATACATATATACAATGCACTGAACACATATACATGTAACACCCAGGCCCTGGACAATTTGAAAAAGGTCATTCTTCATTTTGCCCTGGCCGGGAATCGAACCCGGGACCTCGTAACTCAAAGGCAAGTGCGTTAGCCTCTGTTGTCCGACATGGTTAAAGAAGGATGAAAGTGGCATAAATGCAGTAGAAATGAGATCGTTGAGAAGGATGTGTGGTAAAAGTCTGAGAGATTGTGTGCGTAACAGTGATATACGAAAGGAATGTGGAATGAAAGTTGGTGTGGTTACAAGGATGAATGTAAATAAGTTTAGTAAATTTAGAAGTGAATGAGGACAGAATGACCAAGAAGATACATTGGGCTGAGAGGAATGGTGCTCGGAGACGTGGACGTCCGAGAATTAAATTGCAAGATCATTTAAATCAAATCCTACAGGACGGTCACGTGTTGAGCACATTGAACAGGAGAGCATGCATGAGGAATTGTATGACAGTGACGGAAGCGAAAGATGTATGTAAGGATAGAAGGAAGTGGCACTCGATCCTTTCTGCCTACCCTGCAAGGGAAGCGACGTGATGGTACGTATGTATGGATGTTATCTTAATTAATATAGAAATTACTGGTGAAATTTTTTACATTTGCCGGGAACCAAGCCCAAGACCTCCCAAATGGTAGACGGGCATCGTAATAGCAAATCTACTACTGATCTATTATTAAAAAAAATACCTAAGATCTTGAATACATACCTTTAAATTTTCTGTTGACATTGTGTTAACCAATGTTTTTACTACTAATGTAGTGATTTTGCCACTTCCGATGTTGTTGGGAGTCTCAGTATTAGTGGAATATGTTTACTATAAAGTAGTCCAACATTGTCAGCCAAGTAAGCTGTATAATTTAATGTTTGTAACAGCAGATAGAGTTCACTTAGTGTCGACTAAATTAAAAAATATTATGAATTCTAGATATTATTTTCTAGGTTACGAACGTCGATGAGATTATAGTTATTACATGATATTATGTTATCATATAACATACTATTCATGAGATCTATTTTATGATTGAGACATAGCTTTGCGCATAAAGGAAAGGATATATTTTATATTTTTTACATAATTATAAACATTTTTAGGATAACTTAAAATAAAACACTTATGTTAAGTATATCTACAGTCACTGTGGATATATTTAAAAAAAAACTTTTTTATACACACTTATATTCCAATTTCCTTTCGTCCAATTTCAATTCTCCCCTTCTTTTCCAAGGTCACTGAAAGACTGGCATATAACCAACTCAATACTTTTATCACAAAATAATCTCCATAACAATTTCCAGTCATAATTAAAATTATTAAGACAAATAAGACGTATACATTCCAAATTCGTGTACTTTCTCAAAACATATTCACACTGAGTGCTACTTATTCTAAAATATTCCAGGAACTGCATGGGCAAAATATCTTGGAAATTAATCCTTTTTTTATAAAATCTCACAACTCCGTCTTCCACATCCCTTTGTAATAATATTTTTCGCCACATTGTATAACAAATTTACTTAAAACACCTATAATATAAACCAACGTCTACTTTCACAACACGACGAATCGCATATTTGAAATGTCAAAATATTCGTTTGCTATGTTGGCAAAGTTTTTTATGAAAAGTAGTAATGGTGGAACAGAACTGCCTATTTACTTTGCGAATGGCGTCTTCTTTTCACTTTGCGCTTTGCAATTCCTACTTTGCAAAAAGATGTAATGGTGGAACGGAAACAAGCCGATGAATTGCATAGTGCAAAATGCAGAGTTGGAAAGTATAATGGTGGTACGGGGCACTGGTTTTTAATAGTTACCTATATTTTCAAATTGTTATATTTTGAATAGTTATATTTTTAAATTGTCATAGTATAATTTTATGTAAATTTTTTATAAGCTATTTACTGTTTAAAATAAATGCTCATATGATTATAATGTTTTTTTTTCTTCCAATTTGTACATTATTATATCTAGTATGACCTATTATTAACCTAGATGTTGTTTGGTTTGGCGTTTTCTCTTAAAAATTGAGTGAGAATATCCCGTGCAGACTGTTAAGATATGTAATAAACTGTTTTTACTTCAGATGTGTGATTAAATTATTTAAGGATGTTATAAGTTAATAAAATTAAAAAAATATTAGATTTTTTTAGATTAGATATATCTAGGTTTTTGTTATAAACCAAAATACAATCTCATACACCATAGGTGGCCAACCTTTTCAGCAGCTGGGCCAAATTTCAGAATTGAGATTTTTTACCGGGCCATACAACAATTTACTCCATATATGGAACATTTTATAATTTTACTTCACCTTAAAATTTCTACCCCCCCGTCGCCAAGTTTTCAAAATGGTATAGGAATTTGAAATGTTTCAAAACTCCTCGGTTTTCTTTAAGAATATTTTCTCAAAATAGTACCTCTTTCAAAAAAGTAACGGATACTTATAACGACTGTTATCAAAAAAAATAGTGAGGAATGCTTCGCGGGCCGCACGTAGACACCCAACAGGCCGTATGTGGCCTGCGTGTTGGCCACCCTTATTATACACCTTTCACCATAAGCTAAAAGCTTGTGTCGTGAAATGGGGTATTGCTGGCACCTGGAATCGAATTACGCACCTCTTGTGCTTGAGGCCGAGACTGTACCGCCAGGCTACAATGGAATTATTAAATTACTATACATTACTATATTGTTTAAAGTTATTCAGATACTGTCAGTGTAATCAATAAATGAATTATCAAATGTGTATTTAGCTGAAAAAAGTGTCTGACCTGAATACAATTTTATATAACTCTGCCTAACTGTCTGACATAGCTACAATTCTATACACAAAATAGAAAACAAAGTAAGTACTTATACATTGGGGTAAGACAAGGCATCAATGATGATTTATTTACGATCACCATGAGCTCTTTGAGAAGATAGTGATATAGTTTACAGTTTGATTAATTTAATGCTCCTAGTCATTGATAGAATAGTACCCATAAGAATGCTTATACAATGAATTAGACAAATTTAATAGTCAGTCATTTTACAGAGTATTGTAGTTATATATATTTTAAAATAATCTTTAGAGGTGACTGTTGGTGGTGGAGATTTATCATAAAAACACTTCAATGCTATTGATATTTATTTATTAAGAATAATCATTTAATTAGTGTTATGGACAAAAGAAAATATAAACAATTTTTTTCTACATCTATCATCAAATAAAAATGGTTAAAGACGTTTCACAAAATTGAATACTGCTTAAGACAATTTAAATAAATATTTGATTTGAAACTTTACATAGGTGCTACTTTGAACTCCCTATGCGCGCTACAATATACTACACTTGTAAGTGATTGGTGTATAGATATTTGTAAAGAATTTTGACAAGCATCTATGTTTTTGGTGCAGTCGCCTTGTTTGCTTTAAAACTGTTTTTGTTTGTAATTTATTTGTTTTAAACTTGCTCTGGAACATTAAATTAATAAGTATTAGTAAGAGTTGAAAATTGAGAAAAGACCATTAGCATTTTCTCAATTCCGATGATGTCCCACTGCCTTCCTATATTTCAGGAAGGATTACGTCAGGGGGAGTCCTTCAGGCGAACCATGAGCCCTTAGAAAGAATTTGCTAGAAGAGTATGGATGACACAGGAACTGACATTCATGGGTGTGGGAGGGTGTAACCCTTAATGTGCCTTCCTATATATATTTAATCCTTGGGTCAAGTCACCTACATTGTAATATTCATATGACCACCATCTGCCAAAGAAGTCATTTTGTTAAATAGATTAACACGACAAAGTGACTTGTATATGATAACAATAAATTCTGAAAAATTATTGACACTATAACTCACTTTTGATTCTGAAAAGATATTATAATATAATGAAATTAGCGGTACCTCACATTAAGTAAGTTTTTTGCGCTATCTCCAGATACACTGATATCTCGATTATATAAAAATACACGATTATTTGCAAGTTTTATACCGGGCACTTCTTCAAACGTCGCATGCAAGTTTCAATGGTTTCAATTTGTTTTGACAGTTCAACTTTGTTTTGAGTCATAGAATAACAATCAAAATCAGTTCTATCCACGGCCGCCAGATATCGCTAATGTCGGGGAACGGTCTCGAAAATAATGAATCGTATGTTATTTAATGTATTTTTTCATTCGCTGACACAAACAAGAGGAGCAAAGACAATCTCCTACAAACCAGTCGTAGCAATGTGGAAAATGTTCTTAATAAGAAACTTGATTAGCCGGTTCCACCGTACACACAATATAATATGCAGCAATCATATGATGATGATGATGATGGTAATAAGACAAACTTACGCCAACGACATTAAGAAATAAATTGGATCTTTTTTTTCACAGTCCGCAATTAATTAATTAATACAAACAATGCTAAATGACAAAAAATCAACTCTACTAAAAGTAGCTATATAACAATTTTAAACATTTATTCTGATTATTATACACATCTACGTACAAGGTATATACAACGTACAAAGAAAATATTTCGACAATAAGCGCCACAATCTTTCCCCGTTTACACGATCATAATTATGCTTTCCCCAAATCCACGAAAGCACAGAAAAGCTTTTAGTGTTTACCCTGAAACTTAAAATAAAGAAAATAAAATAAAATAATCTTTAATGAACATTTTTTATATGGTACAAATGGCGGTTTATTGCCTGCGGGCAATTTCTAACAACCAACCAGTTATACAAGTGATACATAAGTCTACAATTAAAAACAATACTTATGTGATACAAAATAAAAACCAACATACATACACTCATACTTAGATAAAAAGTACACAAAACACATAAATAGGATGTCGAAGGAAGGGAAAAAAGAAAAGGGAACTTCTCTACGAACATTCGTAGATGTTAATATTGTCTTAATACGTGAGGTTAAACGAACATCTGCCTTTTACAGGACACTCGAAAACTTACAGAAAAGAGACAGACTCCACGGCGTGAAGATTCTGAATTTCTTTATTCAACTACGTTATGAGAGTGTAAAAGTTTCCCTCAGAAAACCTTACTTGTGGGTGATTTTGTGATGCATAAAATCTTAAAAAAAGTATAAAACATTACATAAAAAATATATATTAGCTGGAAGATATTGCCTCCAGGCAATAAGCTCGCCAATTGCTCTTGATTGTTTTTTTTTTCTGATCAATAAAGTGTTTATATTATTATTATTATTATTATATTAAAAATAAGAAAAATCTAATCCAAAAATCAATGCATATAAAATCAAAATAAAGTTCTTCAATTATTTTGTTGATGAAAATGCGAGTATTTCAACATTCACTACGGAAAATAATGTAAATAGCGATGGAAAAATACATACGGAGATGGACAAGTACCGGAGCTAATAGAAAAGTCTGTGTGGGATCTCATCTAGTCACTGACCGAAAGAGAATATCAACATACTCGTATATTATTGATTTGATAAGATCGGATAACTGTATTACATGTATGATACGAATCACAGATTCAAATAAATAGAAAATATGATTAGCAAAAAGGGGTGGAAAAATGACAAAAAAATGTAGAAAAGTCTTGAAACACAAATTAATTACAGTCGATTCCGCTTAATTGGGACAGCCGCTTAATCGGGACAGCCGCTTATTTCGGACAAATCTCAGAGAACAGAAACCAAACCAAGAGTAAATTTATATGTTTAATTGGGACAATAAATTTAAGATAACAGCACATATTATGTTACACACATTCTCAAGAAAAAATATGTAGGTACAAAGAATTCTCATTTTTGCATTGAATTAAATTGTATGTACCTATTCATTTTTTATATTTATTAGGAATTTGTTACATACATACATACATACCATCACGCCGCTTCCCTCGCAGGGTAGGCAGAAAGGATCGAGTGCCACTTCCTTCTATCCTTACATACATCTTTCGCTTCCGTCACTGTCATACAATTCCTCATGCATGCTCTCCTGTTCAATGTGCTCAACACGTGACCGTCCTGTAGGATTTGATTTAAATGATCTTGCCATTTAATCCTCGGACGTCCACGTCTCCGAGCACCATTCCTCTCAGACAAATATATCTTCTTAGTCATTCTGTCCTCATTCATTCTTTCCACGTGCCCAAACCATCTTAACTTATTTACATTCATCCTTGTTATTACACCAACTTTCATTCCACATTCCTTTCGTATATCAATGTTACGCACACGATCTCTCAGACTTTTACCACACATCCTTCTCAACGATCTCATTTCCATTGCATTTATGCCACTTTCATCCTTCTTTAACCATGTCCACGTCTCACTTGCATACATAAGTGTTGGCACTAAGATAGCAGAGTGCACCAACCTTTTAGCTGTGGTGGATATGTTTCTATTTGCAATTATTGGTCGGATTGCACCATTTACCTTATTGCCAGCAACTTTTCTCCTTTCAATATCGCTTTCACACTTCCCATCTCTCGTGAACAAGCTACCTAATTACACACATTCGTCAACTTGCTCTAACACTTCGTTGTCAATCATCACCTGGCATACTGTTCTCTCACTTCCTCTTTCAAACACCATAATTTTTGTCTTTTTTGCATTCATTCTCAATCCATTAATCGCACAATTTTCATACACACACGTCATCATTCGCTGTAGATCACTTTCACTTTCAGCCATCAATACCAAATCATCGGCAAACATTAACGCTCTTACATTCATCCCATTCATATCAACACCTACATTCATTTCTTTCAATGGACGAATACAATGATCAATGTATAGGTTAAAAAGCCATGGCGACATAACGCACCCTTGTTTCACTCCTTTTGTCAGTGTGAACCATTCCGACAGGTTATTGTTCACTCTAACACACGCAGAACTTCCTGTATATAGGGACGCAATGGCGCGAATTAGCTGACTACCCACCCCACACATTGATAGTACTTGCCACATTTTCTCACGATCTACTCTATCATAAGCCTTTTCAAGATCAACAAACGCGCAGAAAAGCTTCTGGTGTTTCTCCAGGAGCTTCTCTGTCACCATTCGCAGGGAGAAAATCTGGTCCACACATCCTCTACCACTCTGAAAGGCACCTTGCACATCCCATGGACATTTGGACAGGAATTTGTTTTTTATCTTAAAAGTGTACATTACATATTTGTAATTTATATGATAATTTATATTACCTATATGTAATTTACAGTTTTCAAGAGTTAATAAAATAAAATTATTGAATACAAAATATGCATTGTTATTTTATGTGTGTATTACTGGTTAATAGTTTAGTTGCCAAAATCAAATAAATTTATGAAAAAAAAAGTGAACTTCGCTTAATTGGGAAAGCCGCTTAATTGGGACAAAATGCCCAAGTCCCAATGTGTCCCAATTAAGCGGAATCGACTGTAGTATTTTCGTGGTAAGTTTAATAAATAAAATAGCGATTGAATTCCTAAACAATACTTATTTTTTGAAGATTCATAAATAGGTTCATGAATGTCCGACATTGAATGAAAAATGAAAAACAACAATGTATCTGAGTCTCTGTATATAAGTATTTTATGTGATTTAACTAAATGAAAGAGTGAATAAAACTCATTATAGAATTAATTTTTTTAGATCAATATCTTACAAATCACAAAGTCCGAGAACAAAGTAGATCAAAATCTTGAAAACGGCCTATGTAAACGAAAGACTAAGTAACCATACAACTATATGGCTTTCCATCCTCTCTGTCTACGCCAATTGGGATACGACATGAATATAAAGTATCTGTAATTTTATTCAATCCAGCTGTGTATTTTTAATATTAGCGTGTATCTAAATCTCGAAAACGAATAAAACAAAAACTTTTTTTAATTCAAAATAGAATCAAATGAAAATAAGCCAGGTTGAGCGCATCGCATAATTTTCAGAAATAACACAATTCGCAAGTAAGTTTGGAAGCTTAAGAAAAGTTCTTTATTACTTTAGAAGAAAAAGAAAAATAAATATATCGTATTACACTAACAGATAAATCTGCGAGGTGCACATTCAACTGAAACAATGAGAAAAACAGACAGAAAACACACGTTCGTAGAACAAACAATAATAATAGCAATAATTACCAAACTTCTTTAGATATGTATGTACGAGAAAACTTGGAAGGATTTTGGGATGCCTTGGAAAAAGCGCTTTCATAATAAACCGCAAGAATAAAAACATAACCGGAAAAGTTTGTATCAAGAATGAGACGATCAGCAACCTGATAGAACAGACTTGAGCGATTATTGTAAAGTTCAATCTTGGCTTCTCCATGTACTTGCAAATAAAATGCTTTTTTAGACAGACCCGAGATACACCAACAAAAGGGTTTGTATTATGCAAAAAATACTTTCAATAGTGATTCCTACATCTGATAATCAGAGGTAAAATGGAAGGCAGACATGGATTATTATTCTGATTGGTAAATGTAGTGTATGGACTTTGTACACTGCACCGTAAATTGAACCTTGGACTTGTTTACAGGTTAAACAGGTGATAATGAGTGAGTAGCAATACTCTATTGTCTATATAGGTTAGCTTCCTATAGGAATAGGGGCTCATTATAGGTACGACCTTGGGTTGCACTGGTTCGCTACGTGTTTTGACTGTTGTGTTCGACAGTAAATATTGATGAATAACAGGAATTAAGAGAGTGGAGAAACTGCTTAAACTAGCACAGAACAGGACGACCTGTGTCAGAGTAATAGCCGACGTTAGGGGGACCTAACATGCCACTGAAATAGGATGAAGTAACCCCTCCGACACGGACAATATTGTGCTGTGCCATCTTCCTATAAATCTGTTAGCTTCCTATAAAAAAATATATATTTGCTTTGTTGATGTGTATGATGATGTGCAAGACTGCAAGAAGAATAAAATAAATAAATAAATATTTATGTAGATTCAGCCCATGTCAAGACTCATCTTATAAAAATGTATGAGCCAACCAATATCATTCGTTAATAAAGTAATCTCGCTGTATTTTCTCTCCGACGTTTTTATGAAATATACTGATTTAGAAAAATATATTGAGCGAACTTCATTGTGTTCTTTTGCACTCTTCTCATTCTTAGAACACACTTCATCTATCTCCTAACCCGAATAATGTTTTACTTTTTCGCAAATAAACTTTATTATTACCGAGGAAAGTGTAAAAAAACATTTGGTGAATTCCTCGAAACATCTTCAGTAACATGGGTATACTTTTATTCAGATGAATTTGAAATCTTCGGATAATCGCTTGGCTTCTGCGTACGACGTACAATACATCTCAATTTAGCCTTCAATGAGCTTACATCTTCCTACAAAAGTACAAACATGATTCAATACGTTGGAATAATTTTCACATTTAAAGAATTCATTCTCAATTTTTCTATTTTGTACTCTACTACTACATCGAAATAAACAAAACAAGCGTTTTATTCTACTAATGATTTAATTTGTGAGAGAGACGTCTTTCGTCTTATGAGGACATTGTCAATCTGATTTTAAAAATACAACAATATTCATACACCTACATACACAATATTCATACATCTACTACTACACTTGAGCGACATTTCCCACAAACTTTTTTACGAACATCTGCCTTTTACGCGCCCTTGAAGGGATTTATTCCACAAAACGGCGCATTATAAATTGTCTATTATTTTTATTACAGGACAGTCGACAGAATAGAGAGAGAGGACTATTTTCTACAGGGGACTTCATAGGATACCATCCTTGGCTTTTTATTTATTTACGTGTTTGTCTGGTTCAAAATTTGTTGTATATACCAGCTGGTAAATTTGACTTAAAATTGAATCATTGTTCTAAACAGTCTAAACGAAAATAAATCATTTTTTTTTTTTAAATATAATCCGTAACTTTTTGCGTATTATCCATTATGGTATGAAGTAAACACTTAACTTTTTTATAAATACACACTATATTGAACAATTGATCAATATAGTGTGTATTTATAAAAAAGTTAAGTGTTTACTTCATACCGAAAATAAATCACACAAAATAATGTTTTATTCTACTATTCGATTTATTTACGAGAAAGACGTCTTTTGTCTTGTTAAGACATTGTCAATAGGAGATTAAAACGATAAGATAAAAACCATTTACTAAGAAACCTACTAAACCAATCAACTAATTAACATAAGTACTGCAATTTTCGATATGAAAAGAATTGAATTCAATGGCAATGTTGCTTGACAAGTCTCAAACAATTAAATAGTTTTGAAATAATGCTGAAAAAAATACACAACTAAATAGAAAAGTAGAAGAAAATATAATAGTCATTATTTTCAGGTTATAATATTTACGAAAAGGATCGTCTGTCGTGAACGAAATTTCAAAACAGTACCATTTATGGCTTAAATTTCAATTAAAACGTAACTTTCTGTTGCGGAAATGTTAATGAATTTGTCGTTTGGGTTCCATCGGGCCGCAGAATTTGCATGTGGAATTGTAAAACACAAATTATAAACAGCTTGTAGCAACATGAACCGAGGGAATTTCACAGACAACGTGAAACTTGAACTAAAATATAAAAAAAAGAATAAGTATGTAGTGGGACGAACGTCTGGACAAGTAGGTTTTTTTTACTAATATAGTGACAATTGAATGGGTGCACAGCAGATGTCCACGTGAAATGCAGATCAAGGAATTCCGAAACGGCTCGTTGAATGACAGAATTACGACATTTAAAAAACAAGAGATACATAAAATATACTTAATAATGCGAAGTGTGGAGTAAACGCTCCGAATGGAGTAGTTATCTTGTGAAGAATATAAAAAGGATATAATACAAAAAATTAAAACATTACGCAAAAGAAGACCCGTAATGATTCAATTAATTAATGAATGACTAGTAATGACTTCTCAATGTTTGTGATAGTGTTTTGTGTTTTTTGTTTTCAATAGTGTTGCTGTTCTGTAATTTCTTTGCTCTGGTGTCTTATATTTTACTATAATATCAAATAATTTAAATTTATGAATTGTTTTACCAGATTTGTAATACTGCACGCCTCTGACACCAGCAACCTTAGTTGCTGTTTTGAGGTATCGTTTATGATTGAATAAATTGAAATTGAATTGAATTATAAATATATATTATATACAGCTGGTCTGCAGGCTACCTCACTTGAGGGATATCCCATGATGGTACATATAGTAGTAGTAGTAGAAATGATTCAATTGGAAGAGAAACAATTAAAGGATTAGTTACAAAGCACGTACGAAACGAAACAGTATAGAACTGTAAGAAATATTTTATATAACTAATAACATAATACTTATGTAATTAAAATAAAAAATCTATTAATGAAAAGGGTCGTTAAGGAAGACAGCTAGAAAAGAAATAAAGCCATCAAATACTCAAAAATATGCATTTTTTTAAACATTAATTGTAAAGGTAAGTAATTTCGTTTTTAAAGGATATTACATCTAATTGGATTCAATATTTGTTTTAAAAATCGTAGTCGAAAGCTCATTGACAACTTCTTTAAACCGAGTTTTATAAATCACCGTTTTAAAACAAACTACGCACTGGAAACACTTAAATACTCTTAAAATCAAGTTAACAGCGAAATATTATCTTGCTCATTATTAAAACACAGCCACGCAAAGTAGTAACAAAGGAGGGTGGAAAGACATTCACATTATCACTTGAATCTGAAAAATAATTATAAACATATAAATCAACAAACAGTAGAGTGAACGGCTCCATTCGCAAGTAAACAAATAAATAAATAAATAAAGAGCAGTGAAATGTAATCAACGCTACCTGGACCGTGGAAGAAAATATGAATAAAGAGAAGAAATAATAGCTCGCCTGTTACGAATAAACGAGAAGACAAAACTGAAGGGTGAGAAAGAAATAATAATAAAACAGGGAGTAGAGATTGATACTACTGAAGGACTAGGGGGTGAATTTGAATAGGATTGCTGAAATCAAAATGAAATGAAAATATGAAACGGACATCGACGCAATAAGCAACACACAAAATGCTTTTCATAATCTAAGCTTTATATAATAATTATATATATTATAATATTATTATTTGTAAAGTTCTTGATGTATTTATGGGAAGAAAAACAAATAACGGTTGATGGTGAAATTAAGCCATGAAAATTAAAGGAAAACACGTTTGACTCACCAACATTTGGAGGCAAGTGATAAAATTAATTAAAATTCGCAACGTGTTATTTCTATCTTGTTTTTTAATAAACATATTTTTCGTGATACATTAATGATGTTACGAATATATTAATTGAAAAAATAATACTGGACGAACATCAGAACACGTTAAAATAACATTATAAAAAGGGCCATTCGGTTGCAGATGAGGAAAATGTCTCCATATAATAAGATTTAACAAATTCTATGACAGGAGTTTTTCTCTCAATGTCACTAAACCACTACATCCTAATGAGTGTTGTATATTCTTTGTGAGGTACAGATGTTTAGAGGGTATCTTTTCCCGGATTATTTACTCCCGGGAATTCCCGGGCGGGAATTCCCGGGAGTAACCCTCTACAGATTTTCCAGTAAAAGACAAAAATGTTGGTGAAATATATTTTAAATAATCACATTATTGTCATCTAATATTATAATTATTCTTTGCGTATTAACTATTGGTATAATTTTAACACTGTTTAAAATTAAAACTGAAGAACGATAAAATTCACAGCACTTGACATGAAAAACAATGAATTTCGAAGTTTCGATCACTTTTAAGTGTCAAATTAATTGAAAATTGTAGAGAAGTTATAGGGTTCAGGCAGCTACTAAAGCGCCATCTTCTCTTCGATTAATCATTCCCACGAATAATTAAAATATACAAGCTACACAAATCCTAATGGCATATTATTTTATTTACATTTATATTCGCCCAATTACTAAAAGGGGAAACCAAACAGCTAGATAGTATTAGACATTGGTTTGTATTGTATCTAATAGAGGACATATCTTTAATCAGATAACAAATAACAATACCTTTATCCTATACATACAACAGAAACCTCAAACACTATCTTTCTCCACGGTTCTCCTAACTTTATCTACAGCGGGAACTATGTACCTACGGTAGGTAGGTACCTACTAATAGTATAAATCCTCAATGCGGTTAACATAAACTCGTTTCGTCGTCGTTGGTCGTCTGTGCGAGGGTCTTATTTGTCACCGACGACCGCTTACAGAACTCTACGTAATACGTATTACACACAATATAGTACGCTACACTACACTTCTACGTTTTGTGAAAATGCTCGTACAATATAATATTGTACAATATGTAGAGTCTAGAAAAGTTAGTCGTCGTAGAAGAATTTAATACTTTTCTCAGTATGAGCTGGTTGGAAAACATCGAACTTTATTTTTTTTTACCTCAGAACAGTAATATAGAAGGAGTCTTAATTTTTTTGTATTTCACATTTTCAAGTAGTTTTTTATTGGCACGGAGATGATAATTTGCATGTTTATTACATGTAGTTTGTTTATCCACTGATAAGAGATCCGTGGGGGTATCGATAGATACTATCTTAGTTTTCTAGTGCCTCGTTAACGGCAAATATTGGTTTAATATCATTCACTGTGGTGGTGTTTAGGTAGTAGAATTCCAGACCGAAATGAAAAAACAAATGTTTTCTTCCACTAGATGATTTATTGCTGAGAAGAGACGTCTTTCGTCTTGTTAGATTGACAATGTCCTAACAAGTCGAAAGACATCTCTCTCAACAATAAATCATATAGTGGAAGAAAACATTTGTTTTTTCATTTCGCGGTGGTTGAATTTCACGTATAAATCATGTAGTAGTTATACGAGTATGCCAACAATCCTGAATGAATTTTTGCAAGAAACTGTTATTCTTTAACAGCTTATTTCCATTCTTAATACAAAACACGCGCCGCTCTAATATCAAATATTTATGAGAAATTACATCAATACAAGGTACATTAAAATATTTTTATTGCTTTTACTTTTTTAAGGACATAAAAAAAGAAAAGGATATAAAAAAGGTAAAATCATTGTAATTCAAATGCAAAAACAGCTTTCAAAATAGTATAAAGAAAAATCAGAACCGACTACACTAAGAGCTTCTTCAATCTATACCTATCAGAGCTGAGCAATAGTATGTATAAATAAATAAAGCACAATGTAAGAAGTGTATTATATAGTGGATATATAAATTAAACTCTTCGCTTAAATGCAATTGGTCTCGACGGTTTTCTCCCTGAATACACTATCATACAACGTCTAGATACCGAAGGCGAACATTTTCTTTTATTTCACTCTCTTCTGTTTGTTTCAGGCGTCTTTTTTTTTTTCGAGAATTGAATAAGCTGTCACGGTTATTCATAAGGAATTTACTTATTTATTATATTTCACACACAGATAAAATCCGAAGATTTATGGAAATATTACGAAAATTCGGCAAAGTCGTAACAATTTTGTTTTAAAAAGGACAGACGCGACTCGGTAAATTTCTAATTATGACAGAAACTATAATTAGTAATCTGTTTTTTCAACGTCAGACAGATTTACAAAGTTTACATACTTGATTAATTTATTTATTCATTTTTTACTGTACATTGATTACGTACAATTTCATTGAAGGCATACATTCAAATTAAATACAATCATATTGCTATGATTTTAGATGACTATATATTAATTGTTATATTGTGAGCTTTTTTCGCTAGCGCGGTTGGTCGGTGGAGCGTCTACCATTAACGAGCGTTTACTTAAAACTACACAATATAACAATTAGTACATAGTCATCTAAAATCATATCAATATGTCTAGAAATTGTTATATAGTTGATGCCGAAAATATAAACAAAGCAAATACAATCAATATACTTACAGAGGGCGAGTTTATCGCAAAGGCGCGATTTCTTCCAACTAACCCAAATTATTTTATTTTTTATCCTGTGACTGTAATAAAAGAGATCTATTATCATTATTAATCAATTATTTGTTTCTCGTGGAGTTTCCAGTAAGGAATGGGTATTCCACTTTTTCTATTAGTTTTCGAGTGTCCTGTAAGAGGTAGGTATTCGTAATGACAATTAACATCTTCAGTTCAGAGATGAAATACGCCACCTATCTTGAATGTCTTAACTTTTATTAGCACGGAGAGGACAACTTGTATATTGATTACATGTAGTTGGTCTGCTGGCTATTCCACTTTTGGAAAATGCCGAAATGGTATGGGTGAATGAATTTTCTTAGTTAAAAAGTAATAATAGGTAGGTAATGAAATAAAGGGAACAATATTAGTACCTTGTGGTAGTCCAAGCTAAGACATAATAAAAAGTACAATATTATAAATAGTATCATATCAGTTTGGTGGCACGTGATTCAAAAATAAAATAAACAATAATTTGATTGTATCAAACGTTTAATTAAAAAGTAAAACACTTTAAAAAAGAAAATAAAATTTTCGTAAAATAAAGTAAGTGAATAATAATAATAATAACACTCAGTACCGATGGTAAAATAATAATCGAGTGAAAATCCGTGTTAAAAAAGGGAATAATGAAATAAAAGAGATGGTATATAGATACTACTTCTATACTACTATATAGAAATAGCGATGTAGAAGAGAGAATTATTATGTTAGCTCCTATTCTTTTCTGTTCGTTTCATAGTGTGTACAGAAACCTTGTTTGCTGCTGTGTGGCCGTCAATCGAACCATTAAGGGGAAATTATAGCCCCGAGAGACGTGTCGACTGCTCGACGCGATCCTTCTCAGCTAGAGATGTAAAGGATATTCAACAAATATCCGGATTATTCGATTTAATCTTTTTTATTTTCGTGACTATTATCATCTCAAGGAATTCAAGAAGGCAGGAAGAAACTCAAATGATAAGAGAAAAAAAATTGAAGTCATTTATTCATCCATAATATTATCACGGCATCCCCACAAATAAGAAAACCACCAGAATGGGTGGTCTACTTCATCGCTTGAAATGAAATCAATGTTTCGAATCCAAACTTCATGAAATGAAACCCATATATTGACTATCGAAGATCAGTAAGAAAATGAAATTTATACCAATTAGCTACATTATGAAAAAATATATTTTAAAGCTGGGGCATTTCATTTCAAATCACCAAGAAAAAATGCAAAAAGTAACCCATCACTTCGGATTTTTATGATTTTTTATTTACAAGTTGCTATGACCAAGTTATGAAACCATGCCAAATTTTTTTGGTCTAGATCAAATACTTTCCAAGTTATTGGGGTTCATAGTTTACCGGCGAGGTCCGTTTTTGTCAACATCGACGTTGTGCCGCTGAAGAGAAAAAAATCATAGCTCGGTTAACCCTTAATATTTTCGTGTGATATTTTTACCATTTGTTCTGTGATATGTACTGATGATATAAAAAAATATTTTGATGTGATATGTTGTTTTGAAAAAATTTAAATAAATATTATTCGCAAATTTTGAGGTTAGAAAACATGACTTTTTCAAAGTTAAATATGAAGGAGAGGCAGTATGGTTACCAAATTGTTTTTTCTTTATAAGTGTACCTTAAAGATCAATCTAACAGGTTATGAAAGAAAATTTGTGGTTTTTTGATTGCCTGAGCCGCAGTTCGCCTGTTTTACACCCTCACTTTTCAGTACAATACACATCATCGGAGATAGTGTAATTGGAGTCGTAAATCTATTTATGTCTACATAAAAAGCTACACTCGTTACATTTATTGGATATACACCATAACATAACTTTTTACAAATGATAAAACTTACAGATGTCCTCTCTGCGCCAATTATTGAGATATTTTCAGACATTTCAGATTCAAAACACGAAGCTTGATTTACAATCAACAGAAACCCAAATTCTTGTTTTGACACACTGCCTGATACCTGTATATTAAATAATTACTTATGTTGTGAAGATAGAGTAGCTTGGCAGCCATATTTGAACCATGGACTTTCCACTCGAAGACCGAAATCTTTCCATCACGGAATCGGAATGGGTTGCCGATTCATTGAAGTGTGATGGATAAATATTACTGCAGACAGACACAGACCAAGGAGGAAGGGGAGGTGTGATGGATCGTAAAAAGTAAAAATGTTGGTACGTGTTGTATCGGTGGCGACAAAATCTATAAAAACGTCATTGTTTGGAAGAATAAAACAATATAATATTATGCCATTATCTTTATCACCATATTTTGTTGAATTTGCTCTTTAATCTTTTATTGTAATTACGCCTTTTTAAAAATGCAAATAAACCAAATAATTTCAAATAATCCCATATCACTTTTACGAATTTAAGAATAAATAAACAAAGCTATAAAATTTTGAGTGTACTATACATTCGTTTTCACGTAAAGATACATACAGCCGAAGTTCACATAACTTTCTATCAATGTTTTTTATGATATTATGTGAAAACATATATTTTTTGTTTTCACAGAGATTTTTCTCCCAAACCATTATTTTGCTATGCTTCAGGATCCGTTTTTATAGCAACAACTTTAAAAAATAAAAATAAAATGTCCTAAAAAAGATTTTGAAATTAGTCTGCGGGAAAGTTGACGACTAAAATGACTCGGTCTAGAATCTATTTGAATGGAGGAGGGTTGTATTCAATACATCAGAAAAAAGCGCTTAAAGACAAATCAATAAAAAATATATACACCATGTAGAATTTAATCGATTCGAAAAATATATAGAAATAAATTTACACCTTTTTATGTAGGTATTTTTAAAAGGAAACGATGAAAAAAAAAACTCTAATAATGTAAAAACATGGTATTATAAAGATATTGTAGATATCAATGATAGGCTATTGTGTATTGTTGAAAACGATGTGACATAGAGAAATACGCATAAAATATAATAAAGGGATTATGTATTGAAGTAAAAAGAAAAATAAGTACATACTTACATACATTGTAACGAAATTACCGTGTTCAAGAAAAATAAAATATATCTAGTATTTTTTATCTGATACAAAGTATTGTTGTAATTCTATTTCTAACATAGAGAGGGGCGTCGATATGAAGAAGGACCACTCACTCAAAACGTACTAAATAATGTTTATAGAAAATTGTTACAAATAATTCGGTAAGGTGGTTAGTAACCTAATAGTTAAGTCTCGGAGTTTGAATCCAGAGACCCGAGTTCGATTTCACCCGCTGCCGACCTACTACCTACTACACTTTCTCAACACAAGTATATTGCCTACTATGAGGATGTCTGGATGTTTTTGGGCTTATTTCAAATTCAATTATTTTATTTATGTATTTGCTCTTGAACCCTGTGAAGTCATCGATAAATAATAGGCCACCCACTCCTCTCTGCAAAGTTTTCGAGTGTCCTGTAAAAGCTCAGTATCCGTAAATCATTAAGTTTTAAGACATAAAACATCTTCCGTTCAGCGAGGATGTATATCACTCATCCAGGATATCTTAACTTTTTGGTACGGAGAGGACGACTTGCATGTTTATAACAAGTAGTTGGTCCACTGAATACCCTACTCATGTGAGATGACTGAGGGATGGATAGATGGAACTTTTCAACACTTTTTGACAATGACTTTGTAAATCGTCACTTAATTATTAAAAAAGAAGTTAAACTTAAAATTTGTGTTTTTATATAATTTAAAACAAGACTAAAATAAAGTAGCCTTCATAAAATTTTCTTCTTCACAGTAATTTTTATTAAATTAGATCCGATTCAACACACAAGTTTTGGAAAAAAAAAAAAGAAAAACTAAATTTTATCAACGCCCATAAAATTTCACAAAAAAATGTGTACGACTTTACTTATGTGTTTCAAATATCTAAATTATCATAATTTTCAATTATTTGGAATGTGCATATTTTGAAAGCTCACTCGTGGCGTGTTTAGCGGCGTATAGAGGGTGAACTAAAATTTTTATCCGTTATTTATGGTTGTCTCCACCCCACCACCTATGTATGTATGTACGAAACAGGAAACACCGTTTGAACAGCTAAAGCTACAAGAAACGTATACGTAAACGTAGATAGTAGGTATTATGAACGTACAACATCTTGTATATCTGACATTGCAAGCATAAAGGCCTTAAGGGACACGTGATATTTTATCAATAACCTATCGATAATTTTTAAAAATGTAATCATAAAATCTAATGATTGCTCGAGCGCTTTATTAAGAGTACTCGCTCGAAGACTAGAGCATAATATAATCTTCTTCTTCTGCTTGCAGTAGGTCATTGACCTGTTTGCCTGGAATTTGTTTGCTCTTGCGACGCTGAAAACCAACTATCCTTCCATCTTTTAGGTGACCTTCCAGGCAATCTTCGTCCTAGTGGAGTCTCGTTCGCGGCGATGTGGGCTAATCTTTCGCTACTCATGCGGTCCACATGGTCCCTCCAGAACCGTCTTTTCTTTCTGCTCCACCGAACGATATCTTCAATTTCGCAGATTTTTCTTATTTCGGATAGATTTTCTTTATAATATAATCATCAGTGTGAAAAATTAACAGTGCTGTTATTTCAACACATTATTAAAATTCTTGTAAATGTTTTTTCGCAATATTTATTTGTTTATACAATAAACGACTGCATCCGCCTTTGCAATTTTAATAACAAAAAAAAATAACAAAATAATCAGGTAAAATAACGCATATTAGATAGTGAAAACAACATAAACGCATAAACTTTCAAACGATAAAATTTTACTTAAATATTTGTTTTAAATGAATTCTAGATATTCGAAGCACAAATAATGTAATAAATATCGTTAAATACACAAGGTGTTTTTACTAAACGTACATAATATAATAATTTCTATGTTCTTAATTCAATAATTTGAGTTGATAAACTAGGGCATTTATCACAAGTTGATGAACTATTAAAAAATAAATAATAATATATTCTTTTAAAGACACACTTGTGTTTCAAATAAGGTCAAATAAATACATACCAACAACTGTCGCACTTAGTCACTCCCTACATTTGCTCTCCCATTACACCCATTCCTTTAGGAGAGCGCTCTATCCCTCATCTTTTTTATTTTTCTTTTTTCAGTCAGTATAGGTACCTATATTTTACACTATTTTAAAATTGTTCGTTCCAGATATGTAAAGGTTGACTGTGTCAATATAAATATAGATAAAATTAAACAGATTTCACCGACTAATATTTATATAATATAATAAATATTGTTGTATTTGTTTTCTTTGTAAAGCTGTTTGTTTGTGACGAAATAAAAAAAATAATATCTACTTCACCATCAGGTTAGCGATCGCCTCATATAAAAGTTAATATTTCAGAAAATTTGACCATAAAGTCCTTTACCTCTTACGTCAAGATAATATTACAAATTTCAACTCAATACACCTCCATTAGGTACGTTGTATTATGCAGCAGGGAACATATGGCGAGGCTACAAAATATCCTAAATTATTATTATTAATATTACTAGTATTGGCTAGGGGAGGTTTGCCTTTACGAGAGATTTCATACAAAATTCAATTTTTATGCGACACGTAGTAAGTAGCTGTAGAACACCGATACGTACTATGTACCTACTATTTGCTAGGAAAGTTCTATGTCGTTGTACTGGTAGTTACAATACTCTTATCGCCTTACCTGTGAACAAAAAGAAAAGACAAAATTAGTTTCACAACAACATTGGTTAATTGGTAGAGAGGATTGGACATTGATTCGATAATTGAGTAAAAAAAAAAGTGCCTTTATTTTAATATCAAATATCGATAATTTATTTATTTATTCTTTTTGCACATCATCATTTATAACAGTGTTAACAAAACAATATAAAATCTTAAAAAACTAGGACGATGTGCAGTGGCGAGATTATCACTATAAAGTGATTTCTTCCATCTAACCACGACACATTGAGATAAACCTAGTTAAGACAAATTTACTTACGACACACACCCAACATGTGGTAGGGATTATGAATCAGAGGGGGGGGGGCTAAGGAACGGATACTGAGTTAGAAGATAGCATTTTTCCTTTCACAGATTTAGAAACATTGAGCGATTGTGAAACTTTATGCGAAGAAGGAAGATTGTTCCAACAACGAGCACCATAAACTGAGAATGATTTCGAGAAATAATTGGTACTGTGTGTAGGAATTGCCAGAAGACGCTCGTTATTGGATTGGATAATGAAGATTTTAATTTAAACAAGCACTTCAAAATGATAACACAAATTTATAAAAAGTTTATTAATAAAATTAAAACGCTTTCATTCCACTACGAGGATTGTTTATTTGTTATAACGTTAACTGCAATACATTCATCATCAGTAACAACAACACAATACTAAAATCATAATCAAAGACATATAATAATTCAATATTCAAAGGAAGAGTGGTTACAGTTGGTAGGGGGTGTGTGGATACATTCATCCCATCACAGTTTCCCCCACAGGTGGGGTAGCCAGCGGACTAACTATTTGGAATAAACATGTAGGTGGTCCTCTCCATGCAATAAAAGTAAAAAAATAACTCAGGATGGATTGCATACCTCCTCGCTAAACTGAAGATGTCGATTGTCTTAAAAAATTAAAATGTGATGTTTACGAATACTTACCTGCCTTTTATAGGACAATTGAAATATTGAAGAACAAGGTGAGAGTTAATACTTACAACAAAACAAGCAAGAAATTTTTTAGTACCTACAACTTACGTTTTGATAAATATTTTACAAATTCACTCTGGGCTACCTACTATCGAATATCCCAACTCAACCCAACTTCACGTATTGAGTAAGCAAGTACCTATATAGGCATGAGTGGTAGTTGTAAAAATAATTTGAAACATTCAATGATACATTGTGTAGAAACACGAGTAGAAATACTGTTATGCCCATTATATGTAATGAGATTTCTGTCGCATACAAGATGTTTTCATATACGACGGAACTCGTAACTTTAGAGTGATAGCGCCATGTTAAGCAAACCTTTAATTTAAACCACTTTTTTTATTATTATGTATTACTATTTGTATATTTTGTACTACTACTACACCATCACGCATATCCCATAACTGGGGTAGCCAGCAGACCAGCTGCATGTAATAAACACGCAACCCATCTTCTATGTGCCAACAAAAATTAAGACTTTCGAGATGGGTGGAAAACCTCATCGCTGAATTTGAGGTATAAAATGTCTTTATTTTTTCGAACAACTGTTTTTTACAGGACACTCGAAAACTTACGGCAAAGAGTGGGAAACCAATTCTTTGCCGGGTGCTCCACGGTTTAAGGCTTATTTGTATACTCGTATAATATGTATATTAATTACATTTACACGCAACAAATGAAAAAAAAAATAACCAGTCTTAACAAAACATTTTTATACATTGCACTACGTAAGAAAATATTTGTTTTTTTTTTGTTTTATGCACTTGCGTGAGTTCGAATTATTGCCCAGTCTAATAAACAAATGTTCACTGAAAAATAAAGAGTATAAAAAAGGCAGATACATATTTATTGGCAGCCAGAAGCTATCTTCAACGAAGAAAGTTGATTATAGAAATATTTACGCATGTAGAATTTGTGTAGTTCATAAAACTTCGAGTGACACAGTTTTAAACTTCAATTTGATCAGCAACGAAAAAGTCGGAAACAAAAGTTTCATAATTGTAGAAAGGGTTTAAGCAGCCCTTTCATCGGCTCCATTTCCGGCTCCATTCTCAATCGTGAAACGGCGCTTAAATGTAAAGAAGAAAAACACTTCCGATGAAATACCCATTCAGCAGGAAACTCACATAGTCGACTGGGGTCGCATTTAGAAACGACTTGATACTGTTTTATACCTTAAATATACTCTATGAAAAAGTGTTTGTAACTACTACGAACAAGGAAGTTGTGGATTAAAAGCAAACTTCACATGCCTTGCAATTCAAACAGTTATGATAAATAATGTAATTCTTTATTATTTCTGTGATTTCAAAGTGACCCTATAATAACTCGTTTACTATTAATAATTCTATTAAATTAGTGTTTTGATAGTTAAGTATTTGAAACGACTATAGACATTGTTTAAATTTTAAGCGAACGTTTGGCTGACTTAAAATATAGAACTAGAGATGCACGATAAAGTAACATATGTCATACATATTCAAAACATTCAAATATTGAGCATGATTGACAACAGTTGCAGATCCATGAATTAGATTGATCAACCACGAGCTAAAAGGATTGGCTACAACACCAGGCACCCAGATCTGCTTAATACCACTGTCGATGACTTAACCGAGGATAGGAAAGAGATCACTTAACAGATAGGAGAAGCGAAATGGACTAAAACGTAGAAGATATGTATTGTATAAATTACATAATATGAGTTTTAAAAAGTGAAACATAGGGAGGATTTCAATGGGAGAGCCAAGTTTCAGACAAATCCAGCAGCCAAGAATCCAATTAAAAAAATCAGTGATTTTTTTAAAAAATCAAGAACGGATATGTGTTGAGTACATTGAATCAGAGAGCATGCAAGAGGAATTGAAAGGCAAAGACGGAAGCGAAAAAGTATGCAAGGATAGAATTAAGTGGCGCTAGATCTTTTCTGCCTACCCCGAAAGGGAAGCGGCGTGATGGTGATGATAACAAGTTTTTTATCGTTAATTTTTCATGTGATTATTTTTTTTTATTAATTATTAATTTTCATGTGATTACTATTTTTCATTAATTGACCAATTTTTTTTTCTTTTCGTTGTTTCTGCTTTTTAATCTGTATGTTGTACTTGTTGGCGTATGATTGTGAGTAAATAAATAAATAAATGTATAATTTATAATGGTTACATAGTCTGTTTGGTTTTCACGAAATTTTTGCTCAAAGCGAAATGAATTTATTTATTCATTCTTTATTGAACATTGATTGAATTTACATAGAATGCTTTGAATAAAATACATGAAACGTAACACCCCACCCTGTCAAAATACAGATACGGTACAAACAGTAGTTTGTAACACATAAACAGTAAAAACGACTATTCCTAAGCAGTCACCGAGATATCCGGGCATGGGAGAGGCAGTCTGCAATATAATATTTTTTTTTTATTTATTACTAAAAGAAATTAACATTGTTAAAAATAACACATTCATAAATAACTCTGTTGACTTCTGATTTAAAGACCCCAGACAGCAATTATATGCTGGTATAAGAGGTCAAAAACAATCACAGATATTCACCAATATATATAAAATGTATACCACTACATCTCAAGCACATCACAAATTTCTTTTCTCCAGAACACTTTTCTTAAGTTTTTTTTTGAACGAAATTAAATTATTAACTTCTTTTAAATCCGTTGGCAAAGCATTGTAACTCAATACCGCCTTATAGTAAAAGCTATTTCTCTCTATATTTGTTCTTGGGTTTGCATTTCTTATATGTCGTCTCTACTCCTTGTGCATTTCTCGTGCACATCTCTATTCAGCACCATCGGTAAATTGTTGTAAAGATCACGACTAAGATCATTTGTTATGAATAAAAATTCACAAATTACGGATATGAACGAATAAGTGAGACATGTATGAATCACACAAGGAAATGAAAATCTATTAGGTGAGTGAGGACTGTTCAAAGCAAATTTGACGTAAGGAAAGAAGAATACAATATTACATAGTAAATTCAAGTAACAACAGAACGAGACGAAGAAAAGAGGAAATGCTAAGAAAAATGACGACAACAAATAACATCTAACAAATATAATAATATATAATACAAGACATTGAAGAAGAGCTCTCTCTTAGCAAACCAAAAGAATTCTGTAGAGAATAAAATGTGAATAGATTCTCCCTAAGTTCAATGTAAAGTGTACTCAGACAAATGTAGTTATATTTGTGGGTACACATAGTGGACGTTAAACGACCTTAAGTACAAAAAATTATAAAAAAAAACACTTCATGAATTATCATGAATTTTGAAGAATCGACATTGTAGAAGGGAGTTGTATTCGATTAACTTTACAAGTAAAATTAAGACTGATAAAGTTTCAATCCAATGTACAAATAGCGGTGTTTTTGTTCACATTTATTTTAAAAATATGGTTGAAAATGAAAATATCGGTAACTAATAATCTTCCAACTGATTACATTTTTTTTCAGTATCTTCTGAAATATGAAAAGAGAATTGAATCCAAAGAGTTACGAACTTAAACACATCGTTATCAAACAAATTTTATACCAAATTATAATTAATAATGTTTTTTTTTTAAATACATAATTGAACTGAAGGGTAAACAATTGAACATGATTTTTTCTCACTTATCTGAGGAAATGTGGGTTCGTCGGTAGCCTGGAGGTAGAGTCTCGGCCTTGTGAACAGGGAGTCCGGGGTTCGATCCCAGGTGCCGGCAAACTCCCCTTTCACGACACAAGCTTTTAGCTTACTGTGAAAGGTGTATAAGGTTGTATTTGGGTTTATAACAAAAACCCAGATATATCTTTAAAAAAAAAAAAAAATGTTAAAATAAATAATTAAAGGCTAGGTTAAAAATATACAAATAGTGATCCACTTTACAAATTAAATAATTATTTATTTTACTTATTATTTATTTATTTATCGTGTCGAAAAACCGATTTATTTTACTGATCACTGTACATTGGTTCCGAGGTATTATTTCAGAATGATATAAATAGGAACACCATTACAATTATATATATACAGTATGTATACAGAGGTTTAACATGTTAAAGGCTTTGGCCGTAAATATTTGTAAATAAATAAATAAATAAATAAATATGTACAGCGATCAAATAAATAGTAGATAATGAATGTGGAAAAATCGAAAGAAGTATGTAAAAACAGTATAATAGGGAGTTCCGTTTTCTCCGTTTGGGATATAGTGTGAGGGTATAGACAGATACATAGATAAATATTAAATTGCTGAAGTGTACCTATGTACTTGTGTTAACACGGTGAAAATTCATTTTAAGTAATTTTATGCCTGTGATAAGGAACATTCTAGGGCACTTGGGGGTCTGTCTTGTTATTCGTAAAAGGCGGACCACTGCGTTGAACATGATCATTAATTTGGTACGGAAATTACAGTTGTCCTATATTCTGAATAAGGTGATCAACGTCCTAATGCAATGGAAACATTACAAATTCATAGACTTATGGATTATAATGTAAACATACAAATTTCTCCCAACTCCTTTGGTTACTATACCCACCCCTAACTAAAATTGTATTTTCCACTACTCTACATTCTGTTTCCTACCTTCTTCTACTTTAATCTCATTCCATAGCACTTAGTAATTTTTATTATTTGTCTTAGTACTCATTTGAAAATATCCACAAATGTGCAGGAAAACGTTAGAGTTTAGAGTTAGTTAGTGAAAATTTGAACAGTGTTTTGTTTTAACAATTTAAAACTACAGCAGATACTTAGTTTATGGCCGAATTTTATTTCATAACTGAAAAATGTATTTTTGTTATTCAAGGTGTTTCAGCTTTCACCAACAATATATTAGATACCGCGAAGACCTTTCGTTCGCGCGGAATGATATATGGACGTAGTTCTGACAGAATATATCGAATATACTCGTATGTACGTAGTGTTGTAAAGTAAAGAAAGAAAGAAAAGGTGTCTCTCAGCTGCTGTAAGATGGAATAATAGCAAAGAACTGAATAACGCTCCTCACAGAGTTGATGATGAATATTTTTCAAAGAACAATTTATTTTGAATAATATTTATTCCGACGTAGTATTATTTAGACAAATCCTTAAGATCTAAAATTCATGGGTGGCCAACCTTTTCAGCAGCCGGGCCAAATTTTAGAAATGAGATTTCCTACCGGGCCGCACAACAAAATACTCCATATATGGAACATTTAATAATTTTACTTCACCTTAAAATTTCTACCCCCCCCCCCGGCGCAAATTTTTCAAAATGGTATAGGAATTTGAAATATTTCAAAATTTCTCGGTTTTTTTAAGAATATTTTCTCAAAATACCTCTTTCAAAATGTAACGGGTATTTGTACCGACTATTATGAAAAAAAAGTGTCCATGATGATTTTGGATGATTTTATTTTATTTATGACGCCGTTTTACAGTCTCTAGACCGTCTCAAGGGCGCCAGTGAAAAGTTCAGTTTTTAATTTGCCTCTGAAGCTAGTGACCGTCTGACCATCTCTTAGTAGCACCGGTAGGCGATTCCACATAACTGGTCCAACAACACCAAAGGCCCTCTCGTAGAAGTTGGACTTACGGCTCTACACTGAGAAAAATACTAACGAAATTTCACAACGAATCATTGGTACGTACTATCAAATTAGGACCAGAGATCGTAAAAACGATTCATTAGTACGAATCTATAATATTAACTTTCGCAAACAAGTTGTTGGTAAATTTACCAATGATTTGTTTGCGAAGAGTTAATATTATAGATTTATGCCAATGAATCGTTTGTACGATCTCTGGTTCTAATCTGATAGTACGTACCAATGATTCGTTGTGAAATTTCGTTAGTATTTTTCTCAGTGTAGAGTACCGTACCAATGATTCGTTTTGAGTATTTTTCTCAGTGTATTGGGCTCAGTAAGTCTATTCACGGCCAGTTCCATAGAGCGCAGAGGTCTTCTAGTGGTCGAGTCAAGGGGACAAAGCTCTGTGAGGTACAATGGTGCCATTTTGTTAATAGCCTTGTAGACCAAAAGGCACACCTTGAATGTCACCCTTTCCTCGAACCTCAACCAGTGTATTCGTTCTAAGAGGGGAGTGATGTGGCATCTTTTGCCCTCACGGGCCCATATGCTTCGCGGGCCGCACGTAGACACCCAACGGGCTGCATGCGACCCGCGGGCCACGGGTTGGCCACCCTTGAATTCTAAATGGTTTTTAATTTTATTTTTTCCCGTCTATCGTAACCTTTTTGTGTTTAATCTGTAAGCTTTTAAGTTGCTTGTTATATTTTTTTGCGTGATAGCCATTGTACATTGTTGGTGTTGTTTATATTTTTTGTTTTGCTTTTTATCCGACCTTATTACTTTGTATTCTACCGTGTAATTAACCACCATTAATTTAATTACTTTTCAATCTTCTTTGACGAATTAATTATCTCAACTTTCTTTTAATTAACTGCCTTTTGATTTTTCTATTATTATCAAGATAAATAAATACTTTATTACATACGCAAATAAACACTTCTTTTTATTCTTCTTCCTTCTCGTGTAGTAGATCATTGATCTGCTGTTTCGGAAGTTGTTCCCTCTTGTGGCACCGAGGCACAGCTATCCTTCCATCTTTTTGGTGGTCTTCCTTGAACGTGAGCCAGCTGGTGTCTTCTTTGCAGCAATGTGGGCGATTGTTTTGTGGGTATTGTTGTAACTATTTAATATACGAGTGCATACCTAAATATTTTGAGTTACCATTAGTTTGTTTTCTTCTATTGCTTTCTTTGTGTCTTTAGTCTTTCATTTCACGATGTGCACTGTTTCTAAATTTATTAATGAAATGTACTGTCAAGTGGACTAATGTTAGCTAAATAATTACATGTGTTTTAGTTGTAAAAAGTCTGTTTGTAAAAATATGGTAGATACCCGAATGGGTATTTGTACTTATAATAGAACGCAATTTGATACGCGATATTAAATAGTACTTTATTGATATACTTACATCGGCTGAAAATATCGCGGAATGTAAGGGTGTCTTACTTCCTTTGCAAATGTTGAGGGAAGCAAAATGACCGCGTGAAATTCAAAATTGCGGGTGGCAAGTAAAAACGATTTTCAACAGGAAAAATAATATGACGAATATTTTCGGAGCATAAATTTTAAAATTGAACAAAGATTATAGAATAATTACTTACTTCCGACGACCGACCAGCCCTTGTAGAACCTCGATCTCCGAATAAAGGGTGTAAGATTGTAGAATATAATTACTTCTGATGATCGAACAACCCTTGTAGAGCCTTGATCTCCGAAATAATGGATATCTAAGTCTTTCAATCGATTTCTAGTCGCATTAAATATTTAACTCCTCTAGTTTTAGTAGAATGCAAAACTTTTAAGTGTCCAATAGTAGAGAAAAAATATAAGACAATTAAAATCTATAATTCAAAGAATGAGGCATGCCAATAATCCTGGACGTCTTAGATTTTATTGGCGCGTAGAGGACAATAAGCATGTTTGTGATTTGCGGTAAGCCTGTTGGCTACTTTAAAAAGTAAAAATAAACAATTTAACCAGAATACATAGTCTACTTATTTTCTTTTTCCTTTTAGATTCAGAAGATGTGCAATTTTACACACACGTGTTTAAACGATTGCCAGAACAGTTATCTATTCAAAAACTAAAATATAAAAGAAGCAATAAAAAGTACATTAAAACAGCGGTTGAAATTACATAAACATAACATGTATAGACAATTTCACACAGACCGAGCTAGTCCCAAACTAAGATATGAGTCTTGTATTATGGGTACTAACACGACGATACACATAATATACAATGCACTGAACACATATACATGTAACACCCAGATCCAGGACAATTTGAAAAAGGTCATTCTTCATTTTGCCCTGGCCGGGAATCGAACCCGGGACCTCATGACTCAAAGGCAAGTGCGTTAGCCTCTGCGCCACACCGGTCGTCAAGTATTTAAAATAAGCGAACAATAGTAATAATGGAAGGGTTGAGTTAATTACCATAATGTCTAGTTGTCACCGCCGCGTTGAAAAATTCCGTGCGAGCGGTGACGGTGAAAAATGGCAACGAGAACATAATTGGGGAGCCTTTTTTCAAAACTGAATAAACGCACAAATTATTTTTTATCAAAAATATTTCTAATATAATATAATATAATATGTAAATTTAAAATAATTTCTTGATTATTAAAATCATTTCAGAAAACTAATAAAAGCTAATTCTGTTGAGTTACTACTGATTAAATTATAACGCACCTGACGATGCGATATCGGAGTCCACGAAATCAGTCGTGCCTTATCATAATAATATGCTTATTAGTAACACAGCACAATTAAATACAAGTTATTTTATCAAATAATTTAAAATGAAGTATTACAAAGCTGATGTCGACACAGCTAATGAAATTAAAATTGTAAAATTACAAATACGATATTCAATTCAATTCAATTCCATTAATTGTATCGGCATTAACTTTGTAACACTTCATTTTAAATTATCAAATAAAATAACATAAATATTTATTATTTTTGTTTCATGTTACGTTTGAGTAAGACTAACACACGACCGGTTTCGCGGACTCCGAGTTTGCATCATCAGATGCTGATCTATGCGAAACCGGTCGTGCGTTAGTCTTACTCAAACGTAACATAAAACAAAAATAATAAATATTTATTTTATTTTATTTGATAATTTCAATTCAATTCGTTTATTTCCTCAAATAGATATATATTGCGTTTTGAAAACATGCTCCTCAATTATACAGGTTACATTCTATTACTTATATATTTTATAGTATCTATAATAAGGTAGAAAAGGAATGTTAGCAATAGAAGGTATGTTCCAATACTACCTCTTAATTATGAAAATCATCCGTGGATGATTAATTATCACTTAAGTGGTAAAAAATATTAAATATACAGTTATAAAAATGATAGAGGCGTATCAAAATGCTGAAGATCCAATGGTCAAAAATGTCGAAAACGAAGAGGTGTCGATCAGGATACGCAAAAGTAAGTTACTCCTTAAAAAGATCAGCCAACAATGAGCTGAATTGGCCACAACATCAACATCACGCACCCAGACCTACTTATCAACATGATCGAAGGCAGGAATGGTTGAGGCCGACTAAGAGACACCTACATAGATCAAATGAGAAAGGACATGAGCTCTAGCCGAAATAGAGAGTAACGGAGAAGAAAATCCAAACTCATTGTAGACCACTCTAATAAGTTGCAACCCACTATATATCAGAATAACTTCAATATTTTATTTATTAATGTTCCATGGAGTAGCTATCTACCCGGCAAAGAACTGCCCTCTTCATATTTTCCGTAAAATTACGAGAGCCCAGTAAATGGCAAGTTTTCGAAATAAAAAAAGAGATTTTATACCTTGATTTAGCAGACTTACTTAAAAAAAAATACCGTAAAACTTCGTATACTAGGATTGAAGGAGTTCAGTGTCAGAGTCAGGATTTGAACTTTAAACCTCTCGCCTATAAATCAAAGTTAACGGCAACGAGCTATCGAGTACTAACATTGATATATTGATAATATGTCGTCTATATAATACTCAAGTAGGCAATAATTTTCAAATCGACTTGAGGTGTGCGAGCTTTCAAGAGGGAATTTAAAATGTAAAGCATCAATTCAGTCGACGTGAGGAGCTGCGAGAATGAATCGCCTACTTGACAATAAAAAGCTACTGTGAGAACTTAAGGGAACATAGACTCACTTCAGACTCACTCTCTTGTGGGAGATAACGTAAATATATATAAAGAAAAAATATATAAAATCCTCTGCGAGTAAAAGAGTACAGTGTTCTGATACTTGCAAATGCGAACAAGTTGGTAAAAGCTGGTTTTCACATGGCAACGTTAACCATCACATGTTTCCTACTGAAACTGCGTGTATTTGTTCCACATATCCCGGGTGCTTTTAGTGGATAAAACACATGTAATAGTTAACTAACAGAATAATAACATATTGCAATACAATAAAAGAGATTTTTGGCCAGTTCCATAAAAACTAAAGTTTTTTATTTAAATATTCGAGGAAAGCTTCTAGAAGCAACCATAATAACTCGTAGTATTTTGAGTCTCGTTATATTTGGACACGGCGTGAGGGTATAGGATAGGATAGGATTGGTTTTATCTTAATGTGACTAACAGAAATATATTTATAGGTGTATGTATGCCCCATGAATGCAGAATGAAACGTATCAAGATGTTAGCTCCTTGTTAGGTAATAGGAACCTTAGGTACTGTTGGAAATAGCGCAAAAAAGATAAAACTCAAAAGATAAGGGAGAAGATAATACATATTATAGATATAAGTCACCGCGATACTATCACCATGCCATATCACCTGCAGATACGTCGGCGATCATTTACTAACATCAAGTGATACTCCACACTGAAGTGCATTACAGACCCTACGGAGAACACTCGAGTACACTTATGCAGAAAACAGCCACACCTCAAATACATGGATACATAAAAAAATGAAAATATATCTCAGCCCATGTTTAAACTTGTAATAATATCGTCGAGACCATGGGTGGCCAACTTTTTCAGCAGCCAGGCCAAATTTTAGAAATGAGGTTTCCTACCGGGTCACAACAACATAATATATGGAACATTCAATAATTTTACTTCACCTTAAAATTTCTACCAGAGCAGACCAGCAGGGTTACTCTTGACAAAACTAAACACGATCTTAATCTAGTCTTGATCTTGATCATACAACGCACGAAGGGACTATGGTCAAAAACACCGCGCTACCGCTAACGCGCGATCGGTTTACGTGTATTTTTGGCCAATAGTCACTTCGTGCGTCGTATGATCAAGATCAAGACTAGATTAAGATAGTGTTTAGTTTTGTCAAGAGTAGCCCTGCAGATGTATGTTACGAATATGCTAGCTATCCTATTCGTGCTGACAATAAATTTTAATATACAGGATGGGTGGCAAACATCATCGCTGAATTTGAGATGTAAAGTGTTTTTAATTTTTCGAAGACCTGCCTTTTATAGGACACTCGACAACTTACGGAAAAGCATGGAAGACAAATTCTTTACCGGGTGATCCACGGAATATATAAATAATGATGCGAATTTATTGCTTAATATATCGTTTAAAATTTACTCTTTGAAAACGTTGAACATCGGTGAATTATCCACTGATCAACAAAGTTATATTATCGCTTAAATTATTTTTATTTATGAAAAACACTAATTATTTAATACCAAATAACAACGTAACATCACGTTTGTCTTTATAATTTTCTATACCTACCCATGAATAAAATGATGACGTACAAAAAGAATAAATAAATAAAATAAATTAATAAAAACAAAATACCACAAAAAACAGGACAGAATATACCACAATGAATACTTTAATAAGGTTAATTATGTTGTAAAACATGAAATCAGTAGGTAATAGGAAATAATTAAAAATAATTTGGGTTAGTTGGAAGAAATCGCGCCTCTGTGATAAACTCGCCCTCTGTATATTGATTGTATGATTGTCTCTGTTTGAAATTTATTTTTGTGTGAATTTGCTTGTTATCAATGTACAGTAAAGAATAAATAAATAAAATAAATGATAGAACCGCGTAAAGCATCCTTAAAAAATAAACATAGAAAACAAGTGTATTGATAAGGGCGACATTGAATTTGGGGAAAATCATTGTGGATGAGCCACGATGTTAATACTTTATATACCTACCTGTTATTGGCAAGGTATATCTTAATAGTGTGGACTTAAATTGACAACTTTGATACAACAAGTATCGGTTTCTGTGTAAGCTGGCTAAACGATAGACCATGTCCCTGTCAAATAGAGGTAAAGTAACCATTCTATAAACGTACTATGTTGCTGTTATGTATGTTTAGAATTAATACTAAGTATAATAATATATCATAATATAAATAAAAATAAATATATATACTTACATTCTACACATATATGTTGAAATGATGAATTACTATTGTGTTAAATCTTAAAAGCCACTGTGATCATGAGGAGAAATGATACATTATGTAATGATGATGAATTATGTCTAATCCATAACAGTTTCTACAAAATATAAGGTATTTTTATTAAAAGGTTATCTTAGCGCGACGATACGAATTCTATACAATGCAATATACACAGATAAAAATAATATTTTTATGATTTGAGAGTTAGTCGGTAGCCTGGAGGTAGAGTCTCTGCCTTGTGAACATGAGGTCCGTGGTTCGACCCCAGGTGCCGGCAAACTACCCTTTCACGACACAAGCTTTTAGCTTACTGTGAAAGGTGTGTAAGGTTGTATTTGGGTTTATAAGAAAAACCCAGATATATCTTTTTAAAAAAATGTTCATATCGATATTTTCAACATAAAATACAATGACTTTATCGTCAGGATAGAGACTCTCCTTTGATTCTGTTGTTTCCTTTTAGTGACGTCCCTTTTGTGTTTTTTCTGTCCCGCTGTTTTTTTATGTTTTTTGGATTTGCTTTGTTTGTTTTAATTTTTTATTTTATTTTTATTTATTCAAGATTGCCTTGGCCAAATGCTGTTATAGTCTCAGTATAGGGTGACATTTTTAAAATAATAATATAGGTACATATTATAACACCCAAACATTAATCAGAATTTAATTAAGGTTAGCAGGAAGATATCACAATGGGGAACATGCATGTGTGAGGAATATGAATAAATGTTATCAATTCATATTAATAAATATACGCTGATCACGAATATCCTAACAAGAAACGATAAAATAAAACAAATCATTCATTATTTTCATTACAAAAATCTATATTTTCTGTTACTGAATTGGCTCTTTGTGACGTCGCTAGGCGCTATGTTGTATTGGCACACATTTCACTCTTACTGTTTATAGCGGCTGATGACGTCACACAGTGCTCCGCCACGAGTGAACCTTTTTGCGGCGAAGAGCGAAAATTCCTTTTTCAAACGGTGATAAAAGCCTTCAAAATGCACATTTAAAAATATAAGAAGCACCATAATTTTACTAATTTATTGTACTATTTTTTGAGTGGAATTTTTTTTTGTGAAAGTTCCCCATTGAGGGATACTATAAAAAATGATATACAGTGTAAATAAAACGATCACTTCCGTGGTAGTAAGTATTCATTTAAGGAAGAAATATTGAAAAATATATATTGATTTGCAAAATTTCATAATATTGTATCTTCATAGTAATTTTCAATACATGGTATCTAATTCATACCCCATGTAAGGAGGGCGAATCAAAAAGAAATGAAGAATGAAAAATGCGTAGTTCAAGGAATAATATGGATGAAATTCAATATTCCAGTAAGTCTCCCGTAAAAGTAAGGTAAGAAGGAACAGAGTATCTTTATGAGTCAGTGGTGTGCATGCAAATATATGCAAAAAGCAACGCATGAGTGCAAATTATTACGGTATGAGTAAATAAAATTCATATTAATTTCCTGTATAATAAGTTTATCAATTGCATGTGCTATGACGGAGCTAAAAATGGTCTAAAGTTTCGAAATTCTCGGATATTTTACCAAATTCATCCAATTTTTCTATGAATTGGAGAATTGAAGAAGGGTTCCAGAACCCAAAAGTTTGTATTTTGTGCAATTTACACAGTAATTTTATGAAGCTTTGACCTAAAAATGTATCAATTTTCAAATGACGAGTATTTTGACACATTTCAAAACTAATTTTATGAAGTCAGATGATCACATTGCCTAAGCATGACCACTATAAAAAGCCAAATTCCGTCACTGTTTAACATCTACAAACATGTAGGTAATATTATTACTGAATTTACATTCTCATAACGTTACCAATACCAATATACGCGTCCTACGGGGAGTGCATGGCGAGAATCACAAACAATAATATTGGTAGCACAAAATGAGGAGACTAAAATACTAATAACATAATATGTTCAATCGTGTGGATCCAGTCAAATAATACATAATTGTATTTACGGTATAGACTTAACTTTATATGAAGAATTTATTTCTACAATTATTGCCTTTTGATGCGAGACAGAATCGGCGATTTATAAGTCGCGGATAAATACGTTCGCCTATAAAATGGTGCGATCAATTGAACGATTGATTCCGTCTCAATTTTTTTCTCTCTAAGTAACTAAAAATCACGAGAGAAACTTCGTTGATGATGATTTGTTCCTTTGACGCCGTTTTACGATCTATAGACTAGTGATGTAACGAATATTCGTATTCGCATTCGCTTACGCGAATATTTGCATATTTCAAAGTACAGTAGGTATTCGCATTCGCAAAAAAAATATGCGAATGTTTTGCGAATATTATTTCGGTAGTAAAGTATCGGATATTCGGTAATAGTACCGGATACTTACCCGGTACGTTGCAGAAAAAGGTACTGCAAGAAAATGTTCTTTAAGAAAACCGAGGAGTTTTGAAATATTTTAAATTCCAATACCATTTTGAAAATTCGGCGACGGGGGGGGGGGGTAGAAATTTTAATGATTGAGCAATATTGTCGAAATCTAAGCAAGTCAATATTCGCTATTCGCATTCGCGAATGTCGGCAACAAATATTCGCATTCGCGAATATCCAAAATCACACATTCGTTACATCACTACTATAGACCATCTCAATGGCGCCGGTAAAAACGGTGACTTTCATTTTCTTTCAATACGTCGAATGGATATTTCCTGTATCATATTTATTATATCAACGCGCCGTATCGCAAGTGGGGTAGGCTGAGAGGACGGAACGCCATATATAGACCTATTCCTACATATTACTTTTGCTTCGTTCATATTCATACGACTTCTCATACGTGAACGCCGATTTCTCTTACTCCACACGCGGTCGCTCTAGACAATTTCATCAATGTGAAGCTGTTCAATGATTGAACGCCCGCGCTTTCTCACGTCACCTCTTTCAGATACTTTCTATGACAATCTTTATTAAAATATTAAGTGTGCGAAAGAAAAAATCTGCCATTCTTGGATAATTACAACGTGCATACATACGTAGTATCACGGCATTTACCACAAGAGGGGTAGCCAACGGACTACTGATTGGTATAAAGACCGCTGAAAAAAGCAAATAAATGTGTGTCATTATGACTATGAATCTTATATTGGGTACAACGTGTCTTGTCTTACAAATTAAGGAGATGCCTGGTATTTCACGACCGAGATCTAAAGATCTGGAATCTTAAAAGAGTTTCCTTATTTGAAAGGGTTCAAATAATATAAGAGTTCGTATTTGACACGGCTGTAAAATCGTTGAACGAGATGAAGCCTCGCTCTAACATTATGTAAACAGCGTTTATTATGTAAATATATGTAAAGCTAATGAACCTATGATACAGCGAAACAATACATTAAATAATTCTAAACAGAACAATATCAAAAAGTGTCAAAACCATGGGATCTGTCAAAACAATAAATTTAAAGGATTACGTAGCGGCTTAGTATTCTCTCTCTAAGACATTTAAATAAAATACTCAGAAAGATTGTAATAATAAATTTTTATTGCACATAAAATTACCAATACAATAAAACAAAACAAAAAATTGATATTGGAACAGATTATTTTGCGCAGTGGGTGAGTTTATCGCAGTTATTCGATATCTTCCAACTAAAAATTCCAACTATCAAGCAAAAACAATAATTAATAATAATTAAAATCTTTATTGCATAAAATAGTACCTACACAAGGTGAAAAAACACGATATCATAATTTTGTGCAATGGGCGAGTTTAACGCCGAAGCGCAATTTCTTCCAACTAACAACACGGTTGATATAAAATTTCGAGTGTCCTAAAAAGGCAGGTGTACGAAAAACTTAATGTATAACACAATTAACATGTACAATACAGCGACTATGCATGCCACCCATCCTGAATGAATTATTTGGATTATTTATTAATGGCATGCATGTTCATTAGATGCAGCTGGTCTGCTGGTTACTCCACTTGTGGGATATGCCGTGATGGTATAATAAAAATAATTTATAATGATCTTACCTAACGGAGAAAACCATAGGTAATATGAGGACATGATGAAAAACCATGTTTGTATCTTACCTGTAAAAAAGAAAAGAAATATTAGTAAACATGAAAATATCAATAAGACGTAATTCGAAATTGTGTATACAGTTTGTACTGGGTGTGGAACATACCAACCATACAAGGCATTTACTATTTTCGAACATGTCTATATTTTGATATTTTTACTCAGATATAATCCAAGTACAACGTGCATACAACGAAACGCGATGTGAATTCTCTTCGCTTCAGCGATGTTGACGATACAGAGCAGGGACGTAGTCTGTCCAATTTTGAATAATATAAATTCGAATTAAATTTAATTCTGATGCAAGTTAAGCCACAAGATAAGACAGCAAGCAAATTAATCACAATAAAAGAAAAAGAGTAGATTTTTAAACTTCATTGCTTGATGAAATGCCGTTATTATTAATAGAGCAATAGGAAAAATATCATAAGCAGTGTTGAATAAGTGTAAATGATAAAAATTAAGAATCTGTAGAAAGAAAAAATGGGTAAGGGAAGGTTAAAGCACTCAAGGGTTCTATTTCCAAACGACAGTTTATATTAGAGCATGGGTGGCCAACCTTTTCAGCAGCCGGGCCAAATTTTAGAAATGAGATTTCCTATCGGGCCACAACAATATAATTCATATATGGAACTTTTACTTCACGTTGAAATTTCTACCCCCCCCCCCCGTCGCCAAATTTCCAAAATAGTATAGAAATTTGAAATGTTTTGCAAACTCCTCGGTTTTCTTTAAGAATGTTTTCTCCAAATACCTTTTTTCAGAAAAGTATCGGGTAGATAATTGTACCGATTATTATAAAAAAGGTGTGCAATGGTTCGCGGGCCGCATGTGGCCCGCGGGATCAAATCAAACAAAAACCCAATAAAAATACAAAGAAATATACAAACAAAAACACAATTAGTTTAGTCTTCTGAAATATGTGATATTGTACCTAGTAAGGCAACAATAAGACATTACAAAATAATGTACTTATAATTTATTTATTAATTTTATATTCAACTTTACATTAGCTTTTCGTATAAAAGATTAAAATAAAAAATAACATCTTCTCGCTTTGACATTCAACATTATCAATCACAAACCACAAACATAATACAATCATTTGCACAAATCTTCATAAATATGTACGTTTAAATAAATTTCACGCTTCGACTAACAAAACAAAATATTCATAAAAGAAAAGTTCTTTGATAATTTTTCAAATGTATGATCATTTACATCGTGGAATTCCATTTTAATAAAATATTTTTGAAAAAAACAAACACTGTATTTTCCACTTTTACAATTTTATTTGTTTAAACGTTTTTCAAGACCTACTGTCTCATCTTCAGAACTTGAACTAAACATAAAAATCAAGTATCCTGACAAGTGGTGGGTGGAGTCGGGAGTGGGAGTGTGTTTAAAGAATAAAGTTTTTCCTAAATGTACATCTGCATTTATTAATGTACAGATCCCATCCCTATCATCTCCCCTATTGTCATTAATTACTCCCACTCCAACCCCTACCCCACTCCCGGCTCCACCCACCACTTGTCTGGATACTTGATTTTTATGTTTAGTTCAAGTTCTGAAGATGAGACAGTAGGTCTTGAAAAACGTTTAAACAAATAAAATTGTAAAAGTGGAAAATACAGTGTTTGTTTTTTCAAAAATAGTTTAAGTTCTTTGATATTATCATAAACAAAATTTAAAACGCTACGCCAGTGTTGAAAGTCGAAACCCTTAGACGAAGATGGTACAACACGTATGTATCGAAAAAGAGTAAAAGTTATAGGATATGGTATTACATATTTGTATGGGAGATGAGAGACACAAGATTGTCGCAGTTGTCGTCGATATTGTACGTGGTATGGGAAGGTACAGAATATGTAGTAGGTACTCGAATATTTGTGTAAATATTACAAGTACAAGTCGAAGAGAAGAATATCCAATATTTACTGCAAACGAAATATGATGGTAGGTATGAGGACTCGAGGCCAAGTATCATCATCTGAAGATACTCGAATACCTATAGACGAATTTTTTTTTAATAATAACAATGTCTGAACATCTTCTGCTATGAAGGATTGGTGGATCGAAAGTAAAAGCTATAGTCGCTGTAAACACGAAGAAAACTATGTTTTGCATAATGATTATGAAAAATAAATAATGAAATATGAAGGACGAAAATGAAAAAAAGCTCTATGAAATTGTTTGTAGTCATAGTCTGATCTCATCAAACCATTGTTATCAATCAATAAATAGATAAGTAAAAAATGTGGAATAAAAGATAATTCAACAATATTTTTATAATTTTTCTTTAAGAAAAATTGATACTCGAACCTTTCGTACTGCACTCGTTTATTTTTTGTATGACATCGATTGTTTCTTCTTTGCCGTTAGCTGCGTTCTATCTCTGCATTTTTTTACGCTTTCTTATCATCGCAGGCCTTAAATATCGCACTTGTAATCGTCAGCAAATTTATTTATTTGCTAACTAAGACTTTCGAAAGCCTGCTTGAAAATTAATCAATAGGTAGTAGTGATGTAACGAATGTCTGATTTTGGATATTCGCGAATGCGAATGCGAATGCGAATATTTCATGCCGACATTCGCGAATGCGAATGCGAATGCGAATATTGACTTGAAAATGGTATAGGAATTTGAAATATTCCAAAACTCCTCGGTTTTCTTAAAGAATATTTTCTTGCAGTACCTTTTTCCACAATGTACCGGGTAAGTATCCGGTACTTTCACCGTATTACTGATTTGTTTCTTCATTTACATGGTACACAACAGATGAAAGACATTTATTTATTTATTTCAATTTTACAGGATACATACAGTTGATACAAAAAATACAATGGTCTATAACATATTTAGCAATAAGCAAACCAGTGAAGATCCCTATATTACCCTCATGTGCTCTACAAACATACATAACTAAACACAACAGATAAATCAACAAACAACAATTACAATAGAACAGAGTAAATTATGTAAAAAAAAAAATCAATAGAATAATGCTCACAAAGCAATAATCGTAGGATTAAACAATAAAACAATAAGCAATAAAAACAATACAATGAGTCATGAAAAATAAAATTAAAAATATAAAAATATCATATAAAATCTCTCAAAATTTAAAATTCAAAATTTAACATCATTTAAAATTCAATATTAAAATTTGTCATAAGCAAATAGGAATAATAATTATCCAACACATGCAAGAAATAATTACCACCTATAAAACAAAACATGCAATACCACATAGAACAAATACTAAACATAAAAAGGATTGATTTAAGCAATACACGACATTAAGGGCAATCGAAACACAACGAACAAAATAGCAATAAAAAAAAATTTAAAAAAATAATGTGAAAATAGAAATCGGAAATTTACAAACAAAAGAACAAACAAAAGACCATACAGCAGGTCACCGTCATCCCTCAAACAAATTTAACACCATCAACTCTAATTAGGTGGAAGCGGAATCAATGAGGTCCTCAGCGCATCGGACACAGACAATTTAAAACCTCTCAAACTCATGGCAAACACATCAAGACCCTGGAAAAATGAGTCATAGACAGAGCAAGCTCGCTTCAAGAAAGAATTCTGAACATAGTTTGTAGAGCTTATAGGGAGTCGAAACAAACGTTGTGAACGAACAACACGCGTTGGACAGTTGAATGATATTTCACCCATTAGTCTCGCAGAATCAACCATGCCATTCAGGATCTTAAATAAAAACACCATGTCAATCTCGGTTCTTCTGTTCTCGAGTGTGGGGATGCGATGGTAGTGAACAGCAGCTTTATAATCATCAAAATGTACCCCGGACAGATAATTTAAACGCTTTATGAACTTACGCTGTATGTTCTCAATTCGTTCAATATACGTAATGTACTGTGGACTCCAAATAACAGAACAGAACTCCAACTGGCTTCTGACAAATGCATAGTACAGGATTCGGAGAGTAAATGCGGATTTAAATGGTTTACCTACTCTCGACACAAAACCGAGCATCCTGTATGCCTTATCAGCTATATACTCGACATGAGTGCGAAAAAGCAGTTTCTCATCCATTATCACTCCCAAATCCCGAACCTCATCCTTTCTGTGTATCGCCTGCCGGTCAATATGATACTCGAACGAAATTCGGTGCGGCTTCCTTGTGAATGATATAGCGCAACACTTAGATATGTTCAAGTATAATTGATTTGTCTTACAATATTCCGAAAGACGTAATAAGTCTGCCTGCAAAAGCTCGCAGTCCTCGGAACTGTTAATTCTTCTATAAATTTTCGTATCATCTGCAAACAAGAGAAAATCCGAGTTACGGAAACAAGAACCTATGTCGTTGATATACAATATGAAAAGCAATGGCCCAAGATGGGAACCCTGTGGTATACCGGATGTACAATTAACAAATCGAGAAACAGCTCCACAAATTGCAACAGCCTGAGAACGACGATCCACGTAAGATGAGAGCCATCTAAGCAAATCGCCATGAATGCCATATGCCTTAAGCTTATGTATTAAAATTCTGTGATTAATCTTATCGAACGCCTTTGCATAGTCCGTGTAAACCGCGTCAACTTGCGCTCTCCGACCCATGGTATTCAATACAAAGTTCGTAAATATAAACATATAAATATAAACATGTAAGCGACAAAAACATTCCAATAGTCTTACATCGAAACAGTGCATACTTCAGCAATAACACACAAAACAATTATAGAAAATCTTACACATAATATAGGTATTAATTCACAATACATCCAATCACCCATTCCTATTACAAATCGCTGCTCACCCAATTTCGCACACATACCTAATACATTCATTCGCACAAACACATTCACACTTCACTAATGTATGCAATAACAATACAAAAAAACTCTTAAAAAAGAAAAATCAAAAATTTATAAAACAGTCTAAAAATTAATACTATCTCAAAAACTTCACATTTTATCAAACATATACATTTTTTTAAATATTTATTTCATCTTATTCTACCCTCAACTCTCCTTTCTCACAAACCTGACGTAATTGGCACTTTAAAATTCTATAAACAGGGTTTCTTGAGTCTGCAATCGTTTTTGTTTTTTTTTAATGTAGAACGGAAAACAAGATCTTGTTAAAGGAAGCATTCTAAAGTTAATCCTATCTAAAATATTAGGCACATCGTATTCGGACAAGCATATTTTTCTCAGGTTGCATGCATCCAGCAAAACTCTTCACAATTCCAATTTAGGCAAATCTTTAATAAATACAGGATAATGCAATCTCTTCCTAACCAAACGAATGAATTTAGACTGAGTTCTCTCAACTTGATCGACATATTTTTTAAAATGTGGATTCCATACAGAGGAACAGTCCTCCAGCTTGTAGCGAAACAACGATAAGTACAAGTACAAATACGATTCATATAACCTAAATGACTTTGTAGATCTCAGAATAAATCCCAGTATTTTATTGCTCTCTTCGATAATTTTGTTCACGTGATCATCAAAGTGAAGCTCAGAGTCAAACACCACACCTAAATCTCTAATCTTATTTACTTCTTTTAAATCATGATTATGGATATTGTAAATTTATCGAATTTTGTTTCTATTTTTGGTAAAAGAGATCAGATTACACTTCTCCAGATTCAAGTGCAAGTTATTTCTTTTACAGTACTCGTGTAGTCTTTCCAAGTCCTCGTTAAGCATTTCATAGTCAAACAATAATTGAATTTGACAGTATATTTTTAAATCCTCCGCAAATAATAGAAGCTCTGAGTGGTCAAAGCACTTTTTTATGTTGTTTATGAATATCGTGAAAAGTAAAGGACCCAAAGAAGACCCCTGAGGGACACCAGATGTAACACTGACACTGCCAGATGAGTAACCGTTAAGTTTAACTGTCATCAATCTATCAGAAATATATGAGTCAATCCACCTTAGTTGAAAAAAGTCGATGTTCTACTTTATCAAATGCCTTTTGAAAGCCGATATAAATGGCATCCAACTGTATACGATTGTCCATAGCTGAGAAAAAAAATCAGATTTGTTACTGTCGATCTTCCACTCATGAATCCATGCTGCTCTACAAGAAGATACGGCTTCAGGAAAAAAGTAATTTGTTCACGAACCATACCCTCAAATATTTTTGAAATAGGTGATAGAATTAAAATTGGTCTGTAGTTACGAACGTCCGATTTGCTGCCAGATTTATGCAAAGGAATAATACTAGCCATCTTCCATTTGCATGGAAAGCATCCTTCTTGTAAACTCCTAATTTATTTATCGTGTCGAAACCCAGAGAAAAAACCCATCAAACTGATTTCCAGTACTGCGCAAAACGCGCAGCAGGTGGAGATGCGTCAAAAATATCCTCCATAGTGCAAGTGACAGGGCACAATGGACACTCCAACAAGTGTGGCATAGTCTGTGCTGCACCACAGTCACACGCTCCGGATTCGTCCTGTAGGAAGCCCAATCGTTCTCTATTGTCGCGGCAGTTTACTACACCAGATCTCAGTCGATTTAGGGTTTTCCATGTCCCATAGTCTAGATTGCCTCCTGCAGCAAGGTGTTCTAATAAATGTCAGATACAATGGTTTGGTTAAATGACTTACACATCTCTTTAATATATTGGTGCTAGACCATCAGGGCCAACTCCTTTTGTCTCATCTATACCTAATAAACGTTTATGAATATCAGATTTCAAGATATTAACCATGGATAAACATGAGTTAGTTAAAATATTTTCTAATCCTTTAGTATTAGAATCATGCAAATTATTCAGTGAAAATACAGAACCAAAAAACGTCGAAAACAAGTTTGCAATCCCCTCTGGATCGCTCGAAGTCTGGTCACCGTCACCCATTACCCTTGGATAGCCTCTAGATTCTTTAAGGGAATTCACGAATGAAAAGAAAGACTTGACATTGCCCTTAAGTGACTTCTCAGTGTTATTAATAAAAGACCTATAATCGTGATTCTGCGACAACTTCAACCGAGCTCTTAGTTGAAAAAATAAATTGTAGTCAGAATCATTACGGTTCATCTTCAACTTACGCCAAGCCTTAGACTTCTCTTAAACAATAACAGAATTCTATTAGAGAACCATTTGGGAAAATTATTAGGTGACACCCTCTTCATATGTAGGTGTATGCTTCTCAATTATTGGCAAAACATAACCATAAAAAGATTCAATCATCTTATTCATCGGTCCGTTTCCCAAAACACTGACCCAATCAACACTTTGTAGTTCAAAATTTATTTTCGAAAAGTTTGACTTAAAGTATATTAATTTCTGGATCATATTTTGAGACAAATCCTCAGCAATTTCAAACTCATAATCTATCAACAGTGAAGGATAGTGTGAATCTTTACCAACCAGTGGAGAGTCACATCTGGTAACAGAACACGGAATAGTTGAAAGAACTAAATCCAAGATAACTTGATTGCTGTTATAAACTCCGTTAGACTGAAACATATTGAGAAAAGATATAGATTCTATCAAATACTGCGCAACAGGACACGAATAAGAATACGGAACAAAGATTGAATCAACATCGGGGTCTTTTTTCCATTGGATTGTTGGGATATTGGAATCTCCAATAAGACAAATATCCGTTTTGCCGTAATAGCTGATTAAACGTTCAGATATACTTTAAAAAAAAGATGTTTTAAGTATCTAAGGATGTGGAAGGCGGTATATACATATACTACACCCAGTAGCGGTGAGCATTTTTTCATGCGTTACCGATGAAAAACGAATACTGGTAAAAAAAACTTTCACCAGTATCATCCCAAACAAGAGTGGATGAATATCCTAGTGTCCTATCCACAGCAATTAAGACTCCACCTCCATCCCTTTTACCACTCAACATGAAATCCCTATCCTTGCGGTAAACTGTATATTCGTTTTGAAAAAGTTCGCTGTCAAATATGCCACAATTTAGCCAAGCTTCCGTCAGAACAATTATATCATAACTATTTGTAAATAAGTTTGCTCTAAACTCCTCGATCTTAGTCTTCAAGCCCCGAAAATTCTGAGAGAATACTTTAGTGTGGTTCACCTTGTAGTATGATATAAATATTCCTTAAATAGAATATAAAATTATTGTAGGGCCCTATACTCATAGCAGTTGTAATACTTAAAACAAACATATAAATTAAATCTCCACAAATGCATATTTCTCCTAATAATAACAACATCATCAAGCAAACGAACACAGGAAACAATACAACAAATGTGGCCAACACGGAACAGACCAGATACTTTATTACTAAAATAATATTCGCAAAACATTCGCATATTTTTTTGCGAATGCGAATGCGAATGCGAATACTTTGTGTTGTTTATTTTAACTATATTAAATGATCAATACAGCCAAAACATCAACAATGGATGTAGGAAGATGGAAAATGATAAATGGCGCATGGAACTTACCAATTTTAATCCTTCATCCAGAGGTCGCTGGTTTCCCAAAACACTGCACACACTAAACTTGCACAGAATTTAATTTGCAGTTAATGGTTGTTCGATCCTTTTACGATTCCGATTTGTTGAATTTTAGTAAAAATGATTTTATTCCGAATAATAATAAAAAAAAGATGATGATAAAATTTTCCGATGAAATATTGATTTGTAGAGCGAATGTAGAAATTTGATCCGACCGTATTACCGTATGAATTAACACTAACTTGTTGGTAAGGTTTTTTGGGTAGGAATAATATGTGACATTTTGGTATCATGGAATGTAGGTAATCAGGACATGTACCTATAAATCGCATTCATACCTAGATGTCCGAAAAAAATAACCAATCCGAAGTGTTGCAACAATTAGAAAATAAAATAAAATTAAAACAATAAAAATAGCCTTCGCTACCATAGCGAACATACTCCCCCGGCAGCCCGAAAAGAAAAAGAAAAACTTATAATTTTTACCGTTGAATTTGTTGACCGAAAAGTAAAAAATCTATTCCCCCTCTCAAACCGCTAAAATATAATCTAAATAATATTTTCCTTATCTTAGGAAGCTTCCGAATGTGTAATAATAAAAAATAACAAGAAACGAAAATTAAAATGCACCCTTTGCATTTCACATAAAAATAAAATAATTTATAGACCGAAAGAAAGCCTTAGTATCTTACCTAACCTAAACAATAAATTTTCCGTCGTACTTATCATTAACTGGAAGTGGGCAAATTTTAACTACTGGTCTTCTAAAGATACCTGAAGCCGTTTTTACATCAACAACACGAACAATGCTATCCTTGCCAGGAAACAATTCAACTATCCTGCCAAGCCTCCACTGCAAAGGAGGAAGGTTGTTGTCCCTGATTAAGACCAAATCATTCACCTTTATTTTCGTATTGTTTTTCGTCCATTTTCCCCGCTGCTGAAGAGTGTGTAGGTACTCTAATGACCACCGTTTCCATATTTGTTGTGAAAATTTTTGAATTAATTGCCATCGAGATAGATGATTATCCCTTGTAGATTCCCAGTTAGGTTCCGGGACACTCACCAGTGGCTGGCCCACTAAAAAATGTCCAGGTGTTAAAAAATCTAGATCGTCGGCGTTATCTGATACAGCGCATAAGGGCCGAGAATTTAGAATAGCCTCAATCTTGGCGAATAAGGTAGTAAGCTCCTCAAATGTGACAACGGTATCTCCAATAACTCGTTTCAGATGTGTCTTTGCCGACTTAATAACAATTTCCCAAATTCCACCGAAGTGGCTGGCAGTGGGTGGATTTCGATGAAAATTGATTTTTCGTTCAACCATCTCCGATTCGATAAATTTCCTACTCACTGGTTGGTTGAATATGTCCTTAAAATGATTTTCCGCCCCTACAAAATTAGTACCCCAGTCCGAATAAAGGTCCGTGCATAGTCCGCGCCTGGATACGAACCTATCCAAGGCAGCTAAAAATGCAGATGTAGAGAGGTCAGACACGACCTCTAAATGCACTGCCTTGGTTACCATGCACGCGAATGCACAAAGATATGCCTTAGTAACCTTAGCATTCCGTAAAGTTGAAGATTTTATGTTAAAATAACCGCCAAAATCCATACCGCATATGGAGAAAACTTTACTGGGTTTTACTCTGAATGTTGGTAGATCTGCCATCATGGGTTCTAGACTCTTCGCTCGTCCGCGAAAACACTGTATGCATCGATGAACCTCCTGACGTACAGCATCTCTTCCAGAAACAATCCAGAATTCTTGTCGAATAAGTGATAATGTTAAGGATGAACCGGTATGAAGATATTTCTTATGATAATAGCGAATTATCAACGATGTTAATATATGATTTTTCGGAATTATGATCGGATGCCTCGATGAAAAGTTCAATGATGCGTTTCTCAATCTTCCGCCCACTCGCAATATTCCTTCAGCATCTATGAAAGGATTTAATCGAAACAATCTCGACAAATGTGATTTTCCACTCTTGATTAAGTGTAAATCTTCATGAAAAGTCGCACACTGTACCTGAATGACGAGAGCACGCAAGGCCTCATTCCATTCTTCCCTTGAAACACATCCTAACCGTTTGTTTTTCTTATTCTTTAAATTGTGAATGAAACGCTTACACAATGCCGTAATATTGACCAATTTGCTGAATGAACTATATTTTTCGAGTATATCCCATTGGTCAATTTGTGTAACGTTCGAAATGATTTTTGAAGGCAATAATTTCTCCGTTTCATAATCGACAAGATTTAGTTTACACTGTGGCCACTCCGATGATGGCTTCAGTAACCATTTGGGTGTCCACCATAAATTATGTTCAATCAAATGTTCCGGATAAATACCTCTTGTAGCGCAATCCGCTGCGTTCATAGAGGTGGGTACATACCTCCAGGTAGCCGCTTCCAAATTAGTGTGAATGGAGCTCACTCTATTACCTTCGAATGTTTTTAGTAAATGTATTGGAGTTCTTAACCATGATAGAACAATTTGAGAATCACACCATCCAAATATTTTCATGTCCGCTATATGACTAAGTAAGTTTGAAACATGATTGAGTGATCTTGCTAATAAAGCTGCTCCGCATAATTCCATTTTAGGAATGGTTAATTTTTGTTTTAGTGGTGCCACCTTTGTTTTGCCCAATAGTAAATGTAAAATGACATTACCACTATCGTCAGTCGACCTCAGATAAACACACACCGCATAACCCATTTTAGATGCATCCGAAAAACCGTGTAATTCGTACCGTCTTGTATTCTGAGATATCACTAACCTTGGAATTTTAATGGACGATAATTGATTGAGTTGTGATGAAAACCTCTTCCATCTATTTTCCAAATCCTCTGGGATCCTCTCGTCCCACCCTATCTTTAGTAACCAAAGTTCTTGAAGAATGACCTTTGCAGTGAATATCACCGGCGCTATCCAGCCGCAGGGGTCATACAAACTTGCAATGCATGATAGAATATATCGTTTTGTAATAACCGTAGTAGGAGAAATTTCCGTTTTATTGTATTCAAAATAATCGCTCTGAGTATTCCAATTTATACCTAACACCGTAACCACTGTATTCTTGAGTGAATCTGTCTGCACACAATGTTCATTTGGCAAATCTTTTAAAAATTCTTGTTTGTTACTTATCCATTTTCTTAACTCAAAACCTGCACTTTGCAATAAACGTATAAGTTCGGTCCGATAAGTAATCGATTCTTTAATACTCGAACCTCCGCTCACAATGTCATCTACAAATGTATCCGATTTCAAAATTCTTCCTGCATTAGGAAATGACTCGCACTCCTTTTCTGCTAATTCCCACAAACATCGCATAGCTAAATATGGGGAAGATGCTACCCCAAATGTTACTGTTGTAAGTCTGTATGTTTCCAAAGGTTTATTGGGCGAGTCTCTCCACAACACTCCGTGAAATGCTCTGTCTTCAGGATGAAGTGTAATTTGTCTATACATCTGTTTGATGTCAGCCAAAAATGCAACTAAATGTGTTCTAAATTTAATCAAGATATCCATCACTTCGTTTTGTAATTTCCTACCCGTCATAAGTGACGAATTTAAAGATAAACCGTTATGTGTAAGCATTGACGCATCGAATACTACGCGTACCCTGGTACTTGTAGATGTGTCCTTAATTACGCAATGATGTGGTAAAAAATATTTTATTTCCGAAGTCAAAGCTCTTTCCATGTGACCCAATGTAAAATATTCCTCCATCACCTTAGAGTATTCCGTTTTAAGATCGATGTTCCGTGTTAATTTATTCTCTAATGTATAAAACCGCCGTGCAGCCAGATTATAAGAATTCCCCAATTCTGGAATGTCCCGTTTAAATGGAAGCCGAACCATGAATCTTCCGGATTCTGTTCTGCTTACTGTTTGAAGAAAATGATTTTCACATTTTTCCGCATCTTCCTTTAAATCCGTGTCTTGTGGTAAATCTTCCGATTCCCAAAACCGTTGCATTAGGTTTTCTAATGTCACACAACCCGACATTGCTGACGTGTTTTCCGATGATTTTCCATTTAATTTTCCTATAAGTACCCATCCAAAAATAGTGGAATGTGCTGAGGGTAAATTCTCGTCATACGAAATCTTATGGCCGTCTACGATTTCGTTAAATATATCAGCTCCCAGAAGCATCTCAACTGGTTGAGATTTATGAAAGGCAGGATCTGCTAACCGTAAATTTTTGTATTTATTTAATATATCCGACGAAATACTTTGCGAGGGCAATTCACCTGTTATTGTTTTCAATATTAATGAAGATACATTGATTCGTGGGTGCTCGCTAAATTTGGGCTTAATAATACACGTTACCTCACCCGTAGTTACGTTAATGTTTTCCGTTCCTATACCGTACACTGTTTTAGTCGACTTATGTTTCATTAAACCGAGCCGCGCTACACACTTCTCTGTCATCAAACAACATTGACTTCCTGAATCTAGTAAAACTCGTACATCTCTGTATGTTCCGAAATTATCCTGAACCTGAATAATCGCTGTGCCGAGTAAAACTGTACTAATTGTGTCCCTTGACGGACGACAAGTCGATGTACTACACTCTAGCCGAGTCTCCTCTCTCGCATTTGACGTGTTTTCCCCGTCCCGTTCCGAATTTTCGTAGTGTAGAAGAGAGTGGTGATTCCGTTTACACACCCTGCAGGTATGCTTCGATTGACAGTCCTTGACGGCATGTTCCCGCAGGCAGTTCCAACACAAACGTTTTTCTTTCACTACCTGTCTTCTCTGATACACCGTCATATTTGTAAACTTGTTACAAGATGAAATAAAATGAGTATTGCTATTGCAATGAACACAACGTTGTGTAATGCCGCCGAACATGGCATTCACATGTTTCCGTCCGTTATTTTGTTGATTTGTGCTTGCTGTAAAAGCTCTTCCGTGCGAAATATCAATGTTTGACGCTCTACATTCAATTTCCAGAAATTCAATAAGTTGTATAAACTTTGGTATCTCCGAATTTGTAAACTTCAACTCAAATCTGTTCCGCAGTTCATTAGTTATTTTCCTCAAAATAATATATAATAATATAAATGACCAATCGTCAACCTTGAAATCTAACGATTTTAAGGCTAAAATGTTTTCGTTAATTATGTTAATAAAATCCCGTAACTTTATTCTTCCGCTTGATAAGTTTGGCAAATTCACTAGCATACCCAAATGTTTTTCCGCAATGATTCTCGGGTTGTGATACCTCTGTTTCAATAGATTGACTGCAACTAAATAGTTTTCACTAGAAATAGTTAAATGCGTAATAAGCTGGCGTGCTTCGCCGCTCAGAGAACACAACAGATAGTGAAGTTTTTGTACCGGTGGTATACTAATGTCCTCGTGTACCAAACTATTGAATATATTCCAAAAACTAGTATACTTGGTGATATCTCCGTCAAACTGAGGTAATTGGATTTTTGGAATCGAAAAATGTATGTTACTACTCCTTCCTTCCTTAACACTGCTGGATGAACTCTGATCGGTTCGTTCTTTCATCCATTTCTCAAAAACTCCCTTAATCTCATACATCATGTTCTCAAATTTCAAATATTCTTTTAAGTGTGCCTCTGCATCAAACCCCGCTTTCTTAGCAGCTTGTACCGAAACGTATTGTTTTGTAAATAATTCCCATGTTTTTTCTATATCTTGAACTCTAGCTATGAATGCAGAAATCTGAATTTCCGTTTTCAAATCCGCAATGCTATTTGCTTGATCCCACAAGGTAGAGATGGCTTGTTTTGCCAAATCATATTTTATTTCCATTGCCATTGTAAAAGAAATTAATATTGAACTTACTTAATCCAAGAAACAAATATGGGAATAATTATTTAATATTTCTCCGTTAGAATATTATTATTATTATACCGTGATAACGTAATATTCCGTAATAAACCCAATTGTTAAATCCGTACCTAACAAGAATAACTTAAAATAATTCTACAACCATAGAAAAGTGATATGTATATTGAATACCTAACCGTAATACCGAATTGTTAACCTTCCGTAGCTAACAAAAATTATTGTAAACAATAAATTGTACTCACTATCTTAGTGTGATAGTAGTACCTAATGACATTCAATAGTAAACAATATAGTAAGTTGTAAAATTATAGTAAATAGTAAACAAATATGTCTGCCGTATTACAGCTGTTTTACACTGACATTAAATGCAAGATGGCTGCCGAATGTATACTCGCTTACGTGCGAATCTACAAATAAAAATATACTACCCCGAAAAATGTAATTGTTGCAACTCTCCGCACAAGCAAAAAATTCGAACAAACCCAACCACAAATGCGGCTCGAAGGCCACAAAAAATGTTGTTTATTTTAACTATATTAAATGATCAATACAGCCAAAACATCAACAATGGATGTAGGAAGATGGAAAATGATAAATGGCGCATGGAACTTACCAATTTTAATCCTTCATCCAGAGGTCGCTGGTTTCCCAAAACACTGCACACACTAAACTTGCACAGAATTTAATTTGCAGTTAATGGTTGTTCGATCCTTTTACGATTCCGATTTGTTGAATTTTAGTAAAAATGATTTTATTCCGAATAATAATAAAAAAAAGATGATGATAAAATTTTCCGATGAAATATTGATTTGTAGAGCGAATGTAGAAATTTGATCCGACCGTATTACCGTATGAATTAACACTAACTTGTTGGTAAGGTTTTTTGGGTAGGAATAATATGTGACATTTTGGTATCATGGAATGTAGGTAATCAGGACATGTACCTATAAATCGCATTCATACCTAGATGTCCGAAAAAAATAACCAATCCGAAGTGTTGCAACAATTAGAAAATAAAATAAAATTAAAACAATAAAAATAGCCTTCGCTACCATAGCGAACACTTTGAAATATGCGAATATTCGCGAATGCGAATGCGAATGCGAATATTCGTTACATCACTAATAGGTAGTCATCAGTAGAATTACTAAAATATTTATTTTTATTTTATCATTTAACCACCATCTACCAATCGGTGCAGGATGAAAAAAAATAGGTATAATAATGTTAAATTATTCAAATTAGGAACACTTTAGAAGGCTTTTCAAAAATATTGATATCTACTAATAAGTTCACAGCGAACTTTTATAACCAAAAATATTAGGATAACATATTCTGAACCACGGAACCCGCAACAGCTCATCAATAATTTGATTGATCATCAGTTTGAAACGAGAAAATTTCTCATTCTTAAGCCGAAATCCATCATTAATAACAATTTTCCAATTTTTTCATATCTCCCCCCTTTCGCTCATATTCCAATAACAATAATAAATAATATATCCCATCCCATCTCATCCCGATATGCCATCGATCATAAGCATCATCATGTCACACGGAATTAATTTCATCGGTGGCAAACATATTTAACCAATCTATGAAATCTTTTTACGTAAAAATTCCAGTAGGTACTTTCTTCATCATCTTATTCCATTTTATGGCAATGCACCCGTAATCGAGTGAGTTATGCCTAGATTTCACAATAAAATGCATTTCGCAAAACACAATTATGTTCCAAATTACGTCATCATTACACTCAGTATTGAATGAGATATATTTATTTATTTATTTACAAATATTTACGGCCAAAGCCTTTTACATGTTAAACCTTCTGTATACATACAAAACATGTAAACAAAGGAAAGATCTGTTACAAAAAAGACACAAAATAATTAGACTAAAGAAACGAGAGTTTTACAAACAATATAACATTAATCATGTTATATTTATAAAGATATATATGAAGATTATGCAGTTATTAAGATATTTCAAATATCATCTACACGATTTTGTTTATTATCTTTTTTTTCGAAAAATATATTGGAAATGTTAGTAACCTACGTGTAAATAAAGTTCCATGAAGCGGTAACGGAGAATAGGACGCTATAATGAGCGTCCTTCAATACAGAAGTAACCAGATTGATAATTTTGACGATCCTGCTAAATGTGTGACGCAAAGAATACTGCTAAAATCTGCTAAGCATTTGTAATCATAAACGTATGAATAATATATTTATTGAAGAAATAAGAATATAAGCATAATTTATATGATAATGTTTAATTTATCGACCGATGTTTCTTGGTGGAAGTTCATATTAATAATTTATTAATCAAGCAAAATATATAGTAACTCTACAGTTGAGTTTATTAATTTGCGAGCCGGCTTTCAAGAGCTTCCGCTCTCATCGTCAGGCAAAAGATAAAACTTTTTGGAATAACTGTATATTTTGTTTTTAATTTATGAGGTGAAGTATTTTTTTTAATTTGAATTAGCGCAATTATAGATCGAATCAGGAATACAAAAATAAAATGTTGAATTTTACTGAGATCAAAAAAATCCTGCTAAAATTCGTTTAAGCCTAAGAACGAAGCGAAATGCACAAATACCTTGCAACTTACAGAATCCTGCTAAGTACAAAACGACATTAATAATAATAATAACAGGTGGTACAATGTCCAAACCGAGCATACTCTTAAATAATATAATATGGAACAAAATGCGCTTGTATGCAAATGTTTCTCTCGTTAAGTTACTACGAGTAGGTATATGGACAAGCACGGTGATGCTTTGAACATGTTGATATACAAATCAGAGAGATCACAGTGAGAAGGCATTTCAGATAAAAATAACAAGGGCAATATCATCCCAGACAAGAGAGACAATACCAATCCGTATTGTCACAAAGCGAACGTGGTTTCGGTGAAATTGGCGACATGTGCAACAAAATTTACTTACTTGAATTCGCAACAAATTTATGCATTACTTAAGACCGAAGTTTTGATATTCAGCAGCGGCACTAAATTTCACTTGGGATATGAAAGTATAGATAGATTATAAGGTGATTAAGTAATTTGGTTACAGAAATAAAATTCATAAAATAAAATATTAATGGAAATAAATGATGAGTTTATATAAATAAATTTTTCTTTGAATTCTGACAAATTGAATTAAAACGAAGTTCGATTTGACATAATCGAACTTTTTTTTCATTTTTATTGCTTACTATGATGAGCTTCCACCAAAAAGCTTCGGTCGACTTTTTATTATTGTTACGTAAACGATGACTTGCATGTAGTTGATCCGCTGGCTACCCCAATTGTGGAGATGCGGAGAGAGAATAGTAATAGATTATTAATTGCCGGTTAATGAGCTTTTATCGAGTATTTATTTGCTTCCAAAATATCAATCTCAATTTGAATTGCACTACTATTTTTATATTATAAAGGTTGGCTGTAAGTGATAGCTCGAGCAATAAGCCCGCCTTAGCCATTTTACTTATTTCTTTTTATTATCGTATATATAGCTAATCAATTATTAATTATTATTTATCCGGCTAAATGGTAAAACGAACTCGGAAAGCCTCGATTATAATCGGATATTCGTTTCATCACTACTCTGTACATTGTATATCTTTAATAATTTAATGTTGGTAGGTTCTATGTATCTCTCCGTACTTAAAGTAGGCAATACGTCTTCCGTGAGCTTTTACATCTTTTGATTTAATGGCATCGTTTTGTCATCGGATATTGTGTTCATTTTTATTCAGAAAAATATCTTCAGCGACATATTATTCTTTATGTTATGGAGACTTGTTCACACGCAATTTACTTATGTAAATTATTATGAACTGTAGGTACATTTAAGTATTTTTTGGCAAATTGAGATGAACTACTTAAAAATGAGAAAAGCCTATCTTATCTAAATAATGCGTGCTTCAGTTACAGTATTTCCAGTCAGCGTAATGAACACACACGTCGAATCTTCCGTGCTAACAAAAGTTAACACATTCACAATGGCTGGTATACTTCATCACTGAATTGAAGATGTTAAATCTCTTAAAAGTTATCTTTGGTTTGGTTGCATAATGGATGTTATGCCTAATTGATTGAGCGAATTTGTATAATGAGTGTCGATTCCGTCGCCTGTTTAAACTAAAAGATTAATCGAAAAAAGAGTAGGTCGGCAGTAAATGGAATCGAGCCGGGGCCTTTCGATTGAAGTCTATGACCACCTCCAAATGATTCTCCCTTCTATATTTCCATAAGTCATCGGTCTGCATAAGAGCATAACTTTCTTATCATTACAGAGCGTATGTCAATATAAATATACCTAATGTTTAAATTAAAGTATAAATAATTATAATACCACATCTTTCTGTTAGTTTTCGAGTGTCTTCTAAAGACAGACAACATTCAGTCGGTGGATGGCGCTGGTAGTAGCTGTCTGAAACCTCTGACGTCTCATTTTTCAAAATTAAATATTATTATCTTATAATTGTTCAAATTAACAAAATTTGAATACATTTTTTTAGTTTCAATAGTTTTATAAAGTTAAATTTTTGGGTGTTATTATTTTTAAACTAGGTAGTTAAAAATTTCAAATTTAAAAATGTGAATTACTGAATAATATTTGTAACAATTAATAATACCTTCAATTGGAACTCACGTGAAATTCTCACATTTTAGTCTATACGTATAGATCAGCACCTGATGATGCGAACTCGGAGTCCGCGAAACCGGTCGTGCGTTAGTCTTACTCAACAGTAACACAAAACAAAATAATAATAAATATTTATTTTATTTTATTTGATAATTTAAATTTGTTTTTTACTAGTTTCATGTCAATGTGTCGTGGTTAGATGGAAGAAATCACTTTATAGTGATAATCTCGCCACTGCACATCGTCCTAGTTTTTAAAATTTTATATTATTTTGTTAACACTGTTATGTAATGATGATGTGCAAAAAATATAAATAAATAAAAGAAGTTCGAAAAAATAAAGACATTTTAAAATTAGCGATGAGGTTTGCCATCCATCTAGTCTTCTGGCTACCCAACTTATGGCATACACTATGTATGCATACATTTTAATTGTACTAAGTTATTGTTTTATTGTTAAGAACATTATTTAAAAAAATATGTACTTATATTTGCTTCTGCAACCGTTAATTGGATAAGTAAATAAATAAATCTACGTAAAATACGTAGACTTGGCAACTCTGTATGCGCACTTCTACTTTAGTACGTAGGTACAATACGTTATCCGATTTTCGATCATCCTTCTTATTTTAATTTCAGTGCCAATCATCGATTAATCACATCGATTATTGCTCGGAGCGGGAATACGTATTATGTATTACTGACCATCTTCCACTTCCTCCCATTATTATTATTATTATAAAGACGGTATATCGCCTTGGACCATCTGCAATTATTATGATCCTCCGAATTTAGGTACGGGCTTGTTCAATAAAAGGGTAAACGGTCGAAAAATCGGACACGTCCATAAAATTTCAATCGGTTATAAAAAAAATATAAACTCATCTAATATAGGTACGACCGGTGTGTCACGGAGGTCATGTTTTTCCTTTTGAGTCACAATACCCAGAACTGATTACTGGCCAAAGTTTAATCTATACCTATGTGGAACGAAAATCCTGTTTCGTTTTATAAAATTATTTTATTTTATTATTTTTGAACAATACACAGCATTTTGTTTTGAATAAGTCTGTACTACTAATAAAAACACATACACATACATATCATACTAATAAAAACACATACATAGCATTCATCGACCTTGAAAAAGCATTCGATAAAGTAGAATGGGAACAACTTTTTAAGACTCTAAACCAGATAGGAATGAGTTATAAAGACAGAAGAGCAATCTGGAGTTTATACAAGAACAAAATGGCTGTGATTAAAAGCGGAGAGAGCTGCGCAGAAGCAAGGGTCGAACAAGGTGTGAGACAGGGATGCTCAATGTCGCCAGCTCTCTTTAACTGCTATATACAGAAAGCTATTGATGATCTCAGAGAAGAAATGAAGAACTGGACAGGAGTCAAAATAAATGGGAAAAAGGTCGACATGATTAGATATGCTGACGACATAGCACTGCTAGCAGACTCCGAGATGGAGCTGTACGAAGCCTTAGGAAAAAGTATACTGTTGTCAAAGTACAACATGAAAATAAATAAAGACAAAACAAAATGTATGGTCGTTGGAAAAGAGAAAGCGACTGCGAACATTGCCATAAATGGAGTGAGCATCAAACAAGTAAGAGAATTCGTGTACTTGGGCAGCAGAATAAATCAAGATGGACGCTCCAAATTGTGAGCAGAATAAACCAGGCAAGGATTGCTTTTAACAAAAAATCTAAGATATTGGAATCCCCAAATATTGATTTAAGCGTAAGGAAGAACCTTACTAAAGCCTTTGTATGGAGCATTCTGCTTTATGGCTGTGAGACGTGGACCATCAGCAAGAGTGAAAGCGGACGGTTGGCGGCCTTTGAAATGTGGTGCTACAGACGCATGTTGAAGATCCATTGGTCGGAACGCATCGAAAACGAAGAAGTTTTAACCAGGGTAGGCGAAAAAAGGCAACTTCTTAAGAGAATCGGCCAACAGCGAGCTAACTGGATTGGCCACAACATCAGGCACCCAGGACTACTCATCGCCATTGCGGAGGGTAAGACCGAGGGGACAAATGGCAGAGGCCGACCAAGAGATGCGTATATGGACCAACTGAAGAGGGACATGAACTGTGGCTCATACGTAGAGCTGAAAAGACTGGCTGAGAATAGGGAGGAATGGAGAAGAAAGTCAAAACTCGTTGCAAACCAATCCAGTGGATTGTAACTCATTATATATAAGTCTGTACATCTTCTTTGCGACATCTATTATTTTTATTATACCATCACGGCACATCCCACAAGTGGGGTAGCCAGCAGATCAGCTGCATGTAAGAAACATGCAAACTGTCCTCTCCGTGCCAATATAAAATCAAGACATTCAGGATGGGTGGCAAACCTCATCGCTGAATTTAAGATGTAAAATGTCTCAATTTTTTCGAACACCTGCCTTTTACAGGACACTCGAAAACTTACGCAGAAGAGTGGGAGACCAATTCTTTACCGGGTGCGACATCTAACTATTGCATAATGTTTTATTTATTTATTAACAAAACATATTTGGACAAAAACATTCACCATGTAAGAGACAATGAATATAACATGACAATTGACAAAGAAACTACTGGACATTCTCAACGGAAAGCATGTACTTTTATGTTAAATAGTTTATAAACTTATGGGAGACCTCATGATGGAAGATGGGAAAAATTTTGAATTAGAAATATTGATATGTGTTTGATTTACACGTTATTTAAATAATAAATAGATATTCTATATCCTTTTCTCAAAATATTGTATGAAAAGAATATTAGATAACTTGTGATATTTGCGGTCTAAAACATCATCTCTAACCGGTAAACATCTGCATAGTTTACTCTATCACGGTATGCATCGGTCACTCATTACATTGCCATAAGGCCTTCCCTTTCACTCTTTTCACCTAACCGATCTCTTTTCTCCTCTACATGTCCTCGTCCTGCAGGTTCATAATTATGTATTTGTATATTATGGTATAAATCACGACATACAACCATCAATAGCGCACTTTGAAGGAATAAACTTGTCCAAAGTATAGTTACAGTAGAGACGCATTTATAGGACTCGAAGCAAATCCGATACTCATATTGATACATCAAAATATTGCATCGCTTCTTTTAATTTGGCGTAAGTAGCAGGACAAAATATGACTCCACATCTTATTGATAAAACTATTTTATTTTGATTCACGCTATTGCAAGCTTTATCTATTATATAAAAACAAGCGATGAGTTAAAACAACGACACTGAATGTATCATCTTTGACTGTATCCTAGATACAATATAACGGTCCCAGGTCGACCAGCTTCCAACTGCCATTCTGAACTTCTGAAATATAGAGTTCGTCGGTAGTCTGGCGGTAGTGTCTCAGCCTCATGCACATGAGGTCCGTGGTTCGATCCCAGCTGCCGGCAAACTCCCCTTTTAATGACACAAGCTTTTGCTTACTGTGAAATGTGCATAAGGTTGTATTTGGGTTTATAACAAAACCAAGGTATATATTTAAAAAAAAATAGGATCTCCAAGTATTTCAATCTAAATTAATGAATTATTGCTTATTGTAACTTATCAGGATCTTTATGTGGAATACCAGATCTCCTCGAAGTAAATGTTCACTCACTTACGAGAAACACCTTGTATCTTGGGCAGCTAAAATAGCTACAATCATTCTCCACAGCTAACATGATACTCCAGAGTCAGGGGAGACTTCTCTGTGTCCCTACACTGATATCCCAGTAGTTCAATCATCTTAAATATCTTACAAGTAGTTGTCAAAAACGTGCCTTGCATTTTCCGAATAACAAGGTCTCCACTGTGTGAACATTCTTTCTCATTGGCCTTCCTTTGATATCAGATGCATTTTTATACGATGCTGTAACTGAAGTACTACACCTTATTTATATTTGCCAGCCAGGATGCAAAATCATGGAGGATAAATATCTTTTGAATTGGATTCATGTTGGAAAGTTTTTATTTAGCTTATTTTAATATGTACTCTCTTAAATGGAGTGACTAAAAATAATACAATGAATATTATGGAGAATCGAGGTCGTAGTCTATTGACTGCAATCAATGTGATCAACATCCTCGCATTACTGAAATCGATTGAAAGGAGATACTATATTGATCAATTACAATCTTTTAATTCAATCAACTCAGTCAAAGTTAAATGAATGTTGAAGCTAAAACACCAAGGACAAAGCGATGATGCATTTCGATTTTGAATGTTTGCCGATATATTGGAATTTTTGATAACTGTATAATTGATTATTGTACGAACGCTGAACTATATAAATAAGTGTTATATAATAACACTATTGTAAAGGATTACTGATGAAATATATAAGTGCCATTTCATTTTACTGAAATAAATAAATAAAGTAGTTAGCGATTAGGTTTGTCACCCATCCTGAATGTGGTCGACTTGTTTGTTCATTACACGCACTACCCAACTTGTGGGAGATGTCGTGATGGTATGTGTACATATATGCAAAATACATCCTTACTGCTAAATATAACATAATTCACTCGACTTGGATTGCTTTGACTTAAAATAAAGTAAAAGAAAAACGACTCAATTAGATTTATTCATCTCTGAAGTAAAAATTGCTTGAGACTAGCTTTAAATTATGAATATAATCTGTTGATTGGAAACTTAGATAATCGCAAAGTTTTGTCATAACAGACATACAAATATATAAATGAATATGATATAGTTAATTTTAAGGAAGAACGAAAATCGATCAGGTTTATTATAAGGCTGCTGAAACTTCATAATATATTGAAACTATAAACCTCTGCTTAAGCTCTCGTGGGAGAACAAGTTGGTTTATTGGAGCGGGGTATTTCTAGAATATAACACTTTCTTAATATTATATATGGAACCATCTATCACCTAAATCTGCGAAATTCTCTCCTATACCAAGAACCGATAATATTTTGAGGGCAAATCAAGAAGTCTCTGATTATTTTTAAAATGAAAAATTGTATAAAAATTTAGCAACGTCATAACAATGTGTTGGAAGGTTCAGAGTTACGGTAGTATATTTGTCAAACCTTTATTACATGGTTTGGGATTTTCATCCATTTTTTTGACAAGAAGTTTTTTGCTTTTGAGTCTCATGTAGAGGCAATCGGTAAATTGAAGGAAGAATCTTAGACTTTTGATTGGAATATCCTAAGTTCAAATTCTCCCTCTGCTTACTCCACCTTCAAACACCCTCGTGTTAAGTACATTGTCCACTGCAAGAATGTTTTAAGTGTACTAGATTTTTTATTATCTCATATTTTTAATGAATGTCGCTTCCTACCCAATATTAGCTTAACATACCCAAGCTAACCTTACATACCCAAGTAACGTAACTTCAAGTATTTCGCTCCTATTAAAAAAAAACTAAATGAAACAGCACGCTTAAAACTTGTTTAATGTAAATTAATTAAAAAAATTAAAAAAAAAAAACTTATACTTTTTTATACACACTTATATTTTTATTTTTGTAGACAATATTGTTTCGTCTCTTAATGAGACATTATCAATACTAAACTATGCAAAACAAATAATATTCAATTAAGGTGAAAATACAGTGGTAGTGGTAGAGGGGGGAACAATGGAGGTATGAGGGTATGAAACAAGTGGGAATATTCTGAGAATTGGGGATGCATTGGGTATTGTTGTTTTATTGACTAAATTATTTACACTATTAATATTTTTATGAATTTCCAATGTTTCTCTTAGTAATAATCTTCTATAACTACTATTATTAAAATTCAATATTTTAAAAGGCTCCTTTTGGTTTATGCTATGGTTTTCTTCTATTAAGTGGTTGGCAAATTCAGAGAATCCCGTACTTTTTAGACAATTTAAATGTTCCTTAATCCTAGTTTTTATTTTTCTTGTTGTCATTCCTACATACTTTTTGTCACATTCTTCACAATTTATTTGATAAACTCCGCTCTTCTCCACATGTTCAATCTTATGTCTATTGTTAATTAAATACTTTCCAAGCTTGTGGTCAGTATAGTATACTATACTGACCACAAGCTTGGAAAGTATTCAGACATGATAATGTCTCATTAAGAGACGAAACAATATTGTCTACAAAAATAAAAATATAAGTGTGTATAAAAAAGTATAAGTTTTTTTTTTTAATTAATTTAATATGGATACACAAAAAGTGACGGATTACATTGAAAATATTGTTTAATGTATTTTTTAAATAGTTCCGTACTTACGGAAGTATTGTCTGAATTAAATTTATTTCATTTTAATTATCCAATACATAATCATACCTATACTTTACAATCGATTTCATTTTAATTACCAGACAGTCTGACCTGAAATGCTCTGACTATGATTTAAAATTAATGCGGTATACATATTTTCTTTCTTTTCCATTATTTTCTCTTGTCTGTAATATTTGTTGTTGTTCTTATATGGTTGTCATTAACGTGACAAAGGCTAATGCCGTGAATATATGATAAATAAAATAATGTGATCATTACAAAAAGTCGCAGACTTATCGATCTGCTCTCGCATGAAACACATACCTACACCTGATAAATTATTATTATACGCAGTTACTATTACGATCGTGTACGTCAAAAGTACGAAGATCTTTATCAAATAATTTGAAAGATGTAATATCTATCCTTTATATCTCATATAACAACAACCTTAGAAGTAAGGCGACAAAGTTTTTATAGTGTTTACTTCTTACATCACTCGTAAACAAAGTGATATCATTTTTTAAATAATTATGAACACAAAATATTACTTCATTTGTTATATAAACGCCTATAAAATAAAATATCTTCGATGTTATCGGAGTATTTGTGTAACAAAGTTATTTATTGGAAATTTTAAGGTGCTGAAAAAAGGCATTAGTACTAAATGAGTTGAAAGTTTGAAAACGAAAACTTCGTTCATGAAAATACTGAATTATGTTTGACAAAGACGGGTCTCTTACGTTCACGGCAGTGATGGATTTTTATTGAAGTGTTTGGCATTCTGGCCCTATAGATTTAACGATAAATTTCTGATCCAGCTGGCCACATCGGAGGTCACCTCATGTAAGTTTCCCCAATCAAAATCGAAGCCACACAGAGGAAACTCCACAATATGGTTCATTGTTTGGCATTGTGAGCCGCATTCACACTCAGAACTACTTCAGAGAAGAAGGAAAATATTTTTTTTAACAGGTAACAAGGATTTCATTTGGAATAACTATTGAACGCAGCCATTTAGCTAAGAAAATTAATACAAACCGAAGCCATACAAAAAAGGAAAGTAAGTGATGGAAAGCTGTCGACTTACTTTACTTTCACGACACAGGCATACTCTGAATGTGTTTGGGGGTGTAATTGAGATTATTCAGATTCGATTCTAAACACACGATAAAAATATCGAATCCAACTTGAGTTCATAATAATGTACATTTATATTCATTTTTGAAGTACAGAGTAGATATTCTGAACAGTGAATAGATCCACAAACAAGAATAAAGATATAAATTCTGAAAAGTCAAATTATTGAGATAGACATCTTGATAACGGTTCAAAAAGCAACCACAATAATACACTAACTTACATACCGACATACACATTCTCCAACAATGAAAAAGGTAAATAAAAGAGAAATCTTCAAGTATCTGGAGTTAAGAGTAATATATTTTATTATATTACTAGCTAAATACCAGGCTTCTGACAAAAAAAAATTGGACATCAGAAACATTTCTATACTGGAGAGACAATGACGAAATAAATAAATGGAGAAAACCATTTAAAAAAAGACAAAATCAAAAATGATTAGATATCTTTTCTGAAAAATAATCAAATTCATCGACCGGCGGTACTTGGCGGAAGCTCAGTTGAATTCGTTACAACAAAATAAATTCTAAATAAAACAATTCTTGAGTTGTAAAAAGTTTTATATTTTAAGAAAGATGGCGGTAATGTAAAGTTATAAATTATGTTGTGTTATGTAATTTGGATACCATTCATAACATTAACGCCAATAATTGAATCAATAATTAATAAGGAATATATAATTGTATAGTAATTTTAGTACAAATCAGACCAAGCAAGCTGCAACATGCAATGCGATACACCTGGCTGAGAAAAGAAGAGGATGGGACAGGGTTGTCTATCACAAGCTAACCGGAGATCACGACCTCCAGAATTGGGGAAACGACTGAAAAGAGAAAGAGCCAAAGAGCGAGAGAGATAATTTTATTATCAAGAACCATGCTCAAAGGATGCAAGTTCTCAAGAATGTATTAATTTTTATATTGCTTCAGTAAAAACGACAATAGGTACAGAACTTACTAACAAACAAATATGAATAAGTATTAACGAACGGACATAAATATTTATGTAAGAATTTGCCTACAGAGAGGGTCGAATTCATAAATAAACCCCACGACAGAAGTTGTAAGAAAGATCAAACAAAAAATAATAATTATTGTCGTAATATTTGGGATATAAAGAAAAAACGAAATTACCTCACTGTAGGAATACTCAAATTATAGTAATCAGTCGTAGGTAGGTATACATTAACAGGGAATAACTTCTAGTCCAACCGTTAGACCTGACTAAGAGATACCAAGTTTAATTCACAGACCGACGGTTCTTGGTGGAAGTTTATTATAACAATTAATTAAAATAAAACAAAATAATATATTAAAGTATTTCTGCTGGTGACTATCGAAAGCTTCCGCTCCAATCGTCAGGCAAATTTATAAAGTTTTTTTAAAAAAAAAAAGATATATCTGGGTTTGTTATAAACCCAAATACAACCTTATACACCTTTCACACTAAGCTAAAAGCTTGTGCCGTGAAAGGGGAGTTTGCCGGCACCTGGGATCGAACCATGGACCCCTTGTTCTAAAGGCCGAGACTCTACTTCCAGGCTACCGACGAACTCACGAAGTTACCAGTGGAAGTTACACTCCGACGAAGTTACCAGTGGAATTAATATACGAGTACATTTTGTTTCGTTTTAATAACTTTTAGTAACACCTTACATATCTTCTACTTCTTCTTCTTCTTAGTCAGCCATCTCTCCACTGCTGGATAAAGGCCTCTTCCAAACTCTTCCAATCGTTGCGGTCCTGTGCCCTCTGTATCCATTTCCTTCCCGCGATTGGAGTAATGTCGTCAGTCCATCTCTTTTGTGGTCTGCCGATGCTTCTTTTGCTACTCCATGGTCGCCATTTGAGGATTCTAGGAGTCCATCTACCGTCGTTTCGTCTCACAACATGACCCGCCCATTGCCACTTAAGCTTTGCAACACGATCCATAATATCTGTGACTTTTGTTAGGTGTCTGATGTCTTCGTTTCTAATTTTATCTCTCAGACTCATTTTATCTACTGTGTATTAATTTAAGTTTATGGATTTATCGCCAGGATAGAGACTCTCCTATGTTTTCGTTGTTTTTTTTTTTGCGTTATTTGTTTTCTCTCTCTCTCTTTTGAGCATCTCCTGAACCCCATCAGTAAGTCACCAAAGACATCCAGTCATTTCAAGCGATGCGAGCACAAAACATTATAATAATCTACACATTTTGCTGATAGGATTGTTCTAATATTATTGCAATGTTCAATAGTAGAGAGATGAAGACTTACAAGTTACAAAATAAATAAAACACATGTTTTATTCTACTATTTATTCGGAGAGACGTCTTTCGTCTAGTAACAAGTCTATCAGACAATCCGTCGTTTTGTGAGTAAGATTTTCAATTAATAGGGGTTAACTTTAGACCTGTATTGTTAGCTCGATCTAAATAATCATATTTGCTTTATGAGTATGTCTGTAGGTAAGCAACAAAGAAAGCTTCTTCAAGCGTTATTTTTTTAAATAAAAAGGAAAAGATAAGTACTACATACAACCACAATCTCATTACGTTTTTGTAATAATATCAGCTATTCATCTCTTTGGAATAAAATGATATAACATTATTCAAAAATATTCTTGGAGATATAATTTCGGAAATAATAGTATCAAATATTCAAAATATAAAAACTGCAAAGTAAATCTGAAACTAATATGTATAAGTATAATTATGTAACTATCTATATATGTTATCACAGCATCCTCCTGATAGTGTGGTAACGAATTTTTATTAAACAGTCTCCGTTTAATAATTTCAATATATATACATAATATCAAGTCGCTTCCCTTGCGGGGTAGGCACAAACAATAGAGTTCCATTTCCTCTTGTTCTTTAGACACGCTTTTTGTTCCATCACATCCATGCAACTACTCATATAATTATGCTCTTTTTTTAATTGCACTAAATAGTCGAGAAGTTAATCCTCGGCCGGCCACGTCTCGAGTAACCACTCTGTCAAACATGTTTTTAATTATTTTATGTCATTCCGTCACTCATTCATTCTTTCCACATGCCAAAACCGCTGTGATTTATTAACATTCACCTTGATTACGACACGAATTTCTATTGTTTTTTTTATAACTTTACACCGATATTCATTTTGAAAACTCCATAAATCTATCTATCAATACGCTTGAAAATAGTTTTTAGTATTGCTCCCCTTACAGGATGACCCAAGTTTTGACATTCGATGTCTTTGTCAAAACTTTTTCTTGGAGAGATTTTTATTTTATGGATTTTCGTATCTACTTATGTTTTACCCCGATCAACACCACTTCGTTTTCGACATATTCCGTCCACTGGATCTTCAGCGTGCGTCTGTAGCACTACATCTCAAAACCAGACATAATACTCAGCATCAAAATACTACAGAAAATAATAACAGGCAAATTCAATTATAAATAAAGCAAAATGTTGAAAACAATTTCCAACTTACGAATCAAAGTACTTCTCAACTTTATTATTTCTAATATATAGAATTTCGATGAGTTTTTACCACGAACCTAAACTATAAATTAAGTACAGAATATGTAAGTAACTTTTGAAATGATCAGAAGCACGCGAAAATTTCCAAATATTAGACAAAAGTTTTCTAAGATAACACGTCAGAACACAAGTAGATACGCGTGCAAAAATCTCAGACTAAGAATAAGAAGAAAAAAGTAATGAAATATTGATGACAGCCTTTCAAAACTTTGAATATCTGTCAGAACTTAATTTAGTAAAGTAGTTTAGCTACAAATTGTATCCAATCTATTTACTTTTATAGAACAGTTACGAGTTAGTTTTTTAAACTTGGTTGAGATTGCGTATACATCACAATGGTGTTTAATAATGTTTTTATTTCTGAACGATATTCAATCATTCATTAATTGAATATAATTTACATTATTGTAAATTATGCACCTGCCTATACAATGATCCATAGGCTAACGACATTTATTGGATTTTTCAAAATCTAGACTATTGGCTAATTACATGTATTAAGTGATATTTCTTCAATTTTATAAATAAAAAAAATCTATAATTTGAATAATTCCTAGAAGGATATATTTGTTTTGAGTTTTCGCTAGACCGCCATACAGCTTCAAAACGTTAACATGACATATCTTGGAATAAAATAATTTCGAGTTATTTATTTATAGAACTGGGGGATCGATATTTTTCTTGTTGCAAAATCTCTTATCATCTGCTGTGATAAAAATGATATTGGAGTGGTCACTCAAAAATCACTCATATTGATCAAGATGACTCAAAAATGTTATTTCTTGATAAATATTGATCTATGTATTCAATTAATCGATATACCCATACAGTGAGCAATAGATCGATGAGTAAAAGCAAAGAAGATCAACATAGCAACTAGCTATCAATACTGAAAGGATAGTTTTCTTACAATGTTCTCACAAAGAACAAGGAAGTATATTTTTTAAAGTAAAATAAAGATTATTTATTTATTTATTAATTAATTCATTCGTTACTGTCCATTGATTTTAACCAATTTTATAAATAAATACATTCATATTAAGTAAATATCTATAATCTATAGGTAGGTACTAATATTATAAAGAGGAAAGATTTGATTGTTTGCATCGAATAGACTCCGAAACTACTGAACCGATTTGAAAAATTCTTTCGACTGTTGGGAAGCCACACTATCCCCGGACCCCGGGTGACATAGGCTATATTATATTTTGAAAAAAAAAGGGATCCTTACTAAAACTATATTATTTTTTAATTACCTATCTACCCGTGCGAAGCCGGTGCGGACCGCTAGTAATTAATATAGGTATAGAGGGCGAATTTATGGCCAGAAGTGCGATCTCTTCCAATTAATCCAAATATTTAATTTGTAGAGTAACTGCGGAAGAATATTTGTAACTATGTTAAATTAAGTTCAAAGTCGAGTTAAATGAAAGTAGATGGAGGAACTTCAATATAGGAAAGAATATGAAATCAAAGAGGATGTGTATGTCCGAAAATGGACCTAAACAGCTGAAGAGTAAGAAAAAGAGAAAGGAACTAGAAATCCTCACAGTCTGTGAGTCACAGACACGATTTTAATACATGAAAAATAGTCAACATTAATAATCAACAGATAATGATTCATAATTCAACAACCCTTACGCAAACATCCGTATCCCTTACTCTTCTCACGACAACTCGAAGATTATCCAATAATAAATTGAATATCTTATGTCTCGCTTGACCTCACAGTTAAGGACTACGAAAGATCATAGAGTTCACTAGAGTGTGTACAATACAGCAGACGAGAAGACTGTCTCCGTCTCCTATTATTATCTATAAGTATGTATAATATGTTATGTTTTGCTGTTATTGTAGGAGAGATACATAGATGATGTGAAGAGGTCATATTCACAGACCGATGGTGATAACTATCTTCTAGAGAAAATATATACTTAATATGAAAACCCACAAGAATCGATACAAAATAAGAAATAATATAATCTCGTGAGGTTAATATAAAATAAACAAACTAATTTAAACATTTTGTATAACAAATTTTCAAATGATTGGCGATGGAAATTTTTATATACTATGTACAATTTGTGTAAATTTGGAAATCAAAATGCAAATACTGTGTTTTTCACGTAAATATTGCACTATGTAGAATACATATGTTGAAAAGTTTTCGAAACTATATATTTAGTTTTTACATTAAACTGAAAAAAATGACACTATCATTTTCGCATGCATTAGTTTTGAGGTTTTAAAGTTCACCTATCTACTTTTATAAAATTAATCCCGAGGAGTCCCCGATAAAGAATATGTCTCCTAGTATTTTCAAAGTTTTCGAGAAGCAGAAGGCAAGACTTCGAAAAAACTTATTATAAGACATTTAAAACCTTTTCTTCAGCAACGAGGCATGGCACCCGTTCTGAATATCATATTTTTGCCACGTAGAAGACAATCTGCGCGTTTATTTATTTCTTTCGAAATATAATACAACACACATAACGACAACACAAGTAATGCTCCCCAAATAGGCCAAGCCTGTGCTGGGGCAAACATTTAAATATTAAGATTGGGGTATTTCACGTCATTTCACCAAGCCTAGGTAACCCATCACCTCAGATTTTAATGATTTTTTTTTCATGTGTTACTATAACCAAGTTATGAAACAATGCCAATTTTTTTTGGTCTAGGCCAAATACTTTCCAAGTTATTGAGGTTCAAAGTTTCCCGGCGAAGTGAATTTTTGCTGACCTTGTGATTGGTCCGCTTGTAAGAAAAATAATGATATCTCTGTTAATTATGAATATTTTCACCCCAAATTTTTACTATGTATTCTCTAATATATGCTGATTCTAGAAATAATTTATTTGGTGTATTATATTGCTTCAAAAAATTAAAAAAAAATACTTTTTGCAAATTTTTAGGTTAGAAAACATGATTGTTTCAAAATTAAAGACGGAGGAGAGGCAGTATGTTTACCAAGTTTTTTTTAATTTTTTAATGTACCTAAAAGTACAATCTAATAGATAATAAAAGAAAAAGTGTGGTTTTTTGCTGCCTGTGTACTTATGTTGCTGATAAAAAAATTCAAAATTACGCTAATACCAAATGTTAGCCGTTCACACATTTAGTTGGGATATGTATTATATTTGCTACATATTAAATATTTTAGCCCAATTTTTCATTTTGAATGATACCTTTATTGAGTGTAAAACATTTTTTTAATACAGTTGGTGGGAAGATAGTTCCCATATTATTTAATATTTTGTACAAAAATTTTACTTACATTCAATTCTTGTCGAAAATGTGTAAAAATTGTTGCTGAGTAGATTCAGTCTCGGAGAAGTAATATACTCGACCCGATCCTTTGGTGATTGGAGCGTTGGTTCTGGCAATTATATTTCATAAAGGTACATAACATATATCCTCCCAAGGCCAGTGGTACGATGGAGATGGTCGAAAAGGATGCATGAATTTTACTTTTATGTCACCTTCCTCTTCGTGTTTCGACAATATCATTCCATAAAACCAATGACGATCGTACAAACATGCTATGTATGAGTTTGTGGACAATTCTAAAAATGTCATGGTAGAAACTTTTTCCCCGTAAACTTGAAAACTAAACTATAGTCCTCTTCTACGCTAACCCTTTTAGTTCCAATGGATGTTGTTGTTATGGGTTCAAAATGGTGGTAACTCCGAGTTCCAGGAATTGTTTTGGCTTGATTAAATCTATGTTGTAAAAGTCGACGAGATTCCAATAATGTTTCTTTTTTTAATAGCCAGAAACGAATACTTTGTATTTTATTTGCGCAAAAATTGTATACTTTGTCGACGTTATCAATTGCAGTTCCCAAAGTTTGAAGACTCTCCTTTGCAACTAAGCGTTTTACTGTTCCTCCAACCCCATCACAAGGGGATTTCCCATGACTTGTTGCAAAAAATGACCATGTTGCTTTTAACTCAAAGTCCTCACTATGATGGCAAAGGTTAATAAAATTCTTACAGTTTTTATATTGTCCAGCGCAACCATCACTGAAATATGCTACTTCACTGATATTCGGAAAATGAGTTTTCAAAAACTGGATGACAATTTTCTGTGTTTCATATACAAATACTACATCATGCCCCAAATCGTCCGATAATACACACAAACTTGTAGCCACTATATTTTCTGATTCTCTAGAACGAGTATAAATAACAACTGGGTGTAGTGAACAGCTATCTCGATTCCAGTGGTAACTTTGAACTTTGTCTTGAACAACATAAGAGTAATTTTCACTAAAATCCAGCAAAACTATCGCTTTATTATAGTTAAGTGTTTCTTTCAAGGTTTTCAGATATTGTTTTTATACTTGCACAGGCGGATTCAATTTTCCTTTTAACATAAGTACTCTTGAGGTGTGGTGGTACAGAGTGAAACTTTATAGGAGATTCTCCAATATTTATAAAGGAAGAATTTAACTCTTCCAAAGATTCTTCTCTTGAAACAATTGTATCCAAATCAGAAATTTCAATGTTGCTTCCGATATCTTGTATTGGATCATCTTGAGATGAAAATATCTGTTTTTGAATTTTGACCCTACATGCATGACATATTTTAAATCCTGGTAAGGCGTTAATTTGTATTGAAAGCTTTTCAATATTTTCACAAAATTGTAAGGACACAGTTCTTAAACCTTTTACTATTTTTTTATTATGAATTTTGTAAGCATCAAAGCAACATGTGTGATATGTTTCAAACTTTTTGAAATAATATGTTTTATGATATTCACAAACAGTTTTAACTAAATTATGGTTTATGTTACTTCTTTTAATTATGAGGTCTTTGTCAAGTTGATTGAATTCTTCAATATTTAGAATTCCAATATTGTTTTTGTAACTAACTTTATGACATTCAGTACCATTTATTTCTCCAATTGAACACTTTTCCAATATATTACTAGCCATTTTAGATCAATAAAATGTAATTTAATATTTTAAAAATCTTGCTGCACAGCTCACTAATTAACTCCATAAAATATAAACACAAACTGATCTGTGAGAATACATCTTATTACAATGAATGAACTTGTAGTGTACTGTGTATTTCATGTATCAACTTGTTCCAATTTTCCTAATATTCTTAAACATTTCCTGTGTGTACCTGTTATACATTTTTTTAACATAAACTTATTATGATAATTTATGTTGGATATATTATTTGGAAATTTTTTGTTTTCATATTCATTAAACATGAAGAAAGTTTGTTCATTGGAATATAAATAGGTACCTATGATATAATATGTGAAATCAGTTTTGTGGATATAAATTTAATAAAAAATAATACTTTTAAAATACAATGACACATTTTTTAAATGAAAATGTGTGAGTGACAAAATATGCTTCCCATCTTGAATTCATCACAAAATTAGCGCATAGAGGACGTCCGATAGCTACCTTTTATGGGATGTGGTGTAATTTTAAATATATTGCACCTAATGAAAAATAATTTTATTTCCAGTAGAAGGCTAGTATAATCATACAAGTAGAATTAGTTTTCTCCGATGTCGTATTTTTAACCAAGAAGTGAAGGTAAAATAAAGCTGAACTGTGAAACAGACAGCAAAAAAACCATACTTTTTCTTTTATTATCTATTAGATTGTACTTTTAGGTACAATTAAAAATAAAAAATAAATTGGTAAACATACTGCCTCTCCTCCATATTTAATTTTGAAAAAAACATGTTTTTTAACCTAAAAATTTGCAAAAAGTATTTTTTTTTAATTTTTTGAAGCAATATAATACACCAAATAAATTATTTATAGAATCAGCATATATTAGAGAATACATAGTAAAAATTTGGGGTGAAAATATTCATAATTAACAGAGATATGATTATTTTTCTTACAAGCCGACCAATCACAAGGTCAGCAAAAATTCACTTCGACGAGAAACTTTGAACCTTAATAACTTGGAAAGTATTTGGCCTAGACCAAAAAAATTTGGCATGGTTTCATAACTTGGTTATAGTAACACATGAAAAAAAAATCATTAAAATCTGAGGTGATGGGTTACTTTTTGCACTTTTTCTTGGTGAAATGACGTGAAATACCCCGATTATTACTTGCAGTTAGTCCGCTGACTACCCCACTTGTGGGATGTGCCGTGATGGTTGAGTAGTAGCCTTACAAGTTCAGAAAAATACAGTGGTACTACTTTATTACGTTCCTAATGTTAAAATCTCATTGACATAAGAACTGTGAATTGTAATTCTCGTGAGAGGAGTTTTTAAAAATGATTTCACTGTACAAAATATGAGCCTCCACAGAAGCAATCGACTCCTTATTGAAGTGGATACAACATTTGAAATAAAAATATATCAAAAAGTTTCATTGACCTTTGAATAAAAGTCGAATCAATCCGCAAACAATAATATTTGTTGGCACAATGATCCAGAACGGCACTACAAAGGGGGCGAGGATTACAATCACATACACAAAAGGACGAGGATTAATTTGAATCACATGTATGTACCTAATATGTAAGAAGAACATAACTGGCATTATACTGAAAAAATCGATACCTACTGAATATTATGTACTTTTTTATATTGAACGTCATATGAATCGAATATCATAGGTACAATAATAACCTGCGACAGATTTTATATTATAATCCTCGTCCTACATAATTATTTTAGTCTGTTCACATGTACAAATGTTTGTGTGTCTCAGAGAAACCTATACAATTTATGCAATCTATCGAGCGTGTTGATTAATAGAAGTATAAATGTCAGCGCCAGATAGTTGAATTAGCCAGTTAATTGAATGCCTAGGCGGTAAATTAAACGCCAGATTTCAACTAAATGGCAAACAGAAGCCTATCCGGTTAACGTAATAATGCAATGTTTATCAACCCTAGGGTCACAGTGCCGAATAAAGAAACTTAATTTTTATAATTAGCCTAGTTTCGATTGGGAACTAATTATTTGTCCGGCTATTAATCCATTCGTTCAGCAAGAAAAAAACAGCATTTAAGTCATTTGCACAACAAACAATGTTTTCATCGGCAATAAATAAAAAATAAGCGCAACACTTGTTTTCCAAACAAACTTGGTTATATCGGCAAAATAACAAATTTTAACAGCTTAATAAATACTCACGCAACAAAATAATTAATTGAGCAGCAGAATTATTATTTGACCGGCAGAAAATATTGGATAACAAACAATATTTTTTACACACTACGAAAATAACGCCAGTTTCCGCTTTGCTATATTAACGAAATATCTAACTGAAATGTCGAAAAACGCTAGTGTCGTTCATTCAGATGCTACATATAAAATCACATAAAAAGATGCAACATACAAAGATTTATTATTTGAACAAGATTAAAAATTTAGCTTTCACAAGTATAATGAAAATTAGCTCACGGTTTGCTGCTCATTTATTTATTTTGCTGGACAAACAATCATTATGCCGGTCAAATAAAAATTTTTGCGGTCGATTAAATTTAGAGTTTTACAATATCATATTATTTGCAATAAAAATATAATATTCTCGCTGGGCATAAGTAGCATATCAACATGATATATTTGTCGGCAGAATACATTTTTCTGTTGAACATAACATCAATATTATGCTGATCGTTTAAATGATAGCCGTTTCGATTAGACAAAATGTTGAACGTTGGGCACGTCATTGTGATTCAACAAAACGGTTAGTCATTCAATTGAATGCCGGTATTTTACTAATCACCTAGCCATTTTGTTAACTGGATAATCTAACTACTGGGCGGCGACATATACGAATAGGTACACCATATTTTTCGACAAAGATTTTACAGACAATGTCAAAATACGTTTCAAAATATGCGGACGTTTTTAATTGGATTATAATATCAGGTTATCAGGTATGAGTGATGACTCTTATATATGTTTATGAGTAGATATAAAAGGCTCGTCAACTTTCAAAATCACAAGTTTATAAAGTTACAGACAGATATCCTCGTGTAAAACTGCGGGTTTGAAAACTAGTAAGAACAAAATATGTTTTGGATATACATTGTGATTGATGAGAAATACCTATTATATGAATACATCTATCCGTAAAATCAAACTTTAAAGGTTAGCTGGAAGAGATTGCTCAAGTATCAAGCCCGCTATCTTACTTTTTTTATCTTCAATACTGTTTTATGTCTGGTATATAAGCCAATAAACATTTTTTAAATATTGTTATTCATATCTACATTAAAATTAAACAATTAACACATGACAAACCTCGGTAGCTCAAATGAAATCGTTTATATTACATTTAATAAATTATTTTTTAGGTGATTTTTACATTAATAACTTATTTTTTGGCTGATCTTTAACTATTCTTTAAACTTTTCTAGTGTACAAGTTGTCGTCTTTGTGTTATAAAAAAAGGAAGGAAAATTGTGTAATATTTTCAAAGATCGTGTCGGTTTTCAGAAATACAAAATCGTTCCACTATTTAAAGAAAGAAATGCTTTAGGTATAATATAATGTACTCGCCTAGGTCATACGGCAGTAGGTTGTACTGTGTACTCGGTATTGCAGCTCCATTACACCCTGGTACCTTCTGCCTTCTTCCCCAGACGGACCCTGACAACATGTCTCCAGTCTCTATCATTCATCCGATGCTGTTTGCAGAATCATAATAAAACATAGAAGAGCGGCCGGATCGTCGTCTAGTCGTGACTCACTGTAGATGAATATCAATCCAGCGGTAATCTCGTACTAACTATTAGGCATACTTGGTATATATAAAAACATTGCTAGACTCCATTTTCTATGTATTTCTTCAGTACAAATATTATGAGGACAAATAGGGATAAGAAAACAACCTCTAGGAATCCGGTACAAAAAGTTTTCCACAGCCGGAAGTCAGAAAGTAAAAGATAAATAATTTTCTTGAGTTGTACCAATGATAACAATTACGTTCCGAGACAGAACATAAAGATTATTCCAACAACTCGAGTTTCCTTTCTAGTGTAACTATTGCTGTCGCCAATAATATGGTAATTCTAGTGTTTTGAAAGAAGTTTTCGGGTAATTGAAAATTTTTATTTCTAAGTCGCAAGACCAATAATTTGAGAAATGGCAATAGAAACCGCTTCTTCACAACCATGAATTTTGAACGAAACTGTCAACAAATAACCTCCTATATTCTTCAGATAAAAAAGTTTGTCATATCCGTTTATCCAATACATATTTTTTTAGATTCTTCATGAATGATGCACAATTTTTACTAAGAATAACTGATAACAGGACTAAACACTCACTCGTTGGGTGGAATATTCATAATTTTTGATTGTATACAAATAATAAAAAGAGATACCCATTCACAGATACATATATTTTTCGACTGAACTTTGCCTGACATCCAAGAAATAAAACGATTATTTGATTGAAAGGAGTCGGATTTCCGTTACATCTCCCTCAAGTTCGATTAAAATAGCCAGGAAAGAAGATGGCGGATGTACAAATAAATAAGAAGTATAAAATGTAGGGATATATAGAAGTGCAATAGAGCAAACAGATGGATACAGGCACCATTACTATAGAATTTTATTTATTTATTAAGGTTCGGCTAGTGCAAACACCGCTGCTGGCTAGGGGACATTCCTTAAGCTAAAAGTCTTCCTACAGCTACGTACCTATTATACATATAATATTTAGTTGTAGAAGTAATAGTAAGGATTATAGACTGCAAATGTTTGCACAGCACGGATAATACGAGTAGATGTAGTAGACATTGTGGACACAAAGTGCAACGTCTCCTCTCAGCATGGAATCCAACGGACTTAATACCTAATGCATACAATATCATCTGCTATCTCGTATGTTTGGTGGAACAGAAATGGTAAAATACAAATATACCCCTTTGCAAAGCTAAGATAGAGGCTCTTAGATAACAGCAACCAGGATCTGGAAAAGCAATGCGTATATCGCATATCAGAAATGGTAATTTTCTGTACGAGATCCTGAAAATCTTATTATGATATCTCTTCATAAGCAGTTCGGCTATCGGGAGATAATAAGTAGCTTGATATAAGATATAATTATGCTTCTGTTTTTGTGCAATAAGATTCAAACGACCCTCTTTTACAAAACACCGTTTCAACGAGACCGATAATAGAACTTTAATAATGCCGTGGAAAGATGCGATTCAACTAGTGCAAAATTGTTCTGAACAAAAGGGTTACGTTTTCACCCGCGAAGACCGTTGACGGGTGAATTTAATGAATTCGTTATAATCATTATATAATATTTGGTTTCGAACAAAAAAAACGGAAACTTTGATTGGTCAAGCAAACAAGGTAGCCAGTATATTTCTACTCGAAACCAATTTTGATAATTCGTGGGTACCACAGCAAACACATTATCGAATCAATGGAAGTTGTAAATAAATAAATAATAATTCAAACCAACAAAACCAAAAATAACAATGTAACGAATTAAAATAAAATAATAAAAAAGTAGCGACAATAAAAAGAGCAATCACAATGGATTACTACACATAGGTACAAGTACCGGTTGCATTGTGGGCAGGGCAAAAATAATAGTTGAGGTTGTAGAAGAGTTTCACTGTTATTTTTCACATTGTCCATTTGAAATGAGATAAATCTAACTATATGTAATAAACAAAGAGATCGTCTTCTCTGTACCATCAATAAATAAATTTAGGTACTATTAGTGGCGTAAATCTGGATTGAAAACGGTAAATTTTCATAATTCAAATCAATTTGTTTTACTCCATAATAGAATTCAATTACTAATTACAATTAAATTACTAAATAGCTACCACAATTAGAAATTTTGCCGCCTTACTAGGCTAGAACCAGTTAAGAGGATGTCTTATACGAGAAAGAAATGAAACAAAAATCACGGATAATATAGTCTTAAAGTTGAAATGGTAATGGACAACCACATAGTTAGAATAGTTTGCAGATTGATGATTCTGGAATGGGCACAACGGAAGGGCGAGTAAAGAATGAGAATACACTAAAAGATATGAAGGGATGACAATTATCCAAGTGAAGAGAAAAAAGTGGATCTGTGTTGCCTGAGATAAAAGTTTTAAAGAGGTCTAGTCTATTCCGATGACTTCGAGGATTATTCCAGAGATTTCCCAGAGGTTCCTTAGTTCGATAAAAACTGCTTCTCGTTCGGATTTTAATTTTTTTGGGTATTCTATCTAGCAGAGGACGATTTTGACTGTCACAGTTGTTCTTTTGTCTCTGATTCTCTTTTGTCACAGTTTTTGATCAGAGACCAAGAATAATGATATAATGCCATCGGTAGTAGTATAATAATATTAATAATAATACCTAATATTATAATGCGGGTTGCCGAAGTTGTGGTCAGCGAAATACTGTTTAATATACATTCGATACTATGCTGTACTTGGCTACAAACAACAATGTGTGCAAATCCATAATTTGTTTGTCGAGAAAGGGCAATGCACCTTGCTGTTGCCACATTGAGTCCTCGCTGGTTTGTAATCACTAAGTTATCATTAGGTAGCAAAAGATGTCCCGTGGAGTCTCCAGCAGAGGTTAGGTCTCTCATTTTTTTTTCATAAATTTGTGAAATTGTGTCATATGTTACAGTTAAAATAAAAATATTTTCCTACCTACCTATACCATCACACCATTTCCCACAAGTGGGGTAGCCAGTGAACTGACTTACTGCATGCAATTAACGTGCTAGCCGTCCTTTCTATGACATAAAAAATATAGCATTCAGAATGAGTGGCATATTTATTTATTGTATGAATAAAACAATGAACAGCATTACAGTAAAAAAAAATCGCTGTCATTGTGCAAAACAGTAAACAATCAAGACAATAATAAAAAATATAAGAATTCGTCGGTAGCTTGGAGGTAGAGTCTCGGCCTCGTGAACAAGGGGTCCGTGGTTCGATACCAGGTACCGGCACGACCTATCCCTGAGCGTCGGTCGGCACGACCTATACCGACATAAGGGACCTATCCCTGACAGAAAAGGAGGCATGGGTGTGCCTTTAGTCTTGTAAGATGCACCCTAGGGGACCGATCCTCGAAAACAAAAGGCAAAGTTGTGGATCAGCAAATTTTTTTGGAGTATGAAAATGTCGAAATCAAACCACGGACTACCCCAGGAGGGTACCGTCGCTAGATGCGACGGAGAATCCCTCCCCGAACATGTTTCGGGCTGCCCCTTGGATTCTGGGGGGGGCAAATCTCGATATGATTACGCCAAGAAGGAGAACCTAGAATGTAGGAACATTGAAGACCCATTTAAAAGAAAGGGTTCAGTTTGCCGTACACCGCCTGAATCACCGTGTCACATCCGGGAGACTCAGCGCACTGAAGAAACAATCGCACCGGATTCACTTCCTTTGGACCAAAAGAGGGTGACTATGGAGAATGAGACTATTGCTTCCAATGTTACAGACACTATAAACCTGAAACAGAAAATAGAAGAACTGGTATCTTTCGTTGCGGTGAACAGAAACGTTCACAGAGAAATCAAGTCACTTACAACGGAGATATCCGAGCTATACTCCCAGGTAATTCGCCAAGTAGAAGCAGACTCTAAAAAACTGGCTGCTCTTCAGGATAATTTTGAAGTATTTAGGAAGACACAAGATAATAAGATGAGCTCATTAAACGAAGAAGTGAAGAGATTGAGAGATGAATTACACTCAGGAGGGAAAAAACACCTCGACGAGAAAGATCTTGATATTAGCAAGATTGAAGAAAAAACTTTCTCCACCTTCAATTCAATTGTTGGGAAAAAATGGACAAAGGAAAGCTTTGCTAATGTAAATGTTGTAAAAGGAGACGTTTTGGTAAATGTGACGGAGAATATATTTTACTTTTTGATAAAATAAATAAAATTTCTATATGCCTGTATTCACAAAAATACAGGCATATAGAAATTCTATGACACAAATATACAAGAAAAAGGAATACCTATCACTGCTGAATTGAAAATGTTAAATGCGTTATAAGTTATGTTTACACAAAAATACAGGCATATAGAAATTCTATGACACAAATATACAAGAAAAAGGAATACCTATCACTGCTGAATTGAAAATGTTAAATGCGTTATAAGTTATGTTTACACAAAAATACAGGCATATAGAAATTCTATGACACAAATATACAAGAAAAAGGAATACCTATCACTGCTGAATTAAAAATGTTAAATGCGTTATAAGTTATGTTTACCTGCATTAACTGGACATTATTAAACTTGCAGAATAGAAACTTGTAGAAAATAGATACCTATTAAAAAAAATCAGTTAATCTTGTTGTCTTAAGTTCTGGCAATTCCTACAAAAGCACAAATTTCTACTCTCAATAATTTTCAGCATGTGGTGCTCGTTGCTGGAATAATCTCCCTTCTGTACTGTACATAGAATAGATCAGTCTTTCAATCGGTTTCAATACTCCGTCAAGAAATATTCATTGTTTTATAGATCAGAATCCGTTCTCTAATCCCTGCCTTCTTATAGTTCCTATTCCCTTCGGAGTGATGGGTGTGTGCGTTGAGGATATAAAAATAAAATAAAATCTTAACATAACATTACACAGGAAATAATATAAATCATAAACACTTAAACAGAAATATGTACGAAGCATAATATAAAATAAAGGAATGGAAGGACTAAAGGGATTGGTGTAACATCAGACAGAACATGGGTAATTTTACGTTCAGTTGAGTAAACAGGAAATGATTAAACCACCAAAGTCCGAAAAAGTTTACTAACGCTGTTATACCTACATAGTGATGAAACGAAAATCTGGTAGAAATCCGGAATCCGGTATATTTGGTTCTGTTTATGAATCCGGCCAGAGAATTGTATCGGGTAGTCATAAAATTTGAAAAGATATATAAAATGAACACAAAATATTTTGTTAACCACAAAATACTAGAAAAATTTTCATCGATCAGAATTCTGCGTATTCATTTTTGATAACACGAAGCTATCTCGACGAAAGTGTTAGAACTTTATTTTAAACCCTTTCTTTCGATTAAAGGTTAAGTACCCAATTTCGAGTGAATCACGATATTTTAAACTTTTGTAAAACTTTCTTAGAAATGTTTTTCAGGATAACGAATAAAAATAACTCTTTTAATCTTAGAACGTCATAATAATGGCCGAATACCCGGTCGTAGGATATCTGATTATGCGGTTGAGAATCTCGCCGGTTAATCATTATTCGGTATCCGGTTGAACCATAACCGTCTCATCGCTTGCTGTATCCTGAACCCGAAAGGAAGTGATGTACAAAATAATATTCCTTTACAAATCTTCGAGAGTGTAAGGCCTTGTAGCGAAAATATTTAATGTAAAAGATTAGCGAACGATAAAAAAGATTTTGTACTTTGAAGATTCCAATATAATCTTAACACAGATTTTTATGTCAGATAAAATTTATTATTATTGGTGCATTTTTATGGAAGTTTATTCTAAGTTTTAATAATTCTTACATAATATTTTACTAAGTTTATTTGTGTTTCTGTTCCCCCCCTAGACAAACACTCTCTTGTCGATCGACTACAAACGAATTTACGACAATCTACCTACATGTACCGTGTAATTATGCGTTATTGTTGCAGTTATAGTCGAAATTTCGTTTGTAGTCGATCGACAAGTGCGGGTTTGTCTACGGCCCCAGGGGCCGTAGACAAACCCTGTTTTTGACTAAAATTAATGTTAGATGGAAGAAATCACTGGTTAGTGATAATCTCGCCACTGCATATCCTCTTGACATTTTGTACACTGTTTAATAATGATCTATGCCATTGCTGGCAACGGGTAGAAGTGCACTGCTCATCCTAGCACTGGCCACTTTCTTCTTTCGATATCCTTGTCGGATCTTCCATCCCTCGCAAACAAACTTCCCACAAAATACATATTCGTTTACTTGCTCCAGACATTCATTAACATAATGATGATGTTCAAAAGGAATAAATTGACAAATTACTCTAAGATTAAAATAAGATATACCTAGTTAAAATTATGTGTGATTTCCATATGTTTATATAAATCATTATGGATAAAGTTGATACAAATCAAAAGAATGTAGGTACTAATTAAATTTAAGTGGTGAGTTTGCAGTCACGAGTCAAGATTGTGCTATCGATTTTGTCATCCAAAAAAACTTCATTATTCACACAGTAAAATATGCTAGTATGCCAATAAAATTGAATGGGAACATCGTCTCCAGGCAATTGCAACGATTGAATTAACTTCGTTATTGGATAATTTACCTGTCGATTTGGCCACACTCATCTCATAATAATGCAACACATTCTCCGAAATTGCACTGGTAAGCACAAGCGTACCGAGAATTTTCTTTAAGACATTGCAGCTTAGCAAAGTTTTATTGTGACAACTATAAAATGTGTACTTAAACCTTTTATATAGTCTCATTTTTCACGACTTATGTATTTGATTTGAAAAGTATCTAACACCAAAACTTCTACTAAACTCAACACGGCATATTTCACAAGTGGGGTAGCCAGCTGCATGTATTTAATAAAACATGAAAGTTGTGCTCTTAAAAACAATGAATTCAAAATGTATCGCATAGTTTATCGTTGAATTGACTATATTAATTTTTTTATTTGAGATGTTTTACGAATCGATTCTTATTTATTTACTTATTGATTCTTTACTGTAGATTGATCACAATACAAACGATTCAATATAGAAATACATTATAACTCAATATTCTATATTTTCAAGTGTAACTTTGTGGAAATGGATTATAAAAGATAATATTTAAACTATTCCGTGGAGCACCCGGCAGCAAAAGGCAGGTGTTCGAAAAAATTAAGACATTGTACATCTTAAATTCAGCGATGAGGTTTGCCACCCATCCTGAATGTCTTGATTTTATATTGGCACGAAGAGAATAGCTTGCATGTTTATTATATGTAGCTGGTCTGCTGGTTACCCCACTTGTGAGATATGCCGTGATGGTATAGAAGAAGTAGAAGGAGATATATAAATTAAATCAAACACTGTTTCATTCCGCTATGAGATTGTTTTAAATTATTAGAACGTTTTCAACTACAATGTAGTCATCATCAGTAATTTTATTTTATTTTATTTTATTTTATAAATATAGAAGCACAAAACAGACAATAACTACATAATTAAAGTTAAAATAAAGGTTAATCTTTCAGAGATCAGCTATCATCCAATACCATGCGCCACAATTAATTTTAAAAAGATAGGTACCTAACATTCCGGTCATCTCAACATGCCTACATTATACACAGTCTCGCTCGCTCACTCAATCATCACACTAGCACAAAAACAAATCAACAATAATAATAATAAAAAAAAACACACAAATCAAGGGGAAAGGAGAAAAAAAAAGAGTACCTGCTGACTCATTTAGAATAACACAATACTAAATCTAAAATCCAAGGACATAAAACAATTAAAAATCTAAGGAGTGGTTACAATTGGCAGGGGGTGTGTGGAGGGTGGGGGTGAAAAGTTCACGGGTGGTTTCAGGAGCAGAAGTAGTGGTGAGGTTATTTGTGGGTGTTGAATATTTACTAAATTTTTATGATTATTAATTTCTAATGCTTCCAAGATGTCCAGTTTAAAGGCAATAAATACAAACTAAAAAACTTTATTATACAAAAGAAAACTCTTATAAAATTTTTAAAATAAGCATACATACATACATAAATATATTGAGGTTTTTTCGCAGGGTATATTACATGTATATAATGATGATGATTCTAGATGATTTTGTTTTGACGCCGTTTAACAATCCCTAGACCATCTCAAGGGCGACGGTAAAGAGTGCAGTTTTCAATTTGCTTCTGAATCTGGGGACAGTCTGATTGTATCTCAATGACACCGGCCAATAATGATAATTTTTTGGGTACTCTACGTACAGAGAAAGAAAAGGACTTTTTAATTGGTCTTGAGAAAGACCATTGGCTTCTGTCCGACGCGAAGTTTCGTGCAGGATAAATTCATAGATTTATTTTACATTCATTATAATTGTTTGCTCAATATAATAATATTGAAGATCGAAGCACACGATTCTGTGTTGAAATATACGTTTTGAAGCAATAACCAAAATGCGTATCTAGCTTTTGCACTAAGAAAATAACCATATTAACTTCGATCAATACCCATAGTGGTTAAGTTCAAGAAACTTTACATTCACTTAGTTACTTTGATACTAAAAAGAAACAGAAACATTATATGATAGAATATAAATCTTACCTGAAGAGACTTAAACCAGGAAATATAAAAAATATATAAGAATACACAGAATATATAGCTCTCGGGTACTTTTCCTTGTGACACCACCATGGGAAAAACAATAAAATCGTTAATTTATTACCGCAGAATTAACAGAACTGCATCACCGTAGAAACTAAGGAGGAAGAAAAAAATACAAAGGTAAGAAAGAACTTAATTCTTTGGTTATACAACTGGGATACATTAGTATACGCTGCAAAATTAAAATAACAAAACCGACTTGACTTAAGTACGTACTCTGATTTCAAAATGTATTTTGAATATTTTTATAAGTCACTTCCATTTTGACATTCAATTTTCCTACTTATCAGAGAAATGTATTAAGAGTCTGTTCAGAATAAGAAAAAAAGGCAAATTGGTATAGCTTTAAAATAAAAACATGATAATTAAAATTCAAAAAGAACCGGGTACTTTGCACATCAAACTGTATGATATTTCGTGAAAGATGTACTAGAGTGAAACGTATATCTATCGTTCATGTCTTAAGGATGCCCGTATGTTGAGTGGGAGAAATCGTAGTGGGTGTATTAGAAATCGTATGAATATGGAGGAAGCGAAAGAAATATACAAGGATACATATCCTTGATATCAATATGGCATTTTATCCTCTTTGTCCACTCATCTTGGGATGCGGCGTGAGGGTATAGTACAGTATAATTTATTTATTAAATCATTGTAGCACAAATGGAAATGAATATTATAAAAATTGCTTTTTAAAACGGAGGTACCTTTGAATCCCAGTTTGGAAGATGGATGTAAAAATGTTTCCCCGTTCAAGAAAGTTTCGCCAGGTCAACGCAAATAAAAAGTCGCTAACCAACCTAATCATATATCATTCTAGCTGAGCAAACAAATCAATTCAAGGAAAGCGGGTCATTGGTTGTACCAAATATGTACACACACTTAGAAGTTTTCTTAAAATACAAGCAGAAGTAGGAACGATAAATTTCCCAGAGAGTACAATGAATAATTCTGAGTGTTACGAATTTCATATTACCTATACAGAATACGCTGCATATCGTAATGTAAATTATATGCCTTAGTTAGCATCAGTTTGACGATGTTTTCATCTCCTTCTTCTTTCGCCCTTTGATGTTCCTCTCCGGCACACAAGGTGTCAGACAACAATTTTCCATTAATAAGTATTTGACGATATTTTACCACCGCCATGAGTTCTCTTTCCTGTTAATACTCACAAGCGTGGTAGGTACCTAACTAGTATGCTTACTACAAGTATGTAATTAACATGCAGGTCTACCTCTCTGCGTCATAAAAATAAAACATTCAGAATGAGTGACATCTCTTATCACTGCCAAATTGTGAATAGATTATTCAACCATGCCAAATGTCTTATGTCTGATGCTATACGAATAGTTGTATGTTTACAAGAAAACTTACAAAAAAGAAAGGGAGACCAATTCTTCAACGGGAACTTCACAGGACATGTTTTGTACCATAAGACACTAGAAACTTATAGAAAATAGTGAAAACCTTTTCTATCTCGGAGACTTCGCAGCTAAACAAAAAAACATTTAAAATGAAAGAATGGGGAACATGCATGTGTGAGGAATATGAATAAATGTTATCAATTCATATTAATAAATATACGCTGATCACGAATATCCTAATAAGAAACGATAAAATAAAACTTTTCATTCATTATTTTCATTTTAAAAATCCATATTTTCTGTTTTTGAATTGGCTCTTTGTGACGTAGCTAGGCGCTATGTTGTATTGGCACACATCTCACTCTTAGTACTGTTTGTAGCGCCTGATATTGTCAAACAGAACTCCGCCACGAGTGAACCTTTTTGCGGCGAAGTGCGAAAATTGCTTTTTTAAATGGTGATAAAAACCTTAAAAATACACATTTAGAAATATAAAAAGCACCATAATTTTTCTAATTTTCTGTACTATTTTTTGGGTTGAATTTTTTTTTTTTGTAAAAGTTCCCCATTATAAAGCAAGATTAGCAGAGATAATCGTCAATATTCATTAATGTAAATTAACCGAATGAAAAAATAGTAATGAAAAGTTTCAAGCGAGCAAACTAAACTAATGATGTACTTAATTAAGTAGTTTGAAGAATAATAAAAATTCAAAACTGTTTTGTTTTAAGGTCGATTTAGTCCTAAATGTGGGTAAAGAACCACTCTTTGATATTGAAATGACATCGCATTATGAAAATTACTAGAGATGAAACCGAAATTTGGCCTATTCGGCATTATTTTATTATACGCATATCGGACTGATTATCTTCTTCTTCGCCCTCGCCTTTATCCCATTTACTTGGGGTCGGCTCTCCTAGTCCTCATCTTCCAAGTTTTGCGGTCCCCTGCATCCTCCGCGCGCAACTTTGCCTCCTTCATATCCCTGGCAATTGTGGACATCCATATCGTACTGATTATGAATTGAAAAAAAGAAAACAAATAGTTTTACCAATACAGAAAGACAATTTGAATATTTTAAAATTTTACTTTGAAACTTCATGCACTTCTTTGTGGAATCGCCGGAATATAAAAGGTCTCCCGCTCTTTTCAAGTGCCCTGTTAAATACAAATAAACGTACAAAACATAGAGACAACACAACAGTGATGAGACCACCCAGATAGATTGAAATTTCACGAAAAAATAATTACCAGAGTCATCGGGATTAATAACGGTATCACATATTAATATATTGGAACATTTCATCTCACCCCGTGAAGTTCACGGCGAAGAAAAGATCTCTCACTCTTTCTGTAAGTTTTCGAGTGTCCTGTAAAAGGTGAAACCTCACGAATAAGACAATAAACATTAACAATTCATCGATGAGGTATGTCATCCATCCTGCATGTCTGGTTGTTTAGGGGAGAGTGTGGAGGTATGGGACGCAGGAGGTATGGGACAGTACACATATTATTCAAATTTGAAACATTTCATAGCATCTTAGCATGTCAAAAGATGTCTGTTAAGTGAAAAATCAGCGCCAGTTGGTGTTTTATGCGTGTGGCGAAAAAAAATGTTGTTTTTCATTTTTCTACATAAAAAGTAAAATTACACCTAATAAATTCCATCCTTTTGGGAGACAGTAGAGCAAAGATAAGATAATTTTTATATTTTGTTCTTAAACCTGTGATAATTGTTCGTTATATTCACGCATTGGTTTAACATACTCCAAAACTTATTGTATAAAATTATGTCATTTACCATTTTATTGTTCATGGTGGAGGTTCGGGACACTTCATTGAGGGAGGTATGGGACGTCTCCCATACACGTATAAACAAGGGGATTTCATATTAGTAAAATTTGAAGGGTAAAATAAGATAATTAATTATGTTGATCGGATTGAAGAAATAATAGGCGACAGCGAAAATCTATTGCTGACCTTTTTAAGAAAGAGAGATGGCTCCAATGATTTACTGTTCCCAATTCAGGAAGATCTTTCCTTAGTATCACCAAAGGATGTAATGCGCCCGTAGTTGCCTACGCCTCAAAAACATGACGGCACAAAAACAATTCAAGAAATTTATGTATTCGAAATAAAATTGAATCGTTTCGGCGAAGTGAATTAAATAAGTTCTTTTTTATATACATGTCCCATTCCTCCCATATAGGTGTCCCAATCCTCCACACTGTGTGGAGGAATGGGACAAAGTCATGGTCTTGTAATATTTCTCATAACTCATTTAATATGCTCAACCGAATAATTTCAATTATTAAATGTCATAGCTAATTGTGTATCTTCGGCAACATAGTACTTTTTTCAAATAAATTGCTTTATATATTTCTAAAATTCAATTCTGAAAAAAATTGTCCCATACATCCCCACTCTCCCCTAATGGTGCGGAGAGGACAATTTGCGTGTTTATTACTTGCAATTATTCCGCTGGCTACCTTGTGGGATACGCCGTGATTATATTATAGTATTATAAGAAGCAGATTTAATCTCACTTCATTTATTTATTTTATTCTTCACTGTACATTGGTTACAATATTACATAGTAAAATAGTGTCTTAAAAATAACAGTTATACAATTCAATGTACAAAGGGCGAGTTTATCGCTAAAATGCGATGTCTTCCAACCAACCCGGAGTGGAATCAAATATTCGGTCCATTATCCTATATTCGGTGTTCAACCAGACAAACAACTATGACTTCACTAAAAATTGCTACGGTCGCTAACTTTGAATGGAAGGTCACCATATTGTACTAGACAATGTTCATAAAACATAAAAAAATATACCAGGGGATCGCTTAGTTTATAACTATTTACGTTCGCTAGTCAACTTATTTATCTATTAAATTTTAGTTTTTTTACATAAGCATACAAAACAACAAAGAAAAATATATTTCATACTTCATCATTTACATTATTAGCCATACTACATAAATCTGTGGTAGTACCTATGGCAATAGTGATTTTTTTTTCTTTTAAAAGATATATCTGGGTTTGTTATAAACCCAAATACAACCTTATACACCTTTGACACTAAGCTAAATGCTTGTGCCGTGAAAGGGGAGTTTGCCGGCACCTGGGATCGAGCCACGGACCCCTTGTTCTGAAGGCCGAGACTCTACCTCCAGGCTACCGACGAACTCGAATTACGAACCCGACGACTCCTATTTTCATGAAAAACAGATTTTACACTTTTCTCTCATTCATTCTGTAAGTCTTCGAGTACCCCGTTTGAGGCAGATATTGGTAAAACATCACGTTTTACCAATATTTTACATATTCAGTTAGGCGATGAGGAAGGCCATCCATCTATATATTTTAATGATACGGAGAGATACGACTTGTGAAATATGCTGCTCTGTGATGGTACAGTAGAAGAAGTTATAATAGAAATATTTTTCGCTATTACACATTTTGCCGGTTAGTTATTAAGTATGACACACACACTGTCTTTTCTGAGTTAAATGTTTGCTCTCTGAGCACAGCCAGCTTTAAAGCTAATAAAATGATATTTGAGGTTTGCTGATATAGAATAAAAAAATACCACAACCATAGACTTACTAGACTGGCAGCGCAGTACAAATTTGATGTAAAGCTTTGTTTCAAGATTTATAATAATAGTAATGTTTCACTCCAAAACATTAAGATGGTAATGGTCTTTCTCCTACTAACGCTGAAGTATAGACATCGTTTATATCTGAAATCTATAAATAAACCTTTGCAATAAAAAAAAAGAATATCCTTTAAGGTTGAAACACAAAAAGTATTGAAATAAATAAAACAAGTGTTTTATTCTACTAATGATTTAATTTGTGAGAGAGACGTCTTTCGTCTTATGAGGACATTGTCAATCTGATTGACAATGTCCTCATAAGACGAAAGACGTCTCTCTCACAAATTAAATCATTCGTAGAATAAAACACTTGTTTTATTTATTTCGATATGGAATTCTACTACCTAAACACCGACACAGTGAACAAAAAGTATTATGAACCTATATGAACATATTATAAACAAACTGTGATGATTATTGAAAAAAGGTGCACTTCTAATATATGGAACATCAATATGGTCTGAATCAACATTAAAAAACTTTTATTTATTTATTTATTTTATTCTTCACTGTACATTGTTTACAATAATACAAATTAAAACAGTATCATAGAAAATATCAGTTACACAATTCAATGGACAGAGGGCGAGTTTATCCCTAAAATGCGATGTCTTCCAACTAACCCGGTAACTAACTTACTTTTATAAATGCATCTACAACGAAGGACCCGAAGGAGATAATATGAATATACCTTTTTGAGCAGACGCTCGTTTAAGACAAATTGATTATATTGGTCGCAAAATTGATCGGTCGCATTACCAATTTTTCCTTTGAATTCTCAGTCTATACTAAAAGTCATTGATCACAACCCCCTCTGATAACCTTTTAATATAAAGACAATATTCTCGCTTTAAAGAATAGCGTGGCGTGTACGACCTTTAATGATAATATTATAAAACACAATAAAAAGGTTGAAATTAAACCACCGTAGCTAAAAAAATACCGCTTATATTATAGCAATAATGATTTTTTTGTATTCCCTCAAGAAAACCTATATATGTATATGAAGTTTGAATAGGAATGAAGATAATGTATGTATGTTAGTCGTGGCGCATCCAACAAAGACTACATTCCCCACACTTCCGCCAATTTTTGAGTGTCCTGTAAAAGGCAGGTGTTCGTTAATTTTACATCTTAAATTCAGCGTTTGCCACTCATCCCGAATATAATTTGACATGACAGTGTGTTTTATTTTTATTTTAAAATTCGATGTGATGCAATGTGTTGTAATTTTATTTTATGGTTTGATATAATACAGTTTGTTTTTTCTTATGATTTTACATGATGCAATATGTTGTAATTTTATTCCTTTTATCAAGAATTTGTTGGTTTACTAGTTTTTCATTAATTTAGTTGTATATTAATAATTATGTTAAAACTGTTTGTTCGCGAAAGAAAATGTTTCAAAATGCAGAAGAAAATTTACAAAAAATGATGAGAGAAGAAATATATTTGTACACGCTGATATAATATGCATTAATTCGTCTATGAAACATCGCAACATGCGAGACGACATGACCGCTAAAACTGTCTATGGTCACACAGCTGTACCCTAAGTTTATTACATTTTGTCTGCTGGTTCGAATACATAAAACATGGACAGAAAACAGCTCTAAGAATAAAATAGTAGGAATGCTATTTTATACATGAGACAATTCCATAGCACAACATATAATTTCGCTATAAATATTCATAAGACGTTGTACAAAAATATTACTTAAGAACATGGCAAAGAGCGACTATGTATTATAAATGACTGAATTTGTTTTACTTTCAAGATGTTCCACGAGCAGTCACTAAATTTTATAAAAAAAAAAACATATTTCTTATCCACTGAGTCTATTAACAGTGTTGCCAACTTAGATTTAAAAAAAAAGACGTGGCTCAGACTAAAACAGTACGAAAATTTGTTTTAGGTCTGAGATCAGATTTTTAATCTGAGTTTGAAAAAGTGAGGATATTTTTATAGGTTTCAATCATCAGATTTTCTAGTCTTACACATTTATTGGAGGAAATTCCAGAGCTCAAAAGGCCCCAGATCCAGCTAAGGTAGGGGGAGGTTGTACGCATATTAATAGTCTAGTTTTACGGGTAAACTTGCTATTCATTCCACATATTTTTAACTTAAGTCACAGACGCTACTCTATCTAATTCTCACGGGCAACGTCGTGTCAGTTACACATCGAAAGCTGAGCTTTAAAGTCTTTACTCGAATGGGCATAACATGTATCATTTAAATGCTATACATTTTAAATAATTACAATAAATAACAACAAGTTCGTATGTGATCGGCATTCTATCGGCAACGTGTAATAAGGGAAAAAATAATAAATTAACGAATAAAATCCAATTAAGAAGTCAATTAAAAACCTGTACAACGGCGTATAATTGATATTGGAAGAGTAACATTTTATTTAGGTATATTATTTCATGTAATATTTATATAGTGTTTAATATATATTATTCCATTTCCCTTGCCGTTGCAAAGTCGGCCACCTGGTTGCTATCAAGACGGATCAATACAGGAAACGGATATCACAAACATTGGGAATAATCAAAATTATGTACAACACGATTCTGTATATTACATTATTGAAAATCATTAGATGCGTGCTTTACAACGAAAACTTAGGTATAATATAATAAATAAAATTAAACAGATTTTCCTGGTAAATTTATTCAATTTCCGTGTACGCTCTAAATATTTCCACTACAATAGTGCCAGAGGACATTGCCTTGATATTCATAAAAAATTGCTGTTGAGGACTACATCCCTCCCCAAAAGTAGACATATTATTAGTAAGTATATCGTCATATATTGACTATAATAAACTATCTAGTAAACTAAATGACTTTCACAAAAACATACACATACGAGTGTATTAAGTTGAATTATTCAACGTACTTTACTATTTATTCTGATATCTTTTTATATTTTATATATGTATGTATTTTCTATATGTATGTATATATATATTTATTTTTTATTTTTAATTTGAGTATTTGACCATTCCATTAATTGTTATAGGGGTTTTTTTTCATGATTGTTTGCCAAATGATTTTGTAACGTGTATCCTACTGTATAATATGGGCATAATTCACTCGAATTCGGGTGCTTTGCCTTAAAACAAACTAAGAAGAGAAGAATTTGAGTATTTATTCTTTTTTGTAGTTTTTTTCTTCTTTCGAATGGTTGACTGGAAGATGTTCCTCTGCAACAAGTCCGCCATTTATTTATTTATTTATTTATTATTAATTTTCATTCTACATACATATTTAACATAACATAATTAACATATTTGATAGCCACACTAGGCGTATGCCTGTGTTGAGGCGATTTAAGGACATTACATAATAATTAACAACATAATTTCTAATATCATTCATCCTTCACTCAATCTATACCAATGTGTGAAATAGTTCAGTCTGTGACTTCTCCCTTCCAATCATCATCAACCACTCAGTCAGAGACACTCTGAACTCTCTCATACTCACACAATCTCTCAGATCACTGGGTAATTTATTAAACATTCTAGGACCCAGATATTCAGAGGATCTCCGTCCCAGCGCCGTCCCCAGAGCACTGTTTTCTATTTATTATGTGTTTCTTGTACAAATTTTGTATTATGTTGTGTCAATAAAGCTATATTATTATTATTACTTTTAGCATTTTTACTCGATTTCTCTCACCTGTGTGAATGAAGATATTAAGAAAAATACACAACAGATACCTCATTTGCACAATCAAAACATTGTGCAAACTTCATTTAGCAGGAAATAGGAAACGAAAAGGCGTCCTGATGTTAACGAATCGGTTAAGGTTGGTTTAAGTTCACTTTGCCCATGGTGGGATTGATTGACGTACTAACAGCAAACAGTAAAGGTATTTAGATAGGTACTTAAGAATCAGCTTGTGTCGGTTTAAGTGCACTTTACAGCTGGTGGGATTGGTGAACGTATAATGGATAAAAGTGCTTTTAAAACAGCTTAAGCCGATTCGTAAGCATCGGGACACCTTTCTTGCTTTACACTAAGGGGATATGGCACAATCTGTTGGCTGTGCAGATGAGTTGTCGGTTGAGTAATATTTTGAATGTTCTAAACTTCTAACTATGTAACTCGGTGTCTATTTAACATAGTTGTTTTCAAAAACAAAAATAGATCTCAAGAAAATTCATAAGAAAAACTCTGATACACTTCATGGAAGAATTTAGTTTGGCAATAAATACTGCTTAATCAATAAAAATAATAATACATCTGGCATGATTATTGTTAAGAAGCGTTTTCCTTTAATCCCTTATCAGTAACGACCGACGCACGCCACGTGACTGTCTGTGTAGCACTTATGTAATGCGCTGTATCGAATGATTTATGATAATCGTTTAAGAAATATTTTTTAAACACAAATTGATAGTCATAATAATAATACGTTCGCATATCATAAAAAGTTAATAATTTTCCGATACAATATTCAAATGATCAGTGAAATGATGAACGAGGGCATCTCCCGGTGGCCTCCTGAAGATCTACAGATAAATTTAATGTTTTACAAAGTGAATATTACCTATCATAAAATATGTTTAACCCTTTGAGGTTAAGGAGAAGTAAACTTACCAAAATGTATTCACAATTTTGGAGAATTTCAATTACAATTTTTTTTTTTTTTTGACATGATACTTAATATTTTATGTTCAATTCATCATAATTTTAATTTGAGTTATATTTATTATCCCGTCTTGAAAAATGTAAAATGATTATTTTTGAGTATGTTGTTTTATTTTTCCATTTTTCGCATTAAAAATATCAAAAAAATGTTGAACTTAGTTCTATTGACATTTTAAGGAACTGCAATTTTTATATTATTTTTAAACTAATATTTAATGAGTTATGAGTCTTTTTATGGGTCAATGGAAATATATTCCGGTTCCATTTTCTCTAAACCATAATAATTTATGTTAATTCATTGTATTTTTTAGTTGTAATTCTTCCATATAAGATAGCCAGAATAGAGACATTCCTTTGATACTCTTTCTTTTTGGTGATCTTTTGTTTTTTTTTTCTGTCTCAATGTTTTTTCTTGTTTTTTACTTGGTGCTTCTTTTTTTTCATTTTTCCTGCTGAGATCGCCTTGGCCAAAAGCTGTTATGGTCTCAGTGCAGGGTGATATTTTTAGAATAATATTTTTTTTTATTATTCTATTTTTCACAATTACAAATTAAAACAAAACTTAACATAATATACCATTTACAATAATTTTACTCCACTCCTTTTAAGCAACTTAATGCTTGTGTAAGGAGTGTAGATGTATAGCATTACAAATAAAATTTATAAAAATATCACCAACAGTGTAAAAAAAATTGTAACGAGAAAAAAAAATATAAACCTAACGTACTGCAAACATAATTACGTCTGTAATAGAAAAATATTTTAATAAAAATAAACAACTATCAAACATAAATATTATCAACAAACATTAACAAATCAATTGACAATAAAATAAAAATGGAAATATTTAAAACGACTGAGGGAAATCTTACGGTCCTGAAATGGTCAAAACACATCTGTTTATTATAAATGTACCCACACGAAAAGTGAAATGAAACTCAATCGAATTATGTTTTATGATGCAAAAAGATAATTCACCCAAAGAGTATTTGCTTCCGAAAGGTAGTAATTCATCATTATTAAGATTTAGTTCCTATTTAATTAACTTTGTCTGACATCAGCCGAATAAAATAATTAAATAATATCTTTTATTTAGTGATGAGGCAAGCCATCATCATAAATTTCTATTTTTACTAGCACGGACTTTACAGCTAGTATATTCTATTTCATATATTAAGTTTACTAGATATGCTGTGATGGTATACATGATAATTGGTATTATATTGGATTGGTCTGCAACAAGGTTGGATTTTCTTCTACATTCCTCTCTATTCTTTGTTAGTCTCCTTACTTCTACCCACGTGCCGCAGTTCATCTCTTGATCCGTGTAGGTGTCTCGTGATCGGCCTTTACGATTTCTGTCGTCGGTCATATATATCGTCCACAATGGTGATGAGCAAGTCGGGGTATCTGATGTTGTGACCAATCCAGTTTGCTCGCTGTTGACTAATATTTTTAAGGAGTTAATTACTTTCATCTATTCTGATCAACACGTCTCCGTTTTCGACATGTTCCGCCCAACTAAATTATTTACAGAATAACAACATTATAATGCCCACTTAGCTATACTTGAGTATATTTCATCAATTTTATTATTGATACGTTTAACGGATATCGATAATATTGTGTATGAACCGGATATGAAAATAATGTACTTAGTTACATGTAATCACATTGAACGATATGGAAAAAGCGATACATTATGAATCAATTACTTTTTCGACTTCAATCTATTTGGTTAATCCGTAAGCAGGTTAGCCAGTGGCCTAACAGCATTTTATAAACTAAAGATTGTTTTATCAGTACACCCATGGTAAAGGTAGATATTACGTAAAGTGCGATATTGCACAATACTAATATAAACAGTTAATATTTTCTCAATTACTGCAAAGTTAGTGACAATACAGAGTTTGCAGAACTATTAACAACAAGGCTATTAAACGGAAATGAAAATAATTATTGTCAGCACACAAAGTACGGGATGCTATGCGGGCGATCTAATTGCAATAAACTACATAAGTGCATACAAACAGTACACATATTATAATTTAACTATATATTAATATGTAAAGGAACGGATAAAACCCATTTAAATATGCAGCAACAAATGACAATATAAAAAGTGCACTGAGTGCATAACCATATTATTAAATTTTGATTCTGTTTGTATGTATATTTGGTTGATTCTATATCCAGTTCTTACTTATTAACGCATATAAATATTAATGTGAGTATGTTACTTTTATCTTACCGATATAGCAATCCTACACTTTTTCGAAAAAATGTTATTAATAAAGATTTAGATGACAAAGAGATAATCAAATACCAAAACTTTTTATTATACTAGACGTGTCAAATATTCTTTTTGTCGTACGAAAAAAGGTGGCATGAAAATTACTGTTTTTTTTATTCTTAAGATTTATAGAGAAAAAGGACTACAAGGATCAAATGGCAAGATCATATAAACAACATGGACATGGATCATACTTGACGGACACGTGCTGAGTATTCAATAGGAGAGCATGCGTGAGGAATTGTACGACAGTGACGAAAGCGAAAGGAGTATGCGAGGATAGGAAGAAGTGGCGATAGATCCTTTTTGCCTACTCTACGAGGGAAGCGGCGTGATGGTATGTATGGATGTATGGATTGAAGATTTAATAAAAGAAAAGGATGAAAATTAGAGAGGAAGTTATTATATCGATTTACAGCATGAATTGGCGAGTATATGAAGACGCTTTTATCCAGCAATGCCCATGCATCTGTCACTTTTCCATCCAGTATCCATTACTGGATGTAAAAGTGACACTAATACGAAGCATCATTTTATACACTTTGATTATTCTCAGAACAGTGCAATGCCAGATATAACCGCTAATGTACAAATAACAATATATTGTATTGTCATGCAGAGTTCATAATAATATGAATGGCAATTATGCGTATTGTAATAAGGTACTGTTTAGAATAAAAAAAAATCATTTTCTATTTTATGGTATTTGATGAGGCAACATAAAACGTACAAAAGAAGATGTGTACTGTGCTTTTGTGACGACAACTAAAGCGTGCAATATGTTTTTTTTGTCCTCAACTGTTAAATTAGTTTATATTGCAAGCACTTTCAGGTATATCCTGGAAAAGATTTAAAGATAAAACGTCTTTTTCAGGTTTTAGGAAGGCACTCAACCACCGATCAACTTAGTAAAATATGTTCATATATATGGAAAATAACAAAATTTGTTTTAGTTTTACTGAAAGATTTTAATGAATAGTGACCTGTTCTACTTATAAAGTCATTGTCGAACTAATCATTGTCAAACATTGTCAAATGTTGATTCACATTTTATTGATCCTCTACTTGGCGTAGTTTAGACACTTTTTGATTATCAAATTGACAATCATTTATGATAATTGATAAACAAATACGTTACTCACACGATTACCACGAAAAATTGCTTGATATATTAAACGTCAGATATATTGTAGAACATCGTATTTTTGCTTTTCATGCCATATTTTTTTTTTTGAGGATTGGCTCGAATCAAATCGTCTTACGAGCCAAATCGTGACTAAATTCTGTAACAGGAATGGGAACAACCATTAGCGAAATCTTATCACAGGAAGACAACACTCAATTTGGAAAACTTGATTTTCAAATGGGGTTACTTAAGTACAGTCACGAAATACTTAATAATAAATTTATACATTGTTGTCGTTTAAGTAGAATCTGATGTTTTATAATTACCAAAGTTGACTACCGATCAATCTACAATTCTGTATCATCACAATGACGACCGAAATGGCGCAGAGGTAAAAGGCTCTTGTTACTATTCACGAAGTTCTGAGGTTATGAAGAATGACCCTTTTAAATTGCCCTGGGTCTTACATAAATATGTTTTTGGCACACAGTATGCGTGTATCGTCACGTTAGTACCCGTAATACGAGATTCACATCTTGTTTGTGACTAGCTCGATCTGTGTGAATTGCCCATAAGTATGAATGAATGCATGCATGCAAAACGAGAGCTAGCAGATGCAGAATACGCTTTGAAAAAAAGAAAGGAATTCATATTTGTACACAAAATAAAAAGCTTATTCTGAACTATTGTAATTATGTGAAATTTCAGTATATTATGTGAAAGACCACAAGCCAAATTTAAAAAATATATTCTTACTCGATAACACCTAAAAAAATGTGACTGAATAATTTCCAAAACAGAAATATCTACAAGTATAATTAATTATATTTTTTTTCTGATTATTTGAGTTATTAAAAGTGCGGATTTTTTTACAAACCAACGAATGACGTAAATAAAACCAATAAGTAAATCGTAATTCATAAAGGTTTCTGAAAAATTATTTTAAACACAAATCGTAGGATATGAAAGATTAGCTAGATATGTATCTAATGTGGTATTTCACAGTAAAGCTCATGTTAATAATATGTGCACCCGTGATTAACGCAAACATTTCTAGAATTATCAGGGCGCAACTGGTTACAGAGCAAAGGGAAAAACTTCAGAGATTACAACAATATAATATATTAGTTGTAGCAGCGAGCTAACGGGTTAAACGAACTGAAAATGCATCATTATGATGTTTGTGGAGCGCTAAAAAATGTGCAAAGCATTGCGGAAATGTTAGAGTCGAGAATGTTAACGATGAACACATTACGTTAATTACCTAAAGTCACTGATGTAAATAAAAATAACATTTATTAAAAAGCTACTCATAATATCACGATCACTATTATCAGTCTCTCACTCTTTATTGTGACTTTACATATGCTAATTCAGGTTATTGAATTTTGAAACAGTCAATTATAAAATATAGATTCAATATGTGGACCAGCATTACACAGGACACAGCACATGGACACAGCATGTCACATGGACACAGCATGTCATTAAGCAGAATAATAAACCAGGATGGACGCTCCAAAGCAGAAATTGTAAGCAGAATAAACCAGGCAAGGATTGCCTTTAGCAAAAAATCAAAGATATTGGAATCCCCAAATATTGACTTAAGCGTAAGGAAGAACCTTACTAAAGCCTTTGTATGGAGCATGCTTTATGGTTGTGAGACATGGACCATCAGCAAGAGTGAAAGCGGACAGTTGGCGGCCTTTGAGATGTGGTGCTACAGACGCATGCTTAAGATCCATTGGTCGGAGCACGTCGAAAATGAAGAAGTATTAACCAGGGTACGCGAAAAAAGGCAACTCCTTAAGAGAATCAGCCAACAACGAGCTAACTGGATTGGCCACAACATCAGGCACCCAGGACTACTCATCGCCATCGCAGAGGGTAAGACCGAGGGGACAAATGGCAGAGGCCGACCAAGAGACGCATATATGGACCAACTGAAGAGAGACATGAACTGTGGCTTAGAACTAAAAAGACTGGCTGAGAATAGAGACGAATGGAGAAGAAATACCAAACTCGTTGCAGACCAATCCAATGGATTGTAACTCATTATATATATGTGGACCAGCAAAGATTCCAAATTTAAAAGAAATGTCTCAAATCCAAAAAAGGTTAAGTGAGCCATTATCAATACATAAAATTTAGAACTCAATAGCTCATAACTAAATTTTAAACCAAATTTGCTAATCTGTAAACCAAAAATTTACAAATTAGCAAGCAGTCATTTTAGATTAAAATTACAATAAAATTAAAATTCCAAAGTAAAATAACCTTAAAACAATATAAATAACTTACTTTTATAAAATGATAAGTCACTGAGATTTGGTATCAAATCGACGCTCCCTACGTATATGTGCGTAAGTGCACAAACCTAAATTTTACACCAGAGCGATTTAAAGTTTCTATGTAGTTTTTTTGAAATAACTTTTTTTCTATTCGACATATTTACTTGAAAATTGGCAGGTATTATTCAATTATTGTGTGTAATAATACTGCGTATTTAATTTCTTTACAAATGCAATATTTTTAGAAATTTAGCACTTACTCACATATACGTCGGAAACAAAACAACATCTACCAGCTTAACTACCACTTGAGTTGTTATACGCCGGGATAATACTATTGTGTTTTTAAGGCATATATTGACATGGTTCTAACTATTTACTTAAAATATTTATATTTATTGACAATACGAACTTATTTTATAATAAACCAAGAATGGTTGTTATTTCTGGACTCAGAATTAACGTAGTTTTTTCCTTGTTAGTATTTTCATAAACCTTTATTTGGTCCGACGTATATATGTGAGTAAGTGACATACACTAGCAATTTAGTGAATATGTATGTGCAGATATCTTAAAGAAAATAAATGTAATTTGTAATAATAAAATCAAATGGGTACTCATATTAAATTTATACTTTTCGTGGGCATTGTTCACTTGTGTAATATTACTGTATTACTAGTTATCTACCTTTGTTTTGTGTATGAAATTGGATTTTGTTTAATAACAAAGTAATATTTAGCAGATTCTTTTCACTAAGGAAAGTTAGATCAAAATAATGAAACATTTTTTCAAACATGGATAAAAGTACAATGTTTTATTAATAACAAGACTACTAGAAAAATAACAATTTCGTCTTATCAATCAGTGAAAATAAATACCTTTCAATATATATGTATACTATACCAATATTATTTTGTCTGTTGCAATAACATTGGCATTATTTATGATGAAATACTTATTGTTATTACGGTTAGAGGAATTAAGGTACATTCATCTTTATATTTTATGTATGCAAATCATACAATGTATATAATATTTTATGTATGTATGGCACATGCGCTGGATTACACCAAACAATGCATCAGGATGTCCGACGTATATCGGCATAAAGTCACTTACTCAGATATACGCCGGCGTCTTTAAATTATTTGGTGCACTTACGCACATATACGTTTCAAAAAAGGGTCAAATATCCAAAATTTTGACCCAATTATTTCATCAATGAAAATTTACGATATTTTAAGATGCTTAGTGTAAAAAAAGCGATTTTGTCAAAAATGTCACTTACGCACATATACGTAGGGACCGTCGAAATGATCCGTGTTTCTCACGCAATACGCTTGCTGGTCCAACTAGTTAAACGCTGTGTTTTTTGTAATAATCAAATAATTAAGTTAAAATCTACCATTTTAATAGAATAATCACTGCTATTTTAAGAGATGTAAGTAGGAAATTTAGCAGTGGCGCATACTTGATAATATTCAAAGGGAACTTTTTACACTAATGTCATCCGACCATCGTGTTTGTCAAAGTATATGGTCATAATTCATAAGTAATCATATATAAGTACATCACTTTGTACAATTATAACAAAGATTATCGAGTAAAATGTGTAGTATAATTATTTCTACATAACCAAACACTAGATTATTAAGGGTAACAACACACGGTCTGGCTAGACACATTGATATTTTTGGCGTGACGTATGCGGAGTTTATCAGGAAGATTGAGAATGTGTTGTAATTGTTGTGTTATTGTCTAGATGTTGTTGATTTTCTTCTGGGATCGCATTGGCCTTCCGCTGTAATGATCCCTGTAAGAATCGTCTCTTTGTCGGTAATAATAATAATAATAATAATGTTTGGCGTCATATTTATAGCAACATTTCAAAAAACAAACCAACAGAGTTAAACTCAACTAAAAACTGAGATAATTTTTTCCATGTTTAATTTTGAAGTAACACTATTAAATTAATTATAAACAAAACACTTCTTTAGTATATCCACTATGAGTACTATGACTTTATTGGACGCGAGCCGACTTTCAAGAGCTTCCGCTCTCATCGTCAGACTAGCGTAAAGTAGGTAAAGAAATTACACTTTACGCTGGTCTGATGATGAGAGCGGAAGCTCTTGAAAGCTGGCTCGCGTCCGATAAAGTCATAGTAGATATACTATTATTATACCATCACGGCACATCCCACAAGTGGGGTAGCCAGCAGATCAGCTGCATGTAAGAAACATGCAAACTGTCCTCTCCGTGCCAATATAAAATCAAGACATTCAGGATGGGTGGCAAACCTCATCGCTGAATTTAAGATGTAAAATGTCTCAATTTTTTCGAACACCTGCCTTTTACATGACACTCGAAAACTTACGCAGAAGAGTGGGAGACCAATTCTTTACCGGGTGCTCCACGGGATAAAGATAGATATACTAAAGAAGTATTTTATTTATAATTAATTTAACATAACCTTCAACCACTTTAACACTACTAAATTATTGTGTTTAAACCATAGATTTATATGTACTAAAGTACTAATATAATTCTATGGTTTAAACATTAAATTATCAGTGATGAATATTCCTTTCATTCTTAATGTGATATTTTTTCTTGCGCTACCTGTTTACATACATGTGGTTATTCCACTGGATACTGCACTTGCGGAAGATGTCCTCATTGTAAAGACAAATATAAGTATATAGAATAATGTTTGTCCTTACAGCAAACATTAATATTCAAATAAAAATTACATTTGTAAATAATCTGAAATTTCTAAAAATCTAAAAATGCCCCCTTTCTATAATGTGCTACCTCTTCTTTAATATCAGAGAGGTGTTGGAAGTATAAAAATGAAATACGCATTAACTATGCAATATATTGGTGGTAGAATATTAATACCAGGAGCATTAGTATAATAATAATCCGTACTTGCTGACCGTGTGGAATGCAGTACTATTATATTATGGAACATCATTTGTATCTATCTACAAGGTGCATTACATTGTAGGAATACTGTGAATACTGCATGAACTTCTATCTTATCTCTGTTTATGGTGGAGTCATAGAGAAATCATCGTCAGTGGATATTAAACAGAGAACGCAAACGTGGTCTCCAATCTTTGTCTTTTTCATGAACACCCAGTCTTTCAGACTTGATACTGTAAACACTCTTGCACAATATTTAATCAGAAAAAATCATACTTATTTGGGTGAATCGCCTAAATAAAAAAAAATATATAGATATGTATATATGGTGGAAACTTAATAGTGAACGCAAACTTAGTTTCCAATATTTGTTGATATTTTTTTAATATAAGTTTTATTTTATTTCGCGTCAAGTTGTGACATGAGTAATAATGTACAGTGAATAAATTACAGTCAAAAAACTATCAAAGGGTGTAAACATTGTAAAGTATTTATTTATTTCAAATTTAAACGATACATGCAGTTGAAATTAAAAATATTTTTATCTACAAAATAATTAGTATTTTTTAGTATAATACACGTTTAGTTGACAGTTGAGCCATAGTGAATTCATAAAAAAATGACGAATAAAAGTAAATTAATCACCGCTTATCAAGATAGGAACAAAGAAGTATAACTGAAAATGAGAGTAAAAAGGAAAAACATCAAATGATTAAGCCCCACGAGACCAAGGACCAAGAAGTCGTTAGGGACGTTTTTATAGTGTCTTTGAATTGTAGTAAAGGCGTGTCAAAAATGTCTGTATTATTAAAAAACATTGAAATTAAGTGTCGGTATGTGAATGATTACTTTATTGAATTTACAAAAAAAAAAAACAAAAAATAATAGAACAAGAACAATAACAAAAAGTTAAAAATATGCTAATGAACTTTCTAAAAAAGAATTAGCAAAATGTTTTGCCATAACATGTAATTCAAAGGACTAGTTAAAATCTAGAAAAAAAGCGCGTTTTATTTAGGGGTAAGATTTCAAATTTGAAAAATGTAGCGGTATGAAATGAATAAGTGAAAATATGTGCAAATGTTTGGAAACCTTTAAGAACATCAAATGATAATATTTAACAGATATCTTAGATTCTATTTGAACAAGGAAATATTGCATCAGTAGCAACAAAACGCATTATAATCAGATTAGAGTATTGAATCTGCATCCATAAATGCCCACGGGGAGTTGGTACCTAAAGGTGTGTGGAATTTGCAGTTAAGATAATATATTTTATGTTACAATCGAGAATATGACATCACAAAATTAATTTTACTGATAACATTTTAAATATAACAATTTACTTATAAATAGGAAACCGATTTCAGATCAATTTTATTTTTTTTATATATGTTCGTAAACATGTTTGTTATAAAAATATCATATTAAAGAATGAGATAATCATTTTCACTTATTTTAGAGGCACTAACTATGTAACAATTTCTAGACATTTAAAAAAATATTAACTTGAATTTCTATGCTTATTTGTTACATGAATTCTAAATACGCTATCGCGATTCCAGTGTTCTTACACCTTACACCAATGGTGAAACAATTAAACATAGAAATTCACGTTAAAAAGAGAGATTCATTCTTGTGGAGGACTCCAAGGAATTGCTTCTTATAAAGCTTGTAAATTACAAGTATTTCCAAAGCTGAATATTCTTATTTCTAAAACTGATTGCAAAATGGACAAGGAGTTTCTAGAAATACTACAACAATTTTTTTTTCAAAAACGAGCTTCAAGATTGCCTGCGGACCTGAGAGTAAATCAACCTAACATCATATTCATGAGCAAGTTTAAACGTTACTGTTCAGGAGAAGTCACGGCGCTCTCGAGATGGTCACATATCATCAAAGGGCATCATTATACAAATTGTCCGTATTATTGTGATGATTTAATATCAGTTGCTATTAATTTGCTTTAACTATAAAACAGTACTAACAAATATATAGCTATCAGAAAAACAAAAAATTGCATACAATAAATATGTTGAAAAGATCTTTCCTGGTTTCACAATGCCAGAAACACTTCCGTTAAAAAAATATAACTCTATGCCTTCATTACACGAAAGCATGATGTTTCCACATGTCACGTGCTTTGCATAAATTTTCATGAAACGACTGTCATTCGCATTGTATTTAAAAAAACATGAATACATAATGAAACAAGGTAGAACATCGAATGCATGCATTCTGCTTCCGGAAAATTGTCATGTCTTTAGGCGGGGTGCATAGTAAAGATGTAATAGAAATCCGACAACTATCCGGTTTCTGGCTGGGAAGATACCGGATCAGTTGAATTGAAATAATGCAAGTAGAAAATTTGAAAAACTACTACCACATTCTGCTATTTCATCAAGGCGTTTCTCCCAAGATATCGCTAATATGCGTATTTATTTCTGGTAGCCAGCGAAATAATTGTAAGAAATAAATACGCATATTATCCTTGTTGACTGTTGACAATCCTCGACCCATCTGGTTTGGGGCAGTGTTTTTAAATGCCACAAACGCTTCACACTTTAAGACATTCGTGGATGTGTGGGTCTCAAGATGGGATCTGCTACGTCAGCCGGGTCCCCCGCCCACTGACGTGGTAGGATCGGAGATGCCAGCACTGGCATAGTGGTATTAAACTAGAGAGAACTAAAATATGAATAAATCGTCACCTAAACGGATAAATAGGAGTCCTTGGACTCCTGCAATATCCGAGAAATAAAGTTATTTCAACGTATTCTGTGACAATAAAGACATTCAGGATGGGTGGCATGCCTCATCGCTGAATTGTAGCTGTCAATCGTCTTATACTCTCGTAAATGAAGTTTGACAAATAGTTGCCTTTTACAGGACACAGAAAATAGTGGGAAACCTATTCTCTACCGGGGATTCCATGTTGTTTTGGAAATATTTAAAAAAAAAATGACGCGTCACAAAATAAATACACACCCATTTTTTAGAAAGTATTTTCTAAATAGTCGGGTATGCTTTAATTGTAGTTATATATAATTTGTTAGTTAATAAAAATATTACCGCACAACAAAAAGTTCAGGAAAAAATGTGATTTTCTCGAGTCGAGATCGTGGCTAAATGGTTACCAGGTTAACAATGTCACAAGACATCGGTTATTTAAGAAAATCCCAATCCCTTACATCTCTGATACAAAGTATGCAATGGTAATAGATAAGGAGAAAGGAGAAGGCATAACAGAAAGGATGATACAGTGTTAATATTATTCTGAAAGCAGTTCATAAGAATATGCCAACAGATGGTAGTAGAGTCGATGGCCGTGGCACGGGGCCAAATATTCGAGGCGATTAGGAGATGATTTGCAAGCCAGTGAGAGAGAGAGAGAGAGAGAGAGAGAGAGAGAGAGAGAGAGAGACTTGCAACACAGTATTATTATAATATATCTGTTTGAAATAGACTACCGTAATCACCAGAGTAGGTACTTGTGAAGACATCAGAAACAAAGTGAGCGAAATCAACGATAATAGATCTTGAAAAATTTACTACAAATGGAGATATTTTCGCCAATTTTTCTTCATCTGGTACTATTTTTTCATATATATAGGTCATTAAGTCATATTTTTATATTCACAGTTGTAATAATTTCTATTGGAACAGTGAATGGCGCAATGGTGTAATCCATTAAAACATTTACTGATTTAATCATAATTATAAATAAATAGGATCGTTTCTTCTCCATTTTGTGTCAATTCTTGAAACCTTAACAAAGTGCTACTACTAGTTTGCTCCACGAGTGGGGTAGCCAAACCAACTGCGCGTAATTAACATGCAGATTGTTCTTTTCGTGCCAGTAAAAATCGCACATTGACGATGAGTGGCATTGCTCACCGCTGAATTGTAGTTGTTCATAATATTTAACAAGCAAGTATCATAGAGATAACACATATCCTTCAGGATATTTTCATGAAAATCTATTAATTTCATACAAAATGATAAGTTAATGATTTAATTATTATATTAGAAACTAAGAACACGGTTTTATTAATGGTACCAAAATGTTCCACCGCTCTTTATGGCAATTTTTCGAGTGTCCTGGAAAAGGCAGGTATTTGCATAAAATCGCGTATTAAGTCATGTTACGTCTTCAGTTTAGCGATGACATGTGCCTTCCATCCTAAAAGTCTTGAATTTTATAAGCACAGAGAGGACAATTCGCATGTTGTTTCAATGTAGCTGTTCCGCTGGCTGCCCTATTTTAGGAAAATGTCGTGATGGTGTGAATGAATTAATGATCAAAATGTTAATAAAAAAATGTCTCATCAAGAGGTTGAAATGGTTCAAATTGGAATAATTGAAGTATGAACAAATTTTAAATTAATATTTTACATTTGCAGAAAAGAAAATAGGTAATTTTATTACCAACTGAACAAAATCATCGAAAGGAATGTTGTTATCATTCAACCACAATCATGAACACGTAATATTTACGGTTAAAATGAATAATTTCTATTTCAAATAGAAATGGACTTGTCTCACTTCGATAACGACCCTCAGTGTATCATAAAACAGTAATAAGTACCTATTTAGACACGTGTTTCTATTTGTGTACCGAGTAACTAACAGTGAGTGTAATCACATATCGTGGCCCTAATAGAATACACACTTTACCTACTTTTAACAGTTCACAGTTCGAGTACGCTCGGGTGGTACTCGGATTCTTCTTCTTTTCGTGTCGGTCAGCAAGCGATAAATAACAAAATCACCAAATCCACATCTACACTCCCAAAGCAACTACCTTTCTTGCAGCTCCCCCTAGGTGAGTTCGCCCCACGAATTCCTCCCAGTGACACTGTCTGGGAGCCATTGGGCATGTCAGGAGGTGTCCAGTGTTTTGCTCCTCTTCACAGGTACTCGCATGTTAGTCTTGTTAGTGATTTTTTCCTGCTTTTGAATTAAATGTCACTTTTTGTATTTACCATTATTACAATCTACTACAGTGGTTCTTAACCTTTTTGGGGGTACCGAACCCCACCAGTTACATATGCATTCACCGAGCCCCTCCTTATTTGAAAAATAAAATTAGATTTTTACAAATTCAAAACATGGTACATATTATATATATTTATATTAGGTGTACAAAATAAAAAAAAAATAAAAAAACAAAGATCAAAACATTAAATTTTAATGGTTAAATCAAACCATCAAACATATTAATTAATATTTACTTCAAATCAGTGTGACTCTGCTGTTGCCTTTCAGAAACCAATTCAGAAATTCGCGGCTTTACCTTGGCAAGTACCACTCTCATGTCATTTTCACAACAAACTGGCAACATTGTTTTACAAACTTGTGATGGTGGTTTGAAGGAATTATCGGAGTATTTTTTTTCTTTTTCCAGCTCGCAAAACTATCTTGCCTTTAAAATCATTTTCACCGAACCCCTGGGGTTCGATCGAACCCAGGTTAAGAACCACTGATCTACTACTATCTCATCACAGCGTATCCCACAAGTGGGTTAGCCAGCAGACTAGCCGCACGCAATAACTACTATGCAAGGTGTCCTCATTGCGCCAACAAAAAATTAAGACATTCAAGATAGACGGCAAACTTCATCGTTGAATTCAAGATGTAAAATGTCTTTATTTACGAAAAGAAATTACTGCATGGATCAAAATAGAAGATCTAGGATATAATCGACGGTGATCAAGATAAGCTAAATTAATTGTATATGCATAGATCGCGATCGTTTTCAACAAATCGTTGCCATTGATGAGCGATAATAATCGATTAAAAACATTCAAAATGTTTCGAAACTGTTAGGTACATAGTTAATCCTTCAAAAATAAAGAGTAGAGCTAAAATCAATTGCGAATCCAACACAAGATCTAAAAATTTCGACCACTTATGAATTTTATTTTCGATTAGAACAATTATAAATTCAATCCAAGTCAACTAAACGAATAATTATATTATTTTCAATGTAATCCGTCACTTTTTGTGTATCCATATTAAATTAATTAATTAAAAAACTTATACTTTTTTATACACACTTATATTTTAATTTTTGTAGACAATATTGTTTCGTCTCTTAATGAGACATTATCAATACTGTATTTATATGTTTTTTTTTTGTTTTAATTTTAATAACCGGGTTAGTTGGAAGACATCGCATTTTAGCGATAAACTCGCCCTCTGTGCATTGAATTGTATAACTGATATTTATATGACACTGTTTTATTTTGTAATATTGTTACCAATGTACAGTGAAGAATAAAATAAATAAATTGTCGTCTGAATCAACACCCGAAAGGAATATTTTATTCCGAGTGCCTTTGGTGCTAATTGTAACATTTTAACGATCCAAGTGTCATCCGAGTTGTTATTTACTGGGTCCTAGTGTACTCGGATGATTTTAAAACGCATTGTTATGACTTCTGTCTGTACGAATTGATGTTTCATACAACATAACACGTCGTTGTAATGTATTAGATGTACACTATTATTAAGCAAAGAAAGTAGCTATGCTTTACACTGCGAAGTTTACAGTACAGTCTTCATTATGATTATTACATACATGTGTACAGTTGTACGTATCTGACATTCATATTATGATGATATCATAACATTTAATCCGCAATTTGATTAACGTTTTGCTGAGCCTATTAACATATCGCGTAGTACATCAACGAGACAGGAGTCGACAATTTATCGAAGATTGATTCGCATCCATTGTGATAAGGGAGTCGTGATAGTAATTTTTGCGTATGCTAGATATAGGTACCAACGATAGCTATAATAATAATAATAATAAAGCTTTATTGACAGAACATAATACAAAGTTTGTACAAGAAACACATAATAAATAGAAAACAGTGCTCTGTCAAATGGCGGACTTGTTGCAGAGCAACATCTTCCAGTCAACCATTCGAAAGAAGAAAAAAACTACAAAAAATAATAAATACTCAAATTAAAAATAAAAATATATACAAGAAAATACATACATATATAAAATATAAAAAGATATATAAAATATAAAATAGTAAATTAAGTAAATTAATTACGATGTCTGTGCAAAAAGAGAGGGGAAGGGGAAAGGGAAGGAATCCTACCTTAATCAACCAAAGACAAAAAAGAAAAAACCGAATAAGTGTCAACGCCATGAAATAGTATTCTTGAAAACCAAAAATGATGAAGACGTGCGAACCTCCGAAGGGAGTTGGTTCCATAGCCTAGCTCCATGGACCGTAAATGAAGAAGTGATAAAATCTGCATGCAAAAAGCTATACTCATCATCGTATGCAAGTGACGCCTGTGCATAGTTATGTAAGAGCTATAGCTTTGCTTCCAGTTCACAAAAAAAATATCACATTATATTATGTTATGACGTCAAAATATTTCAAAACAAATAATTCTTTATAAGTAAATCCATTTGACAGCTTGAGGATAAGAATGCATGCAGAATTTTGAATTGACCATCTTTCTCCTTGTGCTAAACAATTAATTATTCAACTAAAAACAGATCTTCCTCTACTTGATAGAGAACCCCTATCAAGTAGAGACAGCAACACCTATTTGCAACCCATACTAAAGGATGTACATTATATTATGTACTACGGTATGAATGTGGTTAGACATAAATTGAATATGTGTCAAGCTCGGCTAATGCGCTCGCCAGATAATGACGGAACAACTTGTCGTAGGCAGATACCTACCTAACTAACATAGTCATATATCTACCTACAGTGTACACTATAATGATACTAATAACAGCAACATCGTGTAGGACAATAATGTATCATCATAGTTATATCGTATATAGGCTATGGTGATATAGTGGGCAACTATTCATTACGTTGTGTACACATTATTAACCATACCAATTATCTCACGGCAAACAAACGATGAACATAGTGTCCATTGTAATATTTAAGTTTGTTATAATTTATAAAGTACCTGGGTGTTCCAATAAATGCAGTAAATATGGTAGAAAAACGCCAATCAACAATTTATACAAACACTACGGTGACCTTGAATTGCACTCGCCATTCTAACTCATTTCACATTATAAAATTTATATTTTTAATAATTTAATTCAAACTCATTTTTTAATCATCTCATATATTTGTGACCAGAGTATTTAACAAATCAATTTCATAAGATTATTTCAAACAAGCGACAGAGCGTTCAAATTATGGTTTGTCTTTTTACAAGAAAATTGATATACACAAAAATCATTCCTCAAATTAATAATTTGCTTAATCAATAATTATGCTATTGGAATATGATATCCATACGATAATTATATTCGATATTAACTGATGCAGAACTAAATATGACATAGAATCGTTTTGAATGACACACACTTGGTCTGTGTCTTGTTCTCTCAAGAAGAACATTAAAGGGTGAAAATGATAATACAAATAAGGCTTCAATAACCACCAAATAACGAAAACGAGCAATTCTGGAAATCTATAAAGTCGAAAAACCCTGAAGAAGTTCTACAGTTATTCAGAAAAAAAGTAAACAGACATGAAAGCTGATCTTGAATAAAAAATATAAATTCTATTACAAAGTACATCATGAGTTTCGTTAAGAAAATAAAACTAGTAGAGTATATTTATTTAGTAAGCAAATAAACAGGAGTACAGAATTGGTAGTGGGTAAGGTAATACGATACCAAGTCGCCTCTGTTCTGTAGGAGGAGAAGAAGACACCACGCTTCTACATAATTATAGTAGTAGAAGCAATGCGAGATGATTTATGGCTCCCACAGGAATCTCTTACCTGTAAACAAGGAAAAATAACAAAATTAGCAGAATCATTATGATTATGAAACGTAAACAAGTTCGTTAGTTAACTAATATAGCAAAATGTTGTTAAGTTAATAATAAAAATAAATAAAAACTCACAGTGTAGAAAATGAATAGGAATGAATGTTTGGAATGATGGAATATTGAAAAACAAAGAACAGAAATCGCTAGAGAAAAACAATTGAACAGTAAAATACCAGACATGAATAAAGTTTTTTACAGCGTGACATTTTGTAAGAGATATGCGATGTTATTAATTATGAATAAAAACGGAATATTTTGAAAACACGATAAAAGATTTAATCGAAAGTTTTGTCGTAAATCATTAATGTCTCACTTTATTATGATATGGGGTGGATAAGCTCTACGTCTATGTTCATTACATTTGTACATTGATATCTTTGGCTTCTCCAATAATGGTATGTATATAGATAGATTGATTATGATATAATACCTAATATTTATTTTAAAGAAATCGAAATTAAAATAAAGTAATCCTACACGGAGTTAAACAATTACTTTTTTAGCAGCGGGTCCGAGTTTTCTGTGCATTATTTTTTTATATTATATCTGCTTCGAGCAGTAATCTTACTATGGGAATGCACTTTCATGAAACAGAAGAGATTCTCTCTCTCTGGTTTCAATCCTGGGATTGGTTTGCAGCAATTATCTCTTTAATTCTTCTCCTCCACTCCTCCCTGTCTTGTGCGGTTCTTTTGAATTCTGCATATGATGAGCAGCGCATGTCCACCAGCAGGTCCTCCAGGTACTCTCGGCGTGGGCGTCCCCTAGAGTTTGTCCCCTCGGTCATACCCTCCATTACGGCATGCAAGAGGCCTTCTTGTCGTATTACATGGCCGATCCACCTTGCACGCCTTTCTGACAAAATCTTGAGCAGGTGCCTTCCTCCTTCGATTCTTTGAAGAACTTCTTCGTTTGTGATGTGGTCTCTCCAGGAAATTCCTAATAGTCTTCTATAGGTCCACATCTCAAACGCCTCTAGTCTACGTTTATCTCTTTCAGATAGAAGAGATTAGATGCCAATAATAACGACACTGTGAAATTTTTAGCAGCGGGTCCGAGTTTTCTGTGCACTATTTTTTATATTTTATCTGCTCCGAGCAGTAATCTTACTATGGGAATGCACTTTCATGAAACAGAAGAGTTAGATGCCAATAATTACAACAAACTGTAAAAAATGTAAAAGTAGGTAGGTACCTATTAAGTGGGTGTTTAAAAACTGATCTAGTTCATTGCCTGAAATAATTTAACTGACGATAACATTGAAATTAGCAATAATATACAAAATTATTAAAAAGCTACATTTGCTTTGTTTTACGATAATCGGTCAATGACACGTGACGATTGTTCAATAACAATAATTTATAAGGGAAGGAAAGTAAAGACTTAATGGTATGTATAATATTATAATATTTAATCATTATTTCCCGATAGCTTCAGGCTCCTTTGCTCTCTCATCTCTCGAAGAAGTCAGTCGAGGAGACTTGGTACTCCACGAGACTGGGGTGGAATATTAATGACTTTTCAACAGATATAATGACAGGGCACAAGATTCCAAGTGGATCCAATCGTGGGTTGTAATAATTTTTGACTGAATAAGTGAATACAACAGGCTTAAGGCGCTAGACATAAAGAAGGAGGACTGAGATTATTGATATATCTATCAATACTATATTATCCCACAAGCGATAAACGTTGAAAAAGATGGCCTTCTTGCCGTGCAAGTAAAATTTTATGTGTACTTAAGTAATCAGCCTTATTGTTCGATGACTATAACGTTCAAGTTATTAACGAAAGGAGGAATCGAGCTTCTTCACTCTGAGCGGTTTATGTAAATAATACCGATTGAAAAAATCTCTGAATCGTTTAATAACTTCGTGTATAAACGTAATATTTTGTTGGAATTCATTTTGTGAAACTCCACCGATGGCCATTGATATTCTTTTATATATATTCTTAAAATTGAGTTTCATAAGCTCCTGAGCCTCGGTGAAATGCAAAAAGTTCAAGATTTATACGAAAATAGAGAGGACACATGCGTCAGATAGCGGTATTGAGATTTATTGTTTGCTTACAATAATAATAATAATATTAACACAACAATTCATCGACTTTGACTCCCTTCACATCCCGCAAAAGGACCCCAAGGGTAGATCGGTTATGGGTCGAGTTTCGAAGAGTTTACCAACTTTGAACTACATAACCACAAAGACCACACAATACCCCGAGGGTATTCGAGTCTCTGATATAGACGTGAAGACAGTAGAGAAGAAACTTGACGATATTCTCTCTCCCCCACCTCCCAAATAATATGTTGTGATAACACGGTGGCGGTTTCTGTTCGCTCTTACTACTACTACTACCCTATTTTGTGTAATTAATTGCCTCGGTTAAGAACGGAGAACAGTAGTATGACTATCCCCAATATAGAGATATAAGCTGAGAAGCGGCTTTAACCACCCTGAAACATTAATTATTAAACACTATACTAATAATACACTATGCGATACATTCGTAACTTTAATCAGAACTTTGAGCGTAACAGTTTTGAAGCGGATGTTCGGCAGCACATCTTATTTACATCCAATCTGACCACATTAATTTTCAATCATTTCACTTCAATAATTTTGGACATTCTTCAGGGCTCTATTGACACAAAATATTTCTAATTATATAACGTTCATTTTCAAAAACTATGCTTACTTGACGACACCCCATTTATTTTTGTTTGAGATTTTCACATAAATATTCTTCATGGTTTATTGAATGTAATTGAATTGACATAATTTATGCTGTAATTATTGTAATTTATTTCTTTCATGTTTTATTGCCTTTTAATTAAATTTTGTTGTGTCTGAACTTATTATACTGATACGTATATTATGTATGTAAATCTTCGACATGTAAAAGGCTAAGTGCCGTGAATTATGAACAAAAAATAATATGGAAAATCGCATAGTACAAAATGAGTTTTAATAAATCTCGTTCTGTTTCTCTTACAGATAATGATAGACTTCAAAAACTTCTATGATCATGGTCAAATGCCAAATTTCCAACAGCCACTCATGCAATATCCATGAGACAGAAGACGTAAGCTTTTACTTTCGAAAAATGGAAGAACCCGCACTTGCCATTATGGAAACTCACAAAGTCTCAAACCAAGATAATATGCATCTTGTGCTATGGGTACTAACACGACGATACACATAATTATATGTACAATGCACTTAACACATATACATGTAACACCCAGAGAAAATTGACACACAAGAAGTTTCAAGGATCCACTGACAATATGAAGTTCTCGATATTCCATATATTTTTAATCTACCATGCAGCAGTATTCTGACGTACACACCAAAGTTTCGCAAATCAATGCGGTTGTATTTGATATGGGTATATGCAATCTATTAAGTAAATAATAATAAACACGAAATCATAGTACGTAAGTACAAATTATGTATACCTATATATCTACATCACCACTTACATCTTCCTAATCGGGTAAAGTGCCAATCAAATAGACGACATCTTTATGTAGGTAATAATAGTACAGTAGTAGTAGTATAGTATGCAGAACTGAACATCAACTCATTAATCTGTTAATAAAAGAAGGCTCACATTTTTGCCGATTCCATTACCATTTATAAAATATCATTGACGAGCTATTTTAAGGATACAATTCATTCATAATGTCCAGCTTTTTTTTGTTATTTTAATTTTATTTAAATGAGGAGGTACTGATAGAAACACATATACCTATGTTTAATTATTTGAAATCATAGGATCTTTCAATGTTTTATGTGTACCTAATTTTAATTATCCTTTGTGTTTGTATTCTATTTAAATGTTTAAGCTTGTAAAAGGCGTAACCCATTTATTTGTTAAAATAAAAATATAATAAATAAAAAAAAAGTTATATTAACTTACGTTAAAGAATACTTATCAATGACCCATGTGCTATAGAGCTAGTACCATAGCATGATAATTTTTTTAAAAATCACTCAACGACTATTATACTCTTTGGGGGTTTTTTTTAATTGCTGGAGGACCTTTTTTAGCTTCCCAGTTCTCGGAAATTAACTGAAAGTAATTTGTGTGTGTTCGTAGTAAAACAAGGCACATGCATTTAGCCTACTGGCTAATCTCGTTTGTGAGAAACGCCGGGATGGTATAGATACACATAGGTAAAAGAGTAACAAACTTTAGTTTGTTCGCTAACGGGTTAATGATATAAATGTAGTAAAAACTTTGATTAACTGCTCCCATCTCTAATAGTGTAATAGAACTAGTGATGTTTATTAATGTAGGCTTGACGACGTTTATTTTTGGATTGGAGTCACGTAGTACAATATTGACATCTGTCTGACGCGTGTCGACGACTCCCTACCGTAGATTTGAAAACCTTACTCTATTCAAGTAGGTACGTAGGTAGTAGGTAATACATTTCACTATTTGAAAGAACAAATAGATGAAATAGACAAGAGAAGGGATTTCTTTTATCAACAATGTATAAGAGAAATCGATGTACATGCATGAGAAATTATAGGAATGAAGAAAAAGCGAAAATCGTAGGTATGTATGGGAACATGGGTCTTCCACTCTTCTCCGTAAGTTTTCAAGTGTCCTGTTAATAGCAGGTGTCGAAAATATAAAGTCATTTTACATGAGGTGTGCCACTCATCCTGAACGACTTGATTTTATACTGGCACAGAGAGGACCGATTGCATGTTTGTTATATGCAGCTGGTCTGCTGGCTTTCCCATTTTTTCAGGTGGGCTCCTTGGAGTTTTCAGCCTAGGTGCTGAGGCCATCTTCAGGATCAGATTTTTTTTTCAGTAGATTGCCTCAGAACCGAGATTAAAAGGTCGAAGGAAAAGGGAAATCGAACATCTGAGCAGCACACCCGAATATACGAGTTTTCTAGAAGCCGCAGAAGCCATATTATTTTTAATGGATGATAGTGTTTATTTTTAATTACTATACTATACTATACCCTCACGCCGTGTCCCAAGTGGGGTAGGCAGAGAGAACGGAACGCCAAACAGATCTATCTTTACACACTTCCTTCGCTTCCTCCACGTTCATACAGTTTCTCATACACGCACGTCGGTTCCTCTTACTCAACACGCGGCCGTCCTTGAGAATTTGATCCACGTGATCAAGCCACGTGGTTCTCGGACGCCCGCTCTCGGTTCCTCACACCCTTTCTTTCAGATAAGTATATCCTCTTTGTCATTCTTACCTCGTTCATTCGTTCAACATGCCCAAACCACCGTAGTTTATTCACGCGCATTCTGTCCACAACACTCTTCTTGCATCCGCTCATTCTTCTCATTCTTAGAAGAATTAGAAGATTATTTTTAATTACTAATTTTAATGGTTATTTATTTTTAATTACTAATTTTAATGGTATAAGTCTTACTTCAGGCTTTTAATTAAATAGAAATAAAATATGTCCTTCATGAGCTCTGGTAATTTGGGGTTGGGCAATGGGGACCTTGATTGGTTTATTTATCGCTGAAATTTGCGATGTTAATATTAATTATGACCTATCCCTTTAGACTGTAAATTAAAGCTTAAATGATTGTTATGAGAGATGTTCGATAAATTACTTATCTTTTATTTTTCATTTCTCGATGTATGTTGTTTCTAATTTTTTTATATTAACGTGCTACCAGTAGGTGGATTAATGTTGCTAAATAACTGTATATGATATTTATTTGTAAAAAGTTTGTTGATTTGCCAAATACAAAAAATAATAAATCTTCACAAAAATACAACAAGAAAGACGGGGAAACAATACTCCTCACTTGTATGAAGAAATATATTAAAAAATACAATTATTAATTTAATATACAGTTGTTCGTCTTTACTGCAAAACTTTTTAGTAATAAGGGAAACAAAAGCAAAACAAAAAAACGATATCCTGGATTATTTCATCTCATATTTATATCATTCTCGACATACTTCCTTCAAACAACAAACAAACAAAACAATAATACCTATACAAACATTGAAAACAAAAACAATAATACTCATGAAGAGCAACTAACTACGTAGTTCTAAGCCGCCAAGCGGGAATTATACTTATACTATTATACACGTAGATAACAAACAAAAAAAAACCAAGACGAGTTCGCAGTATGCGATAATAAGATATGGAAAGGATAACCTGTAAATATCCGATATTCGGCTAAAATAGACAATCTGACCATAAACCGGTTAGTAGCTAATTATCCAGCAGGATATCGTATAGCGGTTCTACGAATTATGCTTCTATGATCAGCTGGAATCAACTCCTCGAGAAATTTTGAAAAAATCGATATTACAACAATCAGGACCAAACTGAAGACATCGTTCTTCCATCAGTTTATTCTCGCGCCCTTGAGCTGGACGCTACATATAACGGAGACGAAAAAATCATTTATCGTCATCATTTATAAATGTAGTCGTACACCATCAAATAACGATCAGCACACTCAATTTTTTTCTTCATGGGGTGGTTTTTGATACTAGGCAACTGAGGATTTTGTCATATTTGTTATTATTACAATGGAAACATATTTAAATACGCATTTATTATCTTCAGACGTCATGTCGTAAAATAAGTTTGTTCACGTTTAATAGTGTATCTGCTAATTTTAAAATCTTACGAATTTGTCAAATCATGTCCACAAAGTAACTCACTCTACTAAACTAAAGAAGGCATGACTGTAACCGGTTAGGATTAATAAACTATACTATACTATACCCTCACACCGTGTCCCAAGTGGGGAAGGCAGAGAGAACGGAACTCCAAACAGATCTTTTTTATTATATAAACAAAATATAAAACAGTAATGAAGATGAATAAATGCAATATCAATAGGTAGGCTTATTGCTTGAACAATACCTTCCAGCCAACCTTTAGATATTAGAACTAAATTGAAAAATAACATTATTATAAGGATTCTGTAAACGTGTTATTATGAGTTAACTATTATCCGGTTTAACTTTTATCCGTTTCAACACTAATAATATTACTTAGAGTTAAATACGGAAAACCGTCAAGATCTTTCTTTCTTTCTTGTTCTCCGTTTCGGTAAAACTAAGGAAATCCGTTTATTAATCTATACATACTTTTATGTAGTATGTCATTGTTCGAGTTTAAACTACATATCTATTTTCAATACTTTCAAGTACAAACATAAAATCCAAAGCTACGCCATTACGTTCTAGATTCAGGTCGGACGGAGTTGCATTATGTATTCCAAGCGATGTATGTATAATTATTGTAACGGTTAAGGGGCTCCTTTAGCAAAAACGATAAAACATTCAATTTTCAACAAGTTTGGTACACAAACTCTCAAAACTTGTTGACCCTACGAACATTTTGTACTTTAAAAAAAAACTCTATTTTAGCTTCATAGTATTCGTTTATAAAAAAACATATTTCTAAAAATCGAATTCGGGGGTGTGTTTGGTACACAAATGCACGAAAATCCTACAAATTTTCATATATTTATTTTAATATTGAGAATATTTAGATAGTTGTTACAATTATAGAACAAAAAAAATCTATTTTTTTTTTGTTTTTTTTTCATGGATATTGACCGACTTAAAAAATACTTTTTTTGATTAAATTTCTCACATTTTGAAACCATAAATCACCACATGAACTCATTTTTTTGTGTACTAAAAAAAGTTTGCTAAAATCTATAGTATTTATATGCTTGATAGGATGAATAAAAAATATATATATATTACAAATAAGTTGTATTTTGATATAACAAAAAGTACCTAAATAAATCTCGTCAGTCTGTGATTTATTAATTTTTTAGTAAAAAACTAATATTGGTAATAAATATTTGATTTTTTATTTTATCAAATCAATATGTTCGCAAGGGTCAACAAATTTTGGCAGTTTTTCTATCAAAATTGTTGAAAATAGAAAATTTTACCGTTTTTGCTAAACGGGGCCCTTAAGAAGGGAAAGAGAGAACGTAGAAATAAAATAAGAACCAAATATACGTGAAAAGAAGTATTGTACTCGTATGTTGTTGTAGGTTCGCTCTACTAAAACAGCAACGATGTATACACTAACGCTATTTTGCGAAATCCTCTTTATCATATTTTGACAACAACAACAACAATAAATTTTGTGATACTTACATGTTCAGTAAGAGTTCTTGTGATTTTAAAGTTTCGATTATCCGCGAATTACGAGATGATTTGCAGAATTAACATAACATAACATACATAGACATTTCACACAGATCGAGCTAGTCCCAAACTAAGATGAATCTTGTATTATGGGTACTAACGCGACGATACACACATATTATACAATGCACTAAACACATATACATGTAACACCCAGACCCAGGACAATTTGAAAAAGGTCATTCCTCAATTTGCCCTGGCCGGGAATCGAACCCGGGACCTCGTGAATTAATTATCCAGAGTGTTTTATATAACTATGCTTCTACATTTCGAAGAGATTCCTTCTTTATTTGCTGTGCGTGATTGATCATACAGTTATTATCGTGATTTGAATTCTATAATTGTTGCATTATTTTATATAACTTTCAATAATATAATTTTTTCATTATTTTACAAATGCCCATGTTATTTTCATTGATCTTATTATATCTTGATTCGTTACCCTAACACTTTTTTTTTAATTGAATAGTCGACTTAAATTCTGCTGAGATTTCAGGCTTCAATGTTATTTTTTTAAAGATGATATTCAATGTTTGCTGTAGGGTACATGTGTTCTTACAGTATAAACTTGTATTTTGCATTTTTTTCTAAATACAAAATAGCGACGTTTGATTAAAGTTGGTCAAACAATGTAAATAATATTCAAGCAAACACAAATGAAAACGGTTCTTGGTTAAAGTTCATAGTAATGAGTAATTAATGAAACAAGATATATAGTAATTCCATTGTTGACTTTATTAATTTGCGAGTCGGCTTTCAAGAGCTTTCTAACTTTACTTTTGCCTGACGATGAGAGCGGAAGCTCTTGAATAGCCGTATTTCAAAACGTCATTTTGAATTGTAGGTTCTTGTTCTAACTAAAACCTCAATAATATTTGACTAGTTTACTGATACATATAGTATTGCATATAAAAACCATACACGTACTAGTCTTATTGCATATTTTTGTATTTGATACACACATATTTCACGATTTCAAATTTTAAACACACGAAACAAAACTTCTCAAAATATATTCAAAGTATCTAAATTACAAATATAATTTAAGCAAAATTTAAAGTATTCTGTACGTCAAAAACATTTAGCAAGTTGTTTTATTATGTAAACCTATTGTTAAGTAATAATAAAAAATATAAATATTTCAAAGCTTTTGATGTTCGATATGATAAATAAAAACAATATGTATACTCAAAGAGCTTTGAGGTCTTTATGTGAGCACAAAGTAAGAAATATTAATACTAACTTAATATACATAGAAAGTAGAAAACATTTTCTAAGGAAAAAATTTAAATAATTTAATAACCTTTTATTCATGAATACGTAATATCTGAGTATTTCAATTTTATTTTAGGTAAGTATTCTATTTAAACCATCACGCCATCTCTCACAAAAGATTTAACCAGTAGACTAACTTCTTGCTAGAAACATGCTGGACATTTTCACTGTGCCAATAACAAATAAAGACATTCAGTTACTTTATTTTCGCGACAACTTACCTTCTACAGGATTCCTAAAATTACTGAAAAGAGTGGGAGACCAATTTTCTGCCAGGAATTTCATCGAGCAATCTCATATTATAATATGAGAAAACTTTCCTCTTTGAGCCAAATGACATATTAAGCATGACATGCCTCATAGCTAATTTGTAAATAGCAATTGTCTTATACGTGAAGTTTTACAAACATCTGCTTTTAACAGAACACTCGAAACTCACAGAATACAGTGGAAAACCTTCTCTATGCCGTGGATTCCACGGAGCAGATTTACAGCACTAATTAAATATCTTTTATGTATTATGTATCTTCAAAGAATACTTGCTTTTTTCAGGACACTCAAAAACTGAAAGAAAAAAGAAGACTTGTGCTTTGCCAGAACTCCATGAAATATGCATTTACTTCAAATTTCCATTTTTCGTTGTTATTTTCATTCCACTTTTTATAAAAAGGGGTTTTGAGTGATACTATTTATGTGTATGATCTCGGTCTTCGAAGCCTCTTCTCTGCTACAGAGTTCGGGTGAGCCAATTAAGCCCCAGTGATATACGAAACGATTGCCATAAAAGCTACTATAGACACAGACCGACGACAACACAGCAGGGTAATAACACAGACACAACAATAAAATACGTGATTTTTTTCATTAACTTACTTCTTTCTTTTCATTAACTTTCTTTCATTACATAGAGAAGCAAAAACATTTTTTACGGAGCTGGTGGAAAATGGCAAACGAAAATGATAAAATTTGTACTTCACCATAACCCAATAATAACGCTTCGGACTTTAAACTGAAAGCTTTGGGATTCAAATCCTAATGACAATTTATTCAAGATTTAAGACAAAATCATGTTAACGAGTATAAGTTCAATACAATCATCGTTTTTTTTAATCCATATTCCATATTGGCTCCACATTATTAATGTACAGTAACACTGTTACAAAACATCGTGAATTAATTTAATCTTGCTATTTGAATTTGCTCAAATTAGTTTTATAATGCACAACATTCGTAAGATTTATAGTGATTTTTATAAACATAAATAAATAGAAAACCAAATATACGTGTAATTGGTACAATATTCAGAGAATAAACGAAAATATCTTATAGAACCAAATACAAAAAGAAATTTATTGAAGTGGTTGAAAAAAAAACGCAGATAAATACATAAAAAATAATATTGTTATGACATAATTCATTGATCCCAATGCCCTTGAGCTGTACTTGCCGCACGTGGCGACTGAAACGGTAGTTACTATGTACAAATAAATCCCTTGCCGGAAAAAAAGAAAGAAAGAAAAGAAATTATACAATATCAACCAGCTATTGCATAATATTATGTAGAATTAGATGGCATCGTATAAAGTAAAACGTTTTGAAACATCTACATAAAATACAAAACAGGTGATATAAAATCATAACACAATCGTAGCCGATCTATAAAATGATTATCCAAACGTTCACATCAGATTTCATCTTATTATTTAGTGTTATTACTGAACGCGATATCGGTAGTAAAAACACAGGCAATCACATTGTACATATAACGATTCTATGGGAATTATTGTAGAGAATAAATAAAAAATACAATAGAATAACAAGTTTATTTTGTAAAAATGATTAAATAATACTAAAGCTTTGATTAAGCTAAACATACAAACAGAATTCAATTAAATTCGCCTCCTCAAAGGGAACGTTTTGATCAGATTTCGACCGACTGAATATCAATATTATTATTAGTATTGGAATTATTATTTAATCAAAAAACACGCCTAAACTGAAGAATGATTGATGTCTCGCGGAAGGAGATAGTACAAAAAAAGGGAAATCGACAAATTGTATTACAAAAAAAAAGAAATAATATTATCTATTCGAATAATGTGATTTGGACACAATTCGGTAGCAGCGGGAATAATAATATATTGACATTTAAATAACATTCGTAGCAGTCTAGCTTCGAGTCATACATATAACGAAATAATATATTATTCAGAACAGGTGACATACCTAATCGCTGAATTGGATGTGTTGAAAGTTTTTAAAGTAATGTTTTACGAATACCTGCTAATTACCGGACAGGTGATACATAGTCAGTAACTTAACTAAGCGTAACAAACACACAAGTAGTTCTTCCCATGCAAGAAATAGACAATAAGGGTGGGCGGTATATTTCACTAAGCACTACAAATATAGAAAAATTATGTTCAAATATATGAAGATACTGTTAAAATCTAAGAATAATTTGTTCAAAATTTAAAAATAAATGTTTATTTGCTTGTTTAATTTGGTAATCTAATCTTTCAGGTTTCAGTTTCAATAACAGTTTACTTACATCAATAACGAAATATTCAATATTTATTAAACATTATCGAGCAAACAAAAGCTTGTTTACTCACTTGTTATGACCAAATCAATCAATGACAACATTTAAAAAAAATTATAGACATAAACGAACGGGGAAGTCATGAAAAACGTTATAAAGCTTTAGCCGCTCAATACACTTATTTAGATTCCATGAAAATATGATAAGTGAAACAAACTATCCAGATCTTTATTGCAGTCCACTTATTTAGTTACATAGCCTTTACATGCACAACCTCAATTTTTTTGGCATTTGAGAGAATTCGTGATTCAAAAACTGGACCGTTACATCTACGCCACATTGGACGAATATATAGATAGATAGAAATAAACATAAGATATATTTTCAGAAGATTACAATGCAACGATAAACTACTGTAATCAAGATAAATAGGTTCAACATGGCTCAAGACTACTTTATATAATAATATACATCGCAATATATTTAATTCTATAATATTCTGAACATCTACAAAGAGAGAATTGAGATAATCGTACGAGAATGTCTAAGCAGATTTAATCCCGAAAACGATGTTTTCATAACAGGAACTCAATTTACTAAGTGCAATATAAGCGGATAAAGCTTTTCGAGATGCTTCTTACAAATACATTATCTGATACATTTCCCTATACACAATATGGTAGTAACATTACATTGCAGGTTCAGCATAATAATTATATGACCTTGAATTGCACTACCCAAGGTACATTCTGCAAAACTACTCTATACAAATGACATAACTTTGTATTAGTTCTATTAAGAAATAAGATTATCAGGAAGGGTGGCAAGCCTACCGACTGTAAATAAAGATATAATATCTATTCATTTTGTATGGTAAAACTTCAGTGACAGGTTAGACAGTTCACACCTTAAGAGCCACTCAATGCCAAAAAGCAAATATTACAACCATTCAAATCGTTATTTAAACAAAAATACTGCAAAAAACATTGGACATGAATAACAATGTTCAAAACAAATAAAATTTCAAACAATAACAGTTTTAAAACAGACAAATTCAGAAGAAACGTAGGTACTTATCAAATAACTATATGTAGGTAAACAACTATAATATTTAGTTTAAAAAAGTATTTTTTCACGTAATAACACATTTACCTATACAAAAATAGAATATACATATGAATTGTTTTATCCCACTGGACAGATCAGTTTTAGGACAATCAAATTTTAGCAAAATAATAGGTACTTAAAGTATCAGTAAAACTTGTGTACATATTTTGGCAGTAAATATATTTATAAGTTTGTAGATAAGTAGTGAAAAACACGCTGAAATGAAACTCAATTTTTCAATACCTTTCACTGCCTGTATAATTATAGTAAGGGCAAAAAACCAATCGATTTCAATTGTTCTGCCTTAAATACATAATATAATGCTGCTTTATACACTGATAATGTGAACATGTTCTTTTACTACGTACAACGAATCACACTCTGCCTTCATTTATTGAAACAACTGTTATTGATTCATTTTAAATCCAGCAGACAAATATTTGCAATGGAATTACTAATAATAATATTGGTATTGATCGGGAACCCGGATTACATTTGAGTGGTTTCAAGGAATGAGATTCGCTTTCAGAATGGTTGTTGGGAATGAAATACAAGTCAATCAATAATAAATTGTAATTATGTTTCGGAATTTCTCATTTCAATCAAAAATATTAAGCCTATTAAAATGATTTGAAATATAGGAGATTGGTTAGCATTATTAATGTTCGCATCGTTCCGAAAATGCATAAGAACGGATCATATTGACATCGCAAATGATATTCAATATTTTCACATTTCTACAAAAAAACGAAATCAATCTCATATCCACGTAACATCTCCTTCACGGTAAAAATATCTTGACGTTTTTATTTTAACAATACATGAATTCTAAACAAGTTGTTAAAACGTCACATACTTCAAATACAAAAATTACAGTTGCTTTTTTTAATTTGAAAAATAAAGAATTCAATTTGAAAAAAAAACAAACAAATTGCAATAGGTACACACGGTGTTATTTTACATTGAATGTACTAGGATATAATATTGTATACATACATACGTTTAAGAGATGAGAAGCTTTAAATAAAATAAGTGATAAATTCAAGACAGCACATTCACATCACACCCATGTACAAGAAAAAGCTTCGAAATAGGTAGACAATATATTGTATATAGGTAGTTGTAGTAGTGTTTCAAAGTTTTTGCGAATTCACTCATAAATCATCCGCTCCCGTGACCCGAAGGCCGGGAGGAGAGTTGGTATAGCGCTGGCTGGGAACGCCCTTGAAAAAGAGGTGGCCGCTAAAATGAAGTGTATGTTTATATCTGCAAGTCGGTAGGTACTACATATATATATATGAATTTGGATTCAGGTTGATTCTATAATATACGTACACAGACGAATTATTGTCTCGACATATTTTATTTATTTATTTATTTATTTTATTATTATTAGGAAGTATTTAAACACATAAATTTGTTACATAAAGTTGCTGTAAAAAGCATTATTGTTTAATTAAATCAACTTGTATATCGCGATTCAGTTATCCATTGACTTCTAAAACACATTTACTACATTAATATAAGAACATAATATATCAACTATAAATAATTATTGAAAAGACATCATATTTTACTGTGACCTTTACATCTTTCGGCTAATGCGATGACATACGGTAAGATGCATTGCAATTAAATTCCTCAATATATGGAACACAAGAGAATACACATACAAGATACATGCCTATTTTACAAAGAATGCAGCTGGTACAGAGTAAAAAAAAATATGCCAGAACTACAAAATAAATCTGAAGACTAGAGCTTTAAAGTTCGTCAAAAGAAGTTATTAAAGAGAATTTCAGTATATTCAGAAATATAACACTTGCAGGGAAATAGTAATAATCTAAGTTAGGAGTGAAATATTATTATCATTTATTGCATAAATATCTGTTGAACCACATATATAGAAGTTAATCAAACTTTACTTCATCATAATAGGTATGGAATGCAGCTGTAACAGAACGACCGACAATGGAACACGTACTGCCACAATTTGAGAGTCATTATTCCAGTGGGCTCTCTGCCAATACTCACAATAATAATGATAATAATTCAACACCAAGTGAACACTCGAGATAAACTTGCCCAAGGAGTGGAGCGCTTGTCGTAGTAAGAGTACCTTGTTCGTGATGAGCATCTCTTTGAAACTCGGCTAAAGCGACGAGATGCAATGGAAGGACGAAGAGGAACTGTAACAATTTATTAATTACAGGGACGATTGCAATTTATTATTAATGAGATTGTTTAATTGTGTCACCGCTTAGCCTCGCCTCATTGCGAACAGTGTGAATCATGAATATTGGCTCAATTAGTGACAAGTCACGGAATAATAGTTCACATTAAGCGTTCGAATCACTACTTAACTGGAATATATCAAGTGAATGGTTAAAGTGGAATGTGGAACTAGGGTTGTACGAAAGATTTACTGATTGGGCTTACAAAATAATGACCATACGGAAAAAAAAAACACCAAGTAAAACAAGACACATTTTTTTTGATCTTGATACCGATTATTGAAAAATAGAAAAATCTAACGTGAACGCAAGTACAATTATTTATTGTCCGCGTACTTAACGGAAAACAAGATGAAAAATACATTGACTTATCATTTACCCTGAAGGATTTTTCTAGCAGTATGTTTCTGCGTACATAAAGATAAACAAAGGTGTTACCTTTCATTTTCGATAAAATATATTTAACGAAGTATTTTTATGCTGAACTATTTCAACGCAACTTATAAAGAAGCGTTAATGAACATACTTATTCAGAGATTTCATAAAAGTAATATGAAACATTCAAATATTGATTATCAAAAATATATTAACTTACGATCGTGCATTTAAACTGCAATACGCCTTAACAATAAGCGGGTGGATCAAAGAAAGATCAAAGTATAATATCATTCAGATACATTATATTATAAATATTGTATAACAACGTAAGAATATAAGTAACTAATGCATCGCTATACAAAGGAGGTGAATTCATTAATTGTGAGCCAATAAGAAAACCATGAATAATAAATAAACAATAATAACAAAGCAAGAAAGAATGAAATGAAGTAGATAATTAATTTATTGTTTACTGAAAAGGCGATGAGTGATTAATTGTGCACCTCGCTACTCTTTTCTTCGTCTGATGCTTTCGGATTTTATGATAAATATATTGATTTTTACATAGTCCAACGACTACGAGTTTAAATCGCAAAGACATACTCGGTACTAACTGGTAAAGTCTTAGAAAAAAGTGTCAATTTGATTGGCGCTGAATCACTTTGTGTCGGAGGGTGAATAGGACTTATTTTCAACGGGAAAATCTAAAGAGAAGCTGAATTTCATAGAACATTGTTTTGGGCGTAAATCTACATTTCTACAAGTTGAGCAATTAACTGAAATGGCCCAATATGCTTTCTCTTATCTCCAATCTAAATGCGATATTAGAAAACCGACGCGTATTGCAATTATTACTGAATTGCATAATAATTTTTGTACGAGCACCACATTTATACGAAGAACTGGGAACACTTAACAAAACATTACTTTCGCATTATTCAAAAAATATGTACAAAGAAGACGTGTGCAAGTATAATATTATAAAGAATGATCTCATAGTGCATTTGAGAAGTTTTATATGACGGTATTCCACAGGGTACTGGGAGCACGCGGAGGGCATTTGTAAAAATTTACTTCAAGTCCCTCGCGGCGATAAAGTTTGCACCGGGCAAGATGTAAATCAAAATTTATGGCAACGGAAGTCGTGTATTGTAATTTGAGATGGGCAGAGAAGAAAAGGCGTAGCCCTCAAATGCGAGATATATTAATAGAGCTTAAAAAAATAATCGAATAAAAAAAGAATGAAGAAAACATAGTTGGTAGAAAATATTTGAATAAATCAAAAAACGAAATAACTGAGACGGATCGTAGCTTGACAGCAGTCTCGAGAGGTTCTAGGATCAAATCGACCCGCTGCCAATCTATGATACAATATATTGCTTGTTTTCATTTTCTACTCTATTTCAACATATCTCACAAGTATGGTTGCCAGCAGACTAGTTGCATGAAATAAACATGCAAGCTGTCTTCTCCTTCCCAAAAAATAAAACATTTAGGATGAGTGGTAAACTCAACGCTAAATTTAAGATGGCGCCCTTAAGACGGTCTAGGGACTGTTAAACGGCGTCAAAATAAAATCATCCAGAATCATCATCATCATAAAATGTCTTTTTTTTCGAACACCTGTCTTTTACAGGACACTCTAAAACTCGCGGAGAAGATTGGGAGACCAATTATTTGCCAGATGTTTCACGAAACTCTAATTTTCCTATGCATTAATATCGTGTTTGTAAAAAAAAATACCAAAATAAAAACATTCGCTTAATTTCATTTCCTAAAATGTTTCCATATCAATTCGTATTACTGGACAGTACAGAATCAAAATCCCCACAAAATAAAGCGTATTCAAATAAATAATTATTAAAATTGTGACGTTTGCCACTTTTCCGCTGAACGCTTTATAGTTAAATGCAGTTCATAAAAGTTGAGCTACTAACGTATGAAGGCATTATTATGTCTTAGAAATAATATATCATCTTTCCTTATTGAACTTGACTTTCAATCTGCTTTGATGGAACTTTATGAAAGATATGTCAAAGCATTACAGAAAAATAAGTGGGACAAACGCGGATCGATAAAAAAAATCGGCATGAACATTGATATGAGTATGTTACATCCGTCGCGTCGATGAGAAACAAATTTATAACAAAAATATAATATAATCCTAATTATAAGATTGATGTATGAAAGGTGAGTTTCTTTTTATTCTAATGGTGACTAATTATTCAGGAGAGATGTTGGTCCTGACTGGGCGACGTAGGAAAATATCTCAAAGACATTTGGTCCACAAGGTTTTCGATGGGGTGATCTCCACTACTTTCAATAAAAGCGAAATCAAGGCAATGATTGTTTTTTAAATTGGTATCAATCAATTGGTAAAATTAACTGGCACGAAATCGCTTGAGTGAATATGTGTTTCCTCTTGTGTTTCAAAGATGAATAATTCAGGGTGAAGGAAAAATATAACATTATCATTATTACTGAAAACCACATTGTAACGGTTGTAATTAAGTTAATAAGAACATTTCGATAACCTGTCCGAACATTGGATAAATGCGAAGAAAAGTTCTCCAAGTTATATCCCGTAATACGGACACGTTGTGGAAGTTAACTGAACGTGATTTCCTTCAGAATAGCTATAACACTTAATGAGATACTAAGAATTAATATTGTTATCATTATTATTATTATTATTGGATACTTCTAAGGGTAGGTAAGTGTGAGTCGTGTAGAAAACGGGGTTTTGAAAAAAATCATATCTGTAATCCAGTTATTAGATAAGCTCCTAAAATAATTTTATGAAACAACAGAGAAATCAATCAGTTTGTTCAATCTATCAATAAAATGCAGCGATTCTGTTGACCCTTTGAGAAGAAACCCTGATTGAACAGACTACATATAAACTTGATTCGATAGATATATTGGACACTTCTGAAAACGTTGAATGAATGGCTGATCATGAGATTGTATTAATTACTATTTTACTTACTCTATCAATAGCCGAATAATTCTTGTAGATCTTTAATCTTCATAGTAAAGAAAATCCAAGCCTCTTGACCTAGTGTAGTGGAATGCTAGAATTTATCACCTCAGGATCCCGATTACTGTTTTCTAAGCTTATGTCGTAAACTACCTAAAGATTTTCCTGCCTTGGGATATTACCTGATACATTAATTGAAGAAAATTGATGACATTAGTGATGAATGAGCAAAAGCCGTAATCGAGAAAAGCAAAAAGTTTTGTAGTTGAACTCCAAAACAAATTAATTTTCATAGATTTCAAGACTTAATTAAGATTTGTTCGCTCCTTTTCAAGTAAATTAGTTCGTTGACCTCAAGAAAAAAAATATAATGCTCGGATTTGGCTGAGTAAGTAATGGTTGTGCGACGTATTAATGTACAAAAGAAAGAATAAATAAATTAAAACGCCATTTAATATTACGAAACAACCACATTTAAAGTATCCCGATAATGAGTTCGGGTGAAAATAATTTCGCTAATGCTTAAACCGAGATTATACAAAACTCATTTTTTCTAAATGTTTAAAGCCTGCGCGTCTTAGACTACGAATTTACTCGATAAAGGGAAATACTTAGAAATACATACTTGACTAAATAAAGATAATACTTTGAATAAAAGTTGGATTTATTTCAGGATAAAATATAATACGAATGTTTAAGGGTGTCTGTCAATATTACACAATTTAATATTTAATAAAATAACAGTACACCTCTTATTATACTTGTGAACTATGAACGAGAATTGTAAAATGAATATCTTACAGAAAGATAAATAATTATGACAAAACCAATCAAGATATCTCGATTGGAGAATCGTGTTTACACAATATAACATTGTGCAAAATCTAATCGGAAGAAGTGAATAAAGCGTCCAAACATAACATAACATGTATAGACAATATTCACACAGATCGAGCTAGTCCCAAACTAAGATGAAACTTGTATTATGGGTACTAACGCGACGATACACATACATACAATGCACTAAACACATTTACATGTAACACCCAGACCCAGGACAATTTGAAAAGGTCATTCTTCAATCTGCCCTTGCCGGGAATCGAACCCGGGATCTCGTAACTTTTGAGTTACGAGGTCCCGGGTTCGATTCCCGGCCGCCTAGGCATACGAATTGGCTCTAGGCTGGCTTAAGTGATCGCTATCGGTGTCCATGGACAATGTTTGCCAATTCAGCTATTCTCACTGTCATCATATACCCAACCAAGAAACTTTTAATGCAAACCATAGAAGCAACCACTTTTTAAACAGAAACAACCAAAAAATGTAAAAATATTTTGGTAGTAAGTAGTTGAAAGGTTTTAATATTTAAAGGCAAATTATATTTGGAGAACACGGGGGGTGATTTATGGCACGGGCCAGATCATTCATTCTTCATACTACTCTGAATTCAACCCCCGAAGGCAGTTGTTGTTGCTGTAGTGGTGCCCGTAATGAATTGCGGCACTGGAAAACACCGAGCCTCCATTAACACTTGGCAATTGTTTTATGCGTAATTACGGTAATTTCAAAACATGAATAATAAAAAAAGATGCTCGCATTACTCGCTCGAGTGATTGATCGCCCTGGAAAATTATACATTTGGACTTGAAGGAAATATTGATGGACGAGGTTTAAAATGTTAAATATCTAATTGCATGTAGGTACTCTTTCTTTTAAAATATCATATTACGATGATCAGGAACATACTTGGGTATATTTTTTCATACGACGGTTAAGCTGCGTTTTCTACTATTCTAAGTACATACACCAATTGATAAATAACTTTGCCAGAAAAGGGTAAGCTAGCAATTGCATCCAAAAACCACACAAAACATCTTTTACTTTTCACCTCTTTTCGCGAAATTTTCAACGCTATCGAGGATTTTATGAGGACTTACCGCGGATATTTGGATTTCAAGAAAGGTAATCATGTTTCCAATGTCCTACAAACTATAACATTTACTTACTGCTTCAATTTTTCTGAGTAGTAATAACAAAACTTAGTACCAAATACTACTGTCATAGAAGAAGAGTAAATCAAATTTACACCATATATACCTGTTAGGACAAACGAATAGCCGAGGGCCTGAGGATATAATTCAATTTTGCTAAGTGAGGACGCGCAGGGAATAAGCAATAATTAAAGGGATGAAAATGAAAGTTCATTTTACTGTTGAAAAAAGGCGTTGTGCCTTTGTGGCGTTGGCGCGATAGTGAACTCGTTTTCTCGTTGTATCGTCCTGTCTCCCTTGGTGGAGAGTAGGTTTGGGAGGTATGTCCCTTTTGGGAGGGTTTAATGTTTTCACACCATTCGGCACTGGTGATTCTCGGGCTCGCGCCTTCTGAACGCCAAATAACAAGTTTCTGGACACCTCACTTCGGCTTTTGTTACTCAGCAATTTTTATATATCATATTTACTCGATGTTATCTACCTTATATTAATTGTACTTTATTTTGTCCTGTTTTATGTTTTTTTTATATAATTTTGTATTTTTTTTTTTATTCAATAAAATAAACATACTTTCAAAAGGGGCATTGAAGAGAGTGTAGTTTAAAAGATTCCCACGACGGCGGTTTTAGCCGGTCGGTCCTTCAGACCTGCCCAATGGCCCGCCCGTGAGGACAATTTTGGTTTGAATGTGCGGATAAATAGGAGTCTATGACTCCTGAAATATCCGGGTGTGAGGTGGGTCTCTCTTCAATGTTGAAAAAAGGAAAAGACGAAAGCTCAAGTAAGAAAGCAACATTTTCAGTTTTGATCATAAAAATTGCCGTACCGTCAATTGCACTATCACGGTATCCATCACACGATTTATCTCATAGGTTGAGATTAAATATTCGAGAGAAAACCTAAACTTTCACTCCATAAAACTTTTGATATTATTCATAGTGCATGAACTCTATTACACTCCACATTTAAAGTCGATATCGGGGGTATGTTGGCAAAAATAGTGAGATTTAATGCTATGAATGTGATCCCTGGATTCTATTTCTGATAAGGACATGTATTTTTTCCAGGCAGTGTTGTTGATCGACGGTACTTACGGAATTTCATGATAAATTATTAAAAATAAAACACATTTTTATTTAGTGCTTCCGAAGAAGCTTCCACTCTTAGCAGGTTAGAGTAAAGCGTATCTAGCTGGCTCGTGACAAGCACAAAATAAAAAAAGCGTTTTATTTCTCATAATATATTTATTTTGTTCACAAAATAACATACTCAAAGTTTTATATTGTCCTTGTCGTAGGTGACGGACTAGATTGACTATAAGATATGTTGACAAAATATATATATAAAATTAGGTATAAATTTTGACTATAAGATTCTTAACATAGAAAGGTACACTGAGAAAAATAGTCAAAACGAATCATTGGTATGTAGTAGTACGTACCATCAGATTAGGACCAGAGATAGAACAAACGATTCGTTAGTACGAATCTATAATATTAACTTTTCGCAAACAAATCATTAGTAAATTTACCAACAATTTGTTTGCGAAAAGTTAATATTATAGATCCGTACTAATGAATCGTTTGTAATATCTCTGGTCCTAATCTGGTATAGTACGTACCAACCAATGATTCGTTGTGAAATTTCGTTAATATTTTTCTCAGTGTGCCTACCTAATTTTAAAGGATGTAAAAAAACGAATCAGGACGAGATGAAAAAACAGAAAATTACAAAGTTGACAATGACTGAGCTACGTAGTTTAAATGAATTAAAAAAATAAATAATGTCACCGTATAAACTAAGTGAATTATTAATCACACTTGCCGTTACTATAAAATAAATTTATACTTTGACTCTAAAAGTGGTAATTCATTAAGACAAAAGGACAACAATGGTCACAAATACACACACACAGAGAGAGAAAGAGGGAAAAAGATAAGAATTATGTTCAGAAAGCGGGAAGAAGTCGCATTGTTACGTCGACTACCAAATGAAGGCAATCCATTTTGTTTACATTCATATCACTCATCCGTGTTCTTGTTGTTGTGTATTATTTGGGTTAGAAAATGAAGAAGAGAACAAAACAAATTAAGGAAGTAAGGAAGGAAACAGTAAAAAAAAGGTTACATAATAATGTCTATGAAAGCTTTGTGGTGATGGTGTCCAGGAAAGTTTCATCACTTAATATATTAAAGAGGTGTGTACTTGATATTTTGGAAACAATTTTTCAGAATCTTGTAGAGATACAAAAAATGTGAATTATTTGCAGAGATGCCTTTCATGAAACAACGGTAAACTCATTGCGATAATATTTACACACGTCAGAGGCCTGAGTCAATAACATATTTTCACGTTACGTTTTCGTTCCGTTAACGTTCGAATGCAGACGATGTTGCGCCAAAGTGTCAATTTTCGTAACTATTGTGTATCTTAGCAACGAAATTGACACTTGCTTGCAACTTTGTCTATACTCGAACGTTAACGGAACGAAAACGTAACGTGAAAATGTGTTATTGACTCAGGCCTCAGGTATGTCATGATTAGAGTTGGCCGTTATAACTAATCAGTTTCTTGTCAATAACATAAATGTTATTTTCGACGAAGACGTTATTCAACTGTTATAACAAGGTTATCGTTATTCCGTTTAGTTATTGTCGACGACGACGTTATTTAACTGTTATAACAAGGTTATCGTTATTCCGTTTAGTTATTGTCGACGACTATAGTCATTTCGTTTTCGTTTAGTTATATTATTATAACGTACCACATTGTTACGACTTTGTTATTGTCGTCGTTAAATAACGTAGCACGTTATTGAACGACGACAGTTTTTTCATATTTCGTTTGGTTTAATAACTTGTGATGTTATTAAACGATGGCAGTTATTTTGTTTTTATTTTGAACTATTTAGTTGTGTAGTTATTTGAATTTTTTGGAGGAACACAATAGTTTCGTTTAAACGTAGTCATTCGTTTATTTAGAGGTAGCTGGTAGGTACAAGTTTTATCAATCACAATCTTATCAGTACAACTATATAGTTTAATTATTGACTCATAGACATATTTTCATTTTTAATTAATTTATTTATTATTTGTTCATTGTGATTTATTTTGGATATACCTAATGATAGTTTGTTGATTGTATATTGTTTATTATTTTTATTCGCAGCACGCCTCGATACAGGTTAACCTAGTGAGGCTGCTGCAACTTAATTGTAACCATGTTAAGAAAAAATGTATGTTGATATTTTATATTTATGCGCAATAAAAAGAAAAAAGAAAAAAAAAAGATCGTCTCTCAAAATAAGATAATGAAAACTCTGAGCACTTTTGAAGATGTCTATATGAAGCAAGGAATCAAACCCAAAACCTAGACGATTAATGGAAATACAATCCAAAGACCATTAATACATCACCAAAAACTGGTGATTCTACGAAAATCAAGATATAGATAGAAATGGCAAAAAAATATTAAATAAGTCGTTAATATTGTCAACCGACGTAACTTCTTGAAAGTTCGAGTTAAATTAATAAAAAAGTTCATGTCAAATTAATTAAATATCTGAAATAAAACAGTGGTGAAAAATGAAAAGAAAAAAACAACGGTCCTTCGCTCACGTTCACGAATTAACGGTAGAAGAGTGAGAAAAATAAATATAAACACAACAAACAAACAAAAAAGAACAATAACAACATCTTAATTCAATAACAGATAAATCACCATTATGGACACGACGAAAGTTTACGGGAAGCGAGCGTTGGCATCATAGACGTAATATTAGACTAGAAAGTAAAGCGAAAAATTGGAGACATCGTATTGGAACATTTTGGTCCAATTCAGTTTGCTTTCAATACGTCTTGAAACAACCGACAATACCGAAAAAGGTTGGCTTGCATTTCACTTATTCATAAAAAGTATGTTACTATTTGTACGGAATACATCGATAGTCAATACATTAGAACTGTACTTTTTCACAAAAATGGTAGGGTGACCGAAACTTGGTGTTTTATCGGTGCCATGGTATGTATTAAAGTAGATACAATGCATTAGAGCAAGTGCGAGCGAAACAATAATAATAATAATGACAAAAATAACACAAAAATTACAGAACATAAAAGATTTTTTAATTAAATAGGTATGTTATTTTTTTAATAATGGTTCATAATGTTCATTCATTCACACCAACACGGTGAAATAGCTGGCGGACAAGCTTTATATAAAAAAAAACATGCAAGTCGCTTATAAGCGCCAATAAAAGGCTGAGACATTTAGGATCGGTGGCATACTTCATCGCTGAATTGAAGAAGTAGAATATCTTACAGGAAACTTAATAACGAATAGCTAACTTTTACACAACATTAGAAAACTTATACTAAAGAGTCTTTGCCGGGGGATTGATGGAATAAATTAATGTTATTGGAATGATGAACATTTTCATTTGGTAGCGTTTTCGGAACCTAGATTTGGAGAACATTAGTACTGGAGTTCTAGTGTAGTGTTTATATGTCACTGTTCAGCGTTATATTATTATTATTATGAATACATTCCATAAGAAGTAGTTGTAGAAGTAATACTACTTGTCGATACTGCGAATACCCTTGTCAAAAAGTTTCAACACTCGACGACGACAACACTCATTCTAACTTGGACAGACAAGCAGCACCAGTGTTTTTTGCTAGTGTGTGTGTCGATGTTAAACAATAATCACCACACATAATAAACATCTTGCATAAATATAATATACACAAACGTAACTTAAAATATTCTACATTAAAGGGTGAATTCAAAAGGAACAAGTCAGAATTTATATTTTGTTCGCATTAATTTTGTAAAAATGCATTACTTAATTTCTTTCATCACATGTGCTAGTTTATTTTTTCGGGTAAATAATAACACCGAGCATAGGTATATTATATACCCTCCTTTTCCTCTTTTTCTTTCCCCATCCTATACTTGTTATCCTATACAAGTATAGAAAAGGTGCAAGGAACTGAAGTTCATTTTATGCTTCGAAGGTCCGGGAAAATAATTGCAGAAGATTTAAGAAATAATGAAAGACAACAAGGAGAAACAATATTAGAGGTAATAGGTCAAATTCAAATTTTGAATACGTTGATAAAAAGCAAAAGTAGGGTATCGTAACTCCAAAGTAAATTAGGTATAGTAAATTTGGCATACTAGTAGCCTACGTTTTGTGGTGGGTTAAAGTTTGACAACTAGTTTCTTTGTTTATTGTATTACTGCACAAGTAGTAGAATTCAATAACTGGACAAATCGAAACAAGCATTTCGTTCTACTATATATTAAACGAACAAGAGAAAACTTTTGACTTCTTAAGTCAATCAATCCTCGATTTTTTGAAGCACTATCATCAGGATTGATAGAAGTCGAATGTTTAGATTTGACAACTAACCAGGCTTCAGCAAATGAAGGGAGCAACATCATAATAATGAAACAAGAAATATAAATTGATTTGATAGAACTTATCTCATTCATTTATAACATTTGGCCTAATAGATCGATTTAACCTTTAAATCAGACTTGAAAAAGACACTTTGTTAATACAATTAGTCAATGTTGTTCACGTTGTTGATCTAGATATAGACAAACAACATGTAAGACAGGTAAGGCAAAAAGTTAAAGTATTTGAAGACCAAATAATTAATACGACAGAATAAAATTAATGTCTGCCTTGTCGTGAGAAAACCGACGGATGATTTTATTAATATACATGTAAGCAATAGGGTACAATATGTTTTCAACCAATACCAGAATTTAAACATCCACCGTCATACTGCATTATACCACTTAATAAATAAATATAACTTTGTTAGCATAATGTAGAAGTATAAAAATAAAAACATTAAATACCAAAGGGTTGTCGACAGATATCACAAACGACTCAGACGACATTTAAAAGTTGGGCACTTTATGTGTCTATCGCACCAGTAAGTACTAGCAAGTTTTCAGAAATTGATGGAAGCTCTACGATTTTTTAATCATCAAAAACGTAGACAAAAAAGCACTCAGAAAACGTGTACAAGACTTTGTATTCATCTATTTAGCGATGATAAAGGAATCACAAGACCAGAATGATATTTTCATGGTGCAAAGAGGACGAATAGTGTGTTCCTTAAATACAGTAACTCCTCTGGTTATTCCACTCATGGTGGTATTATGGATAGCTACATGGATTTTAGAAACTTGAAATGAACATGAAAACGACTTAGATAATACAATAAATCTATCAAATTTTACTCACAAGTAAACTAACTTCACAAAGGGAATATCTATATATCTTACATTATCCTTCTCACAATATAACGATTAGTTCCAAGTGAAATCGATTAACTAGGACAGACTCTATTAGTTATTGCTGCTGTGAGAAACAGCTGAGGATAGCGAGTAGAGATTCCATGATAAAGACGGGTCATTTGAAGGGTCACGACGGATAAAATAAATACTGAACAATATGACGAGAGATTATATTTTATTACTATATATTTTACAGGTCTCATACTGCTCAGTAAATTAATAAACTAAAAATATCGGTTAATGTATGATAATACAACAGTCAATATCAACTGAAAAACAATTAAATGAGACTATAATGACAAAAATGCATGTGAAAAGGAGCTTGTTTATAAAGGAGAGTAATTTATTAATGAAGCTGGCATTTCTAACTTCTAAGACAAGTTTTTTGACGATACCGAATCAGTTACATGGAATTGCAAACCAGCGATATTGAGAAGTAACCAATTATTGCTTATCAGTTGCACGAGAAAGTTAAACTGTCTTAAATAATTTTAAAACTGAATTTTTCATCTCGAGGTCGTCAAATAATCGTTAAATGGCACCAAAATAAATTATCCAAAATCATTACCAAATTAAATAAAGAAATTGCGTTAAACAATCGATGGTTTAGCTATAACCAGTGTTACATTTCAACACATCAAATTACAGTTAAACTTTGTCAATTGCAAGAAATCAAGAAAGAGTAGATACAGTTACCGATGGAATTTAACCTTCGATCAATGAACTAGGTAGACGTCGTCGTTCACAAACGAGGCGACAAGATGTCTTGGCAATATTTCATAAACCTCATCAATCCACTAGGCAGTATCAGTCTTGGGAGACATTGATAATAATATGGGAGGAGGATTGATGAAAAATACTTGTAGACACTCGAGACAACGAGTCTATGAAGACCAATATCATTAAACTAAAATAGAAAATATTCGCGTAATGTCATAACAATAATTTACATTTAGAAAATATTTTAAGGAACAATATTAGATCCAAAAGGATGCTCACAATACGGAATACAACAAATACATGAGGAACTGTATGAATGTGATGGAAGCAAAAAGCGTTCGTAACGACAGAAGTAAGCGGCGTTCAATCGTCTCTGACTGGAGTCATAGGACAAACCTCACATTCTTTTTCGCGAGTTTTGTAGCGTCATGTAAAGGGCGGGTATTCGAAAAATATTACTTAAGTATATGACATTAAACATCCTTATTTCAGCAGTGACGGTCATACGAGTCATTCTAAAAATCTTATTTCCTTATCGCAGAAGAGTAGGTAGGTACCGTTTGTCTGTAAATTTCATGCGGTTAGTCCATTGGTAACCGCAGTTGTAGGAAATCCCGCGATGGTAGGATATAGATAGATGGAAAGCTGTGTATACATTTTTATTCAACACATCGACAATACAAAAACAAAATAAGTTGAACAGTGATAAAAGGCATCGCACAGTGTAGATTTTAATTGAAAAATCACGCCCGTTATCGATAACAACAATGTGAACTATGAAATTCCAAAAAATCAAAAACGTTCAATGACATCCATTGCACCGAATTCTGCCACGAAGACTAGTAAGCGCTGACAAACTTTAAATTAATTTAAGACGCACGTAAAAGAATAAAAGAATCTACACAAAAAAGGAACGGAAATAATATATGGAACAATTCAATAAGAAAAAGAACAGTTAGATGAGAGAAGTATAATATGGCAAATAAAAACAACAATAACAATTGAAATGAGTATGTGTGTAAGGTACCTACACAATTTACACGAGTTTGTACTGTAGTGAGATGCATCGCAATAATATAAAAGAATAGTGGATAATATAAATGAAGAAGGAGAAAAAACAGTGGTGTGCATTTCATTACACAATAAAATCAGCGTGTGAACAACTGTGGAAGGTAATCCAAGTAATATTAGATTATAAATTTCGAACCCGACTTTAATCAGGGAATAAATAAAGACAATGCGTATCTCATAAACGTTGTTTGTATTTATTTATTTATTCTTTACTGTAAGTACATTGATAATAACTCATTCGTAGACAGACATCACTCAATGACATTTGCTAGATCATTCTCTGACCCATTTTTGTATTAATGTGTGTATTTATTTTTATAATTGACAGTACATACTATTGAGACATGTTTGTAAAAAAATAATTTTGTTTGACTAGTTCTTTTTGTTCATTTGTTGAAAGGTTTAAGTATGGTTTGCTAATTTCAATAATTCTATTATTATTTATCACTACGGTATTTCTGCCACAGCACAGCCCTATGGCTAGTACGGTAATTTTTTATGATTGTGTTGTTTGAAGACTATTATCGATCACAAGCAAATTTAAACAAAAAATATATATTTAAAACAAATACAATCATACACTCAACACACAGAGGGCGAGTTTTCGCTCTTATGACGCAACGTTTTTATTTTTTGAGCTTTGTATTTTATGAATGAGGGTGGAAATACAAGTTATGAAAACAAAACTAAATATATTCAATGTGATGACAATAGTTATATCTTTTGATTCTCCAAAGAACCCGGACTAATTGCAGTGTTCACGTGTACACTAAATTCATTCATTATCGTCGATGTCTCAATTTTTTCTAGAAGATTTCGATTTTTCCATTGCATGCCTGGTAAAAGCGATCAAACGATACATAAACAAACATATTATATAGTCTAATAATATTTAAAAAAAATGTATACAATTCAGGTAAAAACTAAACAAATAACATCAATTAAACAAAACAAAATCAATATCAGCTCAACAACTGGTCATAGAAGAGAAGATTGAAAGCTGTAGAGGAGTTGGAAAAAAGGGGGCTTTCCTGGTTTCAGAACAATCGAGAGTGGAACGGGATGAGAGGTACGGTAACATCTCTATAGGTACCAAAAAATATTTTCAAGTGCTCAGATATTTACGAATCGGCTCTGGCTGGTTCAACTACTTTAACCGTGACGACGTATATAACACATACTAACTAACGGAATAAAATATTCATCCGGGGATTATTATTATTATTAAATAATACGAATTTCTATCAGCTATTCACGACCACATCACGAATAAGATTATAATATTATTATTCTACAACGATATTACCTAGTTGTCCATTATTCTAGCAACAACAACATCCGACAACAGCAACGGTATGAGGTTAGCTGTCAAAATATAACAGAAAAGATCCGTGAAGAAATGCGACGACCAAGTAGAAGAACATAACTGGAATACCTATAATGTGTAGAGAAATATTTTGATGAAAGGTTATTGTGATTTACGGAAATGATGTATTTTAATAAAGTGGCAATTTGACTCGGAGGGGGGTCATCTATGTTTGAGCACATAAAATATATTCCGAGAATTGACATCGTAAAACAAATAGAAAGCTGTACATTGGATTTGAATAATAAAAACGACTATAAAATTTATAATACTTACTAATATTGTTAATGGATTAAATTTGTAAAGTTTCGTCGTAAAATTAAAAAATGCTAGTATTTTTATTTGAAGAAGTGTAGTGGTTACCAAATCATCGTCGATGATTTGATGCTTTAAAAAACAGAACTTGTATTAAAACCTGAACAAAACCAGAATCCTAAAGGTACAATAATAAGTCAAACATATTTTTTTTGAACTACTCCAGATTAATCATTCCAATTGATCACACTCATCCATAGTCCACCCATTTGAATAGGTATTAACTAGGTAGATACATATGTTGTATATGATACACATACATATGTGATATGTGAACTTCCTTAAGGAGTGCACAACACAGAGTTTCGACGCTTATGAATCGACTTAGGTTTGGTTAAGAGTACTCTTTAAACCTAGGTAACATTCCCAATTCCTCTGTGTCATGCTTATCACATGACTTGAAATTTTTGAAATTTGTATATATGTTACAACTCAATATTTTTCCACTATTGAAATCAATTTTTATACGATTTCATACAATTTCTGTGCTTTCAAACTGGAAAGACATACAATAATATGCTTTACCCACACGCCGTATCCCAAATTGAGTAGGCAGAAAGAACAGAACGCTATATAGATCTATCCTTAAATACTTTTTTGCCTCTTGTACATTCATAAAATGCACGTCGATGTCTCATTTTCAACACAGAATTTGATTCACGCGATCAAGTCACATGGTTATTTCTCCACCCCCTCTTTCAGATATGCTCTAGCACTAAAGGTGAACGTAAGATAAGGAATTGGAGCAACACTATCTAACCCACTCTGGAACGTATTAATTATTTTTCACATACTTCATAATCTTTTAAAGAAGCACAATTACCGGCAAAAACAATCATCAAAATCGGAAATCGGAGCAATACGTGAAACAAAAAGGAATGAAAATATTTCAAACTAAATAAAAACCACAGTATGTAAGTAACCAAGTGCAATAATCACACTCTAAGTGGCAGCAAACTCACATGGAATTAGAGAGTAATAATAATATCTTAAATGTGTGTGCTCTCATGAAGAGGTTGATTCGAACCAATCTAGATTAATAAAATATAATTAAAGATAATAACCGATAGATAGCATCAGCCAGTAAGTACCAGTAAGTTATAATAACTTACCGGTAGATCACGACTGTACTTACATACTAAATATCTTCCGATGGTAGTACAAACTAGTGATGAATCGGATAATCATTTTAGTCGAATAGCGAATATGCGGCTAAATTTCAAATCGGGTTTGGGGAAAATATCGCGCCTTTGCGATAAAATCACTGTGATTATTAAAAAATCCTGTGGAGTCTTCCGTTAAAGAAAAGGCCCTTTACTCTTCTCTGGAAGTTTTCGGGTGTGCTGTAAACGGTAGATGTTCGTAATTTGTCATTCAATCAATCATTCATATTTTTTCGATTAATTTTATTTGATTCATTTTTTTATCGGTCTAAAACGCTTCAGATTGGCACGAACTGGTTACGTCATCAGGTTCGGAGAAGAAAGGTCGACTAAGTGTTTTCTGCAGGGTATACCCGAAGGCAGAAGACAAATACTATTAAATAATATCAATCGAGATCAAGAAGAGCTAAATGGCAAACCATCGCTCAAGAAAGAAAGGCTTGGATATCTTGGCTTGTTTTGGAGGCCAAAGCCCTACGAAGGGTTGTTCGGGTATCAGAAGTAAGTATTCTACCTATCCGTTATCTGGTCACAAATATTGCGCTAGTAACCGGTTTTCTGTCGTATAATAAAATTTAACCGGATACCAAGGTACTAGATAGTTAGTTACCCGATGTTAATTTCATCTCTAGTAGCGACGCCAGTGGTGAGAAATGTAAATTACTCGGTTCAATTAATTACTATAACTTTAGGATTTACATTCCTCCTTCTCCTTTAATAATAAGCGAATTATTATTCAATAAACATCTGAGCAATTTACACGGAATGTTGAACGATATTGAATTATACAAAATAGTTTATGGAAAACTATGGGAATAGTTTTCAAGTGAAAAAAAAATAACAACAGTCACGGTTCGGAGCAAATAGTGCGAATTAGGGATGATTCGATACAATGCGAGTGTATATTAAATGCTGATGGGAATCCATAATATGAACGCGCTGCTTGCATTTTATTTGAATAAAAGAAAAAAAGATTATAGAAAATCAATGGACTGTATTCATCATAGTATAAATAAAAAAAAACACGTGTAATTGTTTCAACGTGATAAGAAAAAGTGACAATCGTTTTATGAAGAAATAATATCTAAAAATATTTAATTGAAAATAGAATAAATACATAAGTTTTCGGGTGTCTATGTGATGTAATATTAGTAGTGGTAGTAGAAGTAGAAAATAGATCAAAAATTAATTACAAACTGAACACAATATTGGTCAGTACTCCAATATAATTTATAACCAAATATTATCGGTATACTTGAGAACGATATTAATTATTGTTTACGTTTATTTATCTATAATCAATAAAAATATGTAAATAACATGAAAAAATACAGAAAAATTATAGATATTGTGAAGATTTTGAAAATTTGACAAGATAACCTACTATCTAATTGACTTGTGATCCTACTACTACTATACCATCACGGCATATCCCACAAGTGGGGTAGCCAGCAGACCAGCTGCATATAAAACATGCAAGCTGTCTTCTCCGTGCCAATATAAAATTAAGACATTCAGGATGGGTGGCAAACCTCATCGCCGAATTTAAGATGTAAAATGTCTTATTTTTTCGACTTGTGATCCAATGACTTTTTTTGTGTTTTGTTGATTTTTTATTATGAGTGTTGTGTCTTAATTTTCTATACTTGTGTGTGCATCATATGAACTACCTATGTATGTAAATATATAACATGTAAAAGGCTAGCGCCGTGAATTGTTAATAAATAAATACCAACAACGCAAAAAAGTGATAAAGTTGGTTGATGTATCAAAATATAATTATGACTAGATTAATAAATAGGTGTTTTACTACTACTATTATACCATCACGGCTTATCCCACAAGTTGGATAGCCAGCGGACCAGCTGCATGCAAAAACATAAAAGCTGTCCTTTCCGTGCCAACATCAAATTAAGACATTAAGGATGGTTGACAAACCTTACCGCTATTTTTTCAAGGAACTGTGTATGTTTTATTCCATCAAAAATTTGGATTAAATAAAAATTCATTGCAGAAGACAAAGATTATTCTTAATCCATCAAACTATACCTATGATTCTATGATTTGTGCACCAATAAAAAAATATCAAATATTACTATTTTGTCGGCATCTTTTTAGGATATTGTCGATTGAATATACGTGTCTTATTTCACTAATTACAAATTAAGTGGTAGAACGAATTCAGTAGCTACTAAAACAGTTGTGGATTTCGAGTGTTCAAAATTATCCATTACGAAAAGCACAAAAATACCTCACAGTTATATCATTAAAAGACACTGAGTGAAACATCGATAATAGACACACATCAAATAAAATACCGATATTCGGTCTGATAGGTAGCTGGTATTTACAAACGCATCAACTACTTTTTACGCGTGAATGTTGGTACTTTGATAATCGAGAGTAACGTTTCCGGAATGGTATCTATCGATTCATCTCTAGCCAAATGGCACAATATTGACTGATTGTGTAACCGGGGCCAACAAATCGAAAAAAAACATTCACGAGCGCAAGCATCGATTTAAATTCTATTAAGGTAGAAAATTATTACTGTGATATGTAGGTACATTCGAGAAAAGCAAGTTGCGAAATTGCAATACAATACACTGAGAAAAATAGATAGGCTAATATTATAGATTCGTACTAATGAATCGTTTGTACTATCTCTGGTCCTAATCTGATAGTACGTATCAATGATTCGTTGTGAGTATTTTTCTCAGTGTAATATTATGTGTATGCAAACTAGAAAATTGGAAATCAATGCAAAATCTAATATTACAATTATTACTAAACCAACATTCGACATCATGGGTGACAAACAAATATTCGCATTGTACCATTAGGGTTTCCTCCACAAGCCATTAGACCAATAAGCAAACAGGCATTTCTCTTCGTGCCAATAAAGACATCCATGGCACGATGGGTGGCATACTTCATTAACGTTGAACAGAAGATGTTTCATTTCTTATTCGTGATGTTATACAAATACCTGCTTTGTACAGGAATCTCGGAAACGAAGAAAATATTCAGACACCTCCTCTTTACCGGAAACTCTATGGAGTCCAGAAAGAGAGGAATGATAACAATTCGATGACATGCTTTGACGTATAAGTATAATATTATGGTCGTATCAATAAAATAATATATTCGGTCTAATACGGAGGCAGTTCGGCATTAATAATAAAAATCAAATACAAAAATAATTTATCGGAAGAGACACAAGGAATGAATTCTATACTACTCTTACTACCTGACGGAGAGAAAAAAATATATAATATGAGAAAACCAAGAGAGCAACGGCAACGCGGAATAATGTCAAACATCTCATTTATGTCACTCAATTTCGTGACTTTGTCATCATTTAGAGGAAGATGTGGGGGGGGGAGGGGACGAAACAAACGACACGATAAGAGAATACGACAACTGGGTAGAAGAGGAAAAAACCTAAATACTACCAAAGACGACATGCTGCGGACGACAAGTCACAACAATAATGTAATATACCAGATACAATACATTATAGGTATATATTATTATAGTATTTTAATACATATTACCGACGTACAAAACGATTTGATGGTAATATTGAATTTGAAGCAAAATATAGGTATGAGTATTCGGACTTTGGAAACATAAAAATGTGTTAAAGTCCGAAAGTACCGACGCGACATCTATATTGATTTAAGGGTGCATTCGTTATAAAACATTTTATACGTAAGATATTTTTTGTTCTATAGGGAACAATGAATAAAAAAAAGAAAAATACAAGTATTGTCCAGTTCGATTTTGAAAACAAAAACGTTATATTACGCGATATGCATTCTAGACTCTTTTCCTTTGAGTCACTGAACGAATGTAAAAGTCAACATTTTTGTTATTTCTTATTTCATCACCCGTTTCATATCTCTGCTACAGAGACCCCTCACAACTTAAAAACTAGTAACATTTTGTTGAAGTGCAACCAATTTACATTATTCCCATTATGGAATTCGGAATATTTCGGTTACCGCCTATTGAAAAATGGTCAGAGATCGAATTCAGGTTTAGTCTTAAAATCAAAACTTCAACGTACAACAATACCCGCATAAACAATAAGACGTTTAACGGACAGCACAAATGTACGGAGTTAGATGCGGTTGGACATCGTGCAAGAGAATAATATTGTTTCCAGACTACGATTTGACCGAAAACTACCGCCGATGAGGGTCGATTTGATATATTATTTTCCACTTTATTGATTTACTCCTATGATCTGAAATATATGTATTCGCGCATACCACACAACAGTAAAAAATACAGAAGGTATAAATAATTTCCTGCGTTATACAAAACGCAATATTGTGTTTTTAACTGTCTTTTACTCAAAGAAATTAGCCAATATTTTTCCCTTTATATGCAGAGAGTCAAACAACCGATCATCTTAAAATTGATATAGAAAATCGATAACCAATCTTATTGTTTATAAATAACAATTTTCATCGATCTTTACTGTTCTAATAATGAAGTACAAAAAATAACAAAACTGATACAAAACATAATTAAGTAATCAAAAGGTCTATAGCAAAAAATGCATCATTAATCTACAACAATTATGTTTTTTTTATTTATTCTTTATGGATCATACAGTTATAACAACAAATATAACAATTAACTACAACAATAAGCAAACCAACCAAGATCCTTTTCTTATCAACTAATAAACATAAATTTGAGGTACTTTATTAATAAAAAAATGAAGATAGTAAAAAATGCTGAAACATACATATAAAAATGTAAAAAAAATGTATAAATGAAACGAAAAATTGATGGGAAATTTGCCATAGAAAGTACAGAAATTCTGGTCAAAGATCCAAGGAGGCCATAGAGGGTGATATTATTTCAACTTTAAAGTGAAAAACCCGGATACGTCTACCACCTACACGTAATATTCAATAATAAACGAGCTGAAACAAATTTGAAACGCGCGGGATTATTAGATATTATTGTATTTAGTAATAATATAATAACAATAGTACATAAGATTGTCTGTATGCAAACTGGTTCATCCAAAGACACAAAGCTGCTTGTATACAAATCGTTGAACTCAAAAGTGGATTGTTGTTCGCTGTGTACCTATTTGTATGTTTATATAAGCGTCTCATAACAATAATCACAACATAAATACTTTTGTTTGTTTGTATATATGTATGTCCTCAACAGATCCCGTAATTACCTATGGTAAAACAGAAACAACATATATTTTAAGAATATTACTCCATAGACACCTCATCCACACAACCAACAGACTGTGAGAACTCTTATATATAGGTAACAGGAAAGGTGTCCCGATGCTTACGAATCAGCTTAGGCTGGTTTTAGGGTATTTTACCCATGCTACGTTCACCGATCCCACCAATTTCTGTGTCAAACCACTATGTTCGACGTCTGTTGAGCGAACATGTCAAGTAACAAGAACCGTCTTAATGAATGTTTTCGAGGCAGTAGACAATCTATCGTTGATTCAATGTACACTATATTTCCAAAACCCAACATTGTTTATGACATAACTGTTTGTATCCCTGTTTAAGATGTAAATAAATAATCTTCGAGTTCATGAACAAAACAGTGACATTGTTTTTTTTTTAAAAAGATGTATCTGGGTTTTTGTTATTAACCCAAATACAACCTTATTCACCTTTCACAGTAAGCTACTATAAGCTTGTGTCGTGAAAGGGGAGTTTGCCGGCACCTGGTATCGAACCACGGACCCCTTGTTCACGAGGCCGAGATTCTACCTCCAGGCTACCGACGAACTCGATTTACGTGACATTAAAAAAATATCACACAATACACTTCAATATTAAATTTATCAGTTATACCATTAAACAGATGCTTGGTTATACTAATGTGTCGTTATACCACTATACAGAATATTGTCGTTATAGCACTGTGGCGATTTACCACTATACAGAATATTGTCGTTATATCACTGTGGCGTTATTTATTTATTAATCAGAGACACAAACAGAAAGTTGACAAAATACACACAAAAAAATAAAAACAACATACATTGATTCGGCCAGGCCAACCCCCCAATTAAGTGTGTCTACAGCATACACATATTAATGTTAACAAAAGAATGATAGAAAAAAAAAAAAAAAAAAAAAAACAATCAAACAAAAGCAGATCACAATCACTATATAGAAGCGTTTTATTTCTAAGAAGTACTTAATTCATCAATCTGATGTTCCTTTCTTGAGTGAAACCGAGTAAAACTATACTAGAACAATATAATATAATACAATCTTTGTATTTGTATATTATAATATTAAAGAGTGCAGTACTAGATATCTTCCTACATTGAAGTTACATACATAATATTATTAACATCGGTAACAATAGAATATACTTAATAAAATTATCTCATCTGTACCTACACCTCTTCGCTTTATAACGATCCGAATAGTTTTATAGATGAGTATTTCTAATATCACTTATATTTGTTTTTTACATATTAAACTGATTATTTGTTTTGTCCGCTTCGACGCAGGTTTTAACCTTGCAGAGCGGTAAAATATTGAATTATTGCGATTTTATATAGTTGAATCGAATGGAATTTTATTGAATCAAATTGTACATATTTGAGGAAAATAAATTAATTCGAAAATTGGCAGGTCAGTGACAACCTGAATGTTCACAATTGCTAGCGATCTGAGAGAGGCAGAGCTGCGTTCGGAGGATGCAGGGAATCGGAAAACTTCTAAGATGAGGACTAGGAGAGCCGACCCCAAATAAATGGGTTAAAGCGAGGGCGAAGAAGAAGAAATGAATTCGAAATTTGAAAAAAATACCACTAATATTGACGTATGTTTCAACTTCTGAGTCACTGTAGGTCCATTGTTGAACCTCCATAGGCTTTCTCTTTCGACTTTTCAAATATCTTATTTTTGGAAACACCTCTTCATGAAACTAATCAACCCACAAAGTTCTCTTTTCCATATCGAAATAAATAAAACAAGCGTTTTATTCTACTATTGATCAATAGTAGAATAAAACGCTTGTTTTATTCTACTATTGATCAATAGTAGAATAAAACGCTTGTTTTATTTATTTCGATATGGAATTCTACTACCTAAACACCGAAAGAGTGAATTCTCTTTTCCAAATATTTGTCCCAAAGTCAGTCCGGTTAAGGAGTTTTGATGTAGTTGAAATTAAAGTATTGTTTATAGATAGAGACATGCATATGAATAGTAAATTTATAGCATTTAACATAACATAACATACATAGACAATTCACACAGATCGAGCTAGTCCCAAACTAAGATGAATCTTGTATTATGGGTACTAACGCGACGATACACACATATACAATGCACTAAACACATATACATGTAACACCCAGACCCAGGACAATTTGAAAAAGGTCTTTCTTCACTTTGCCCTGGCCGGGAATCGAACCCGGGACCTCGTGACTTAAAGGCAAGAGCGTTACCTCCGCGCCACACCGGCCGAAAAATGGAATTTACGGAAGTGGTTGGTAGCCTAAAGGTACAGTCACAGACTTTCAATGAAGAGATTCTGGGTTTGATTCCTCCCGCTACCGATCTACTTCCCCTTCACGACAGAAGCATAGTGCTTACATTGAACGGTGATTTTTGGGTGTATTTGTGTTTCTTATAAACCCAGATATAATAAAAAAAAAAAACACATAATACGATCTGACATGGAGTCGCATTCCAAATATTTAAAGAGAGTATCGTTTCGCAAGACATCTCTGTACATATTAAGTATTTTTTACGCTCTGCCAACGCAAACTAGAATGCTGTACATACGAATCCAAAAACATTATCTACAATAACACGAATAATAATAGTAATTGAACAAAGCTAAAAACTTCACTTGTTCCAGAGATTTATAAGACATAAAACTAATAATGGAAACAATTGAACTTTACGACTTTCCGCTTTTCCTTGAGAGCACGATAAAAACAAACGACGTCAAAGAAGACATTCAATTATCTACTTCAATTTTATTATCTTGTATATTATTCTTATTTGTAAAAGGTGAGAAATTTAAACATTGAATAATATGCGAAACAAGATGTTTTTCCAACGAGGAGTATGGATTTTAAAGCCGCAACAAAATAGCTTAATTCTAAATTACAAGTCAATTCTGAATAATATCCATGATTCACGGTGTATTTCTTCTCTACCGTGTAAGAATGAAAAAAGAGAATTAGCCTTTAAAGTAAGATGGTTTTACAGTACAGGGTCTGTAGTCCTTCGTTTCGGATACAAGAGATGTAAAACCATTATTTTTATTTTAAATAATTCCGTCATTTCTTCGTAATTGGTATATTTACTATTTCACTATTGAGAGATGTCGTGTAGCTTTAAAGAAAAAATCTCATCACAATCATATTTGTTATTTTTTCCCTTTGATTAGGTAAAGGACAATTCGCAATTAATGTGAAATAAAACCATATATATCTATCTATACCTTTACGCCGTGTTCCGAGTGGGGTAGGCAGAGAGAAAGGAACGCCATATACAACTATCCTTGCATACCTCGTTCGCTTCTTCGACATTCATGCAATTTTTCAAACACGCACATCGATTTCTCTTACTTGTTCTTGAGAATTAAATTTGATCCACGTGGCACTCGGACGCCCGCGCTTCCTCACACCCCTTCTTTCAGTTAGTTATATCCTCTTTGTCAATCTTTCCTTACCCATTCGTTCCACACGTCAAAACCATCGTAACTTATTTACACGCATTCTGCCCACAACACTCTTCTTGCATCCGCTCATTCTTCTAATATCATCATTCCTCACTTATATATGACACCTAATTTTAATTTAAATACATAGTTTAAACGCTTTACCTTCAGAAAATACTAAAAACGTAGCTAGAAAATTGATAAAGTAAAACATACGTTCATTCTCACAAAACAAGTATTTATTCTATGTTATGATTTTTTATTTTTATTTTTTATGATATGAATTTTTTGATACAATTGGATGTCGGGAACTGGATTTTTAACCTACTAGAAGTGTAGATGTCAAACATATTTTGAACTACTCCAGATTAATCATTCCAATTGATCACACTCATCCATAGTCAACCTATTTGAATAGGTATTAACTAGGTAGGTATGTTGTATATGATACACATACATGTATCATATATAACAGGGGTCGGCAACCTTTTAGCTGTGGTGTGCCAAGCCACTCTACCAATATGATTCAGGGTGCCGCCTTAATTCTAAATTATATAATGGGGTTCTAGAGGAGAAGAATTTTATATCAAATTTATCTTTTAAACATATTTATTAAAAAAATAACATAAAATTCTAACATAATTTTTTTTTAATGCGAACCTAGTCCCTGATTACTTTGTAGAGTGCCATTCAGAACCCCATCGCGTGCCAAGCCTGGCACGCGTGCCATAGGTTGCCGACGCCTGAATATATAACATACCTATCTAGTTAATACCTATTCAAATAGGTTGACTATGGATGAGTGTGATCAATTGGAATGATGAATCTGGAGTAGTTCAAAATATGTTTAAGTATTTATTCATTCAATAATAATATTTATTTCGTAGCCAATACCAGTGCATATCTTTGACAATTAAATAGGGCTTTTGAATCTAAATAAATCAAGACGAACCATTTCATGAAAAATGTTTTTTTTTTCAGTCGTTTCAGAAAAATAATTTTAGATGGTGTAAAATATGATATTTAAACTCAATACAGTCAATCGCTGTTGCAGCATAACATAGATGTTTAAGGATCAAATTTTCTTTGGCTATTCATTTCAATATGACGAATGGTGTGTGAAAATCAATATTACAAGTGTAACAATCCACGTTGAATATTATAATAAAGAATTAAGTAGTATGACGAATGTATGGTGTAACAAAACGAAACGTATGTGGATACATCTTAATCAAGAAGTCAACAGCATCAGTCAAGGCAGTCAGTCAGTTATCACTTCGGCCGGCGTTCGACAGGAGATGCTGCTGCGAACAAAAAATGGATACGTCGTCGTCGAACGATTCTCAACAGGACGATGGAATGGGACTAATTGCAGGATAAGAACATTCTCCGACGGGGAGTATTTTCATGACGGAAATTCGTAACATCAAAAACTGAGTCAAACTAAACTGGCTATAATAAAATTTACTAGTATACCATCACGGTATATGCCACAAGTGGGGTAGCCTGAAAAAGAGCTGAATGTAAAAATAACTTCTTTGTCGTTTTACAGGACACTTGAAAACTTACGAAAAAGAGTGGGAGAACTATTATTTGCCGGGCGGGCGCTCTATGGCCAAAGTTTTTATGTTTATTTATTTTTTAACTGTACCATGTCAACCGGGTTGGTTGGAAGACATCGCATTTTAGCGATAAACTCACCCTCTGTACATTGAATACCTAACTGATATTCTCATGATACTTTGTACTGATTTGAAATAATGTAACCAATGAACAGTGAAGAATAAAATAAATAAACAAACTATAGCCGTATTCATTCATGTAGTAGACATTAATGATACAAGTAAAAGAGATTACGGCCGGTTTCATAAAAAAATTATAGACTTTTAAAATTTTAAAGTTCTTATAATTTCTACGTTACGGTGTTGATGTACGATGTGATGGTTACCAAGAAAATTTATATAAGCAACAATTGCCATGCGTTATTGTAAATATTGTATATAATGACATTCGGAAAAGCGAAATTTAGCTGAGTAGAGCTTCTTAATTTAAAATTAGTTTATAAAACTCAAATTTCACATTAAAAATATAGAAATCAAATATTTTATGAAACAGGGTGGTAAACACATAGTAAATAAATGCAAAGAAACGGAAAAATGTATAAAAGGATTCGTTAAGCCCTTATCTTGGACGATTGAAAAACTATACCAAAGAGGAGAGGAGTGCATCATTTTATTTCATCTAAGATAAAATTATAAAAATATGATTAAATGAGTGACTTTAAGAATAATATATATATATACCTAGCGACGACACCCGATTATTACTTAGGTAGGTACTCAGCTACCACTGCGAGGGGACGACAAAAAACAATACAAATAATAATATTGACGGCCACAACGATGCAATTTGTACCAGTAGCGGCATACGTAGATACTATTACACAATATAACATATCATAATATGTATTATAATATACAATAATATAACAGCGATTCATTTGAAGATAATAGCAGGTAGATAAAAAACAGCATTAAGCGGTAATAATAACGCTATGGCAAAAAGTCGAAAAAGAATAATATTATTATATTATCCCTACATACACAGTGAACAAGGCTAATTAGATAATATATCATCATGTCGCTTCGTCTTCAGTCGAGTTGGCAGAGATCTACCACCTTGTAATAATATCATGAGTGAATTTGCTATAATGTACTTAAGATGATTGAAAGAAATGCGGTAATAATATTATCCATTGAAAGAAATGAATGTAGGTGTTGATATGAATGGGATGAATGTAAGAGCGTTAATGTTTGCCGATGATTTGGTATTGATGGCTGAAAGTGAAAGTGATCTACAGCGAATGATGACGTGTGTGTATGAAAATTGTGCGATTAATGGATTGAGAATGAATGCAAAAAAGACAAAAATTATGGTGTTTGAAAGAGGAAGTGAGAGAACAGTATGCCAGGTGATGATTGACAACGAAGTGTTAGAGCAAGTTGACGAATGTGTGTACTTAGGTAGTTTGTTCACGAGAGATGGGAAGTGTGAAAGCGATATTGAAAGGAGAAAAGTTGCTGGCAATAAGGTAAATGGTGCAATCCGACCAATAATTGCAAATAGAAACATATCCACCACAGCTAAAAGGTTGGTGCACTCTGCTATCTTAGTGCCAACACTTATGTATGCAAGTGAGACGTGGACATGGTTAAAGAAGGATGAAAGTGGCATAAATGCAGTGGAAATGAGATCGTTGAGAAGGATGTGTGGTAAAAGTCTGAGAGATCGTGTGCGTAACATTGATATACGAAAGGAATGTGGAATGAAAGTTGGTGTAATAACAAGGATGAATGTAAATAAGTTAAGATGGTTTGGGCACGTGGAAAGAATGAATGAGGACAGAATGACTAAGAAGATATATTTGTCTGAGAGGAATGGTGCTCGGAGACGTGGACGTCCGAGGATTAAATGGCAAGATCATTTAAATCAAATCCTACAGGACGGTCACGTGTTGAGCACATTGAACAGGAGAGCATGCATGAGGAATTGTATGACAGTGACGGAAGCGAAAGATGTATGCAAAGATAGAAGGAAGTGGCGCTCGATCCTTTCTGCCTACCCCGCGAGGGAAGCGGCGTGATGGTATGTATGTATGTATGTATGTACTTAAGATGATAAATTAGTTTATTTATCATCAAGAGTTTACGAAATCCATAAAGAGTTTACGAAAGTTCAAAAGATCTCTTAAACTATGGATTCTCAGGATCAACTATCGACATGGATAATAATGTAATTTTCAACACATAGCTAGTGTTGAATCTTTCTTTTTTAATGTTATTTTCGTCGGTAGCCTGGAGGTAGAGTCTCGGCCTCGTGAACAAGGGGTCCGTGGTTCGATACCAGGTGCCGGCAAACTCCCCTTTCACGACACAAGCTTTTAGTAGCATACTGTGAAAGGTGTATAAGGTTGTATTTGTGTTTATAACAAAACCCCAGATATATCTTTTTTAAAAAAAATAAAAAAAATTATGCATACTTTTCGTTGATTATTATAATTTTGAATAAATTTTTTTATATGTGTATTAATATTATAGTTGAAATTCGACCCTCCGCACAAGCATTTAGTTGCCTATGGAGGGTGCATTTTACTATGTATAATATTGTTTTGTTGTTGTAATATCAATTTCTACGGTGTATTTTTCAAAACTAAAAAAAAAAGGAAAAAGAAAATAAGTGATGTGTTTTGCACTGCGAATATAATATTCTTGATGTACACCTATATTTTTTTGTTTGTAGTATGTTTGTGTAAATTTGCATTTTTGTGATTCTTTGAGACAAATAAAGTACGAAAATTGTATAAATGCACAAGAAGTAGAATTCCGTAATTATCAAAAAACTAAGAAGTCGAAAGACGTCATTCTCGTGATTGTTTGATTCTATAGTAGAAGGAAACGTTTATTTCAATTCATCCAATGATTAATTCAATAAACTGAAACAAGACGAAGATTATTGAAAAACTCTTAGAACCTTGGAGTGAAGACAAGAGAAAAGAGAGAAGAAAATGAAGAAAGAAAGACTCGAAATATTGCGATGCACAATCAAACATGAAACCAATTTAGGATAAAAGTTTTTTTTATTTATTTAAAATAATTTGAAATCATTTTTATTTTTTTATTCTGAAATCATAACGGCACAAAAACTTTCGTTCTTTACAACCTCATTTAAATTATCCACATTAATGTATTGCAAGTACAGTTTTTCTGTTTATTAATTATTTACAAACGAGAGTCGGGCTTACTACAATAAAATAATGCACATCATGATCAATCACACGGGAAAGAATAACAGAGGATGACACATCGATAAATTGAATACGTTACAACAATGCCACGGTGTCATTTCAAAATTCGAACGGACTTTTATAACTTTGACAGGCTATGATAGCCGTTCGTCAGCCATTTTTGACAGACTGCTATTTTTCACGATGTTATTCTGTTATTTATTATCATCAACACACAATTTTATATTATTTTTGCAATCTGCTTTTTAAAGTGTTATTTAATTATTAGCTATTACATACCTAGTCAAATAAATATACTCCAATGCTTTTGGGGGTAACAGATGTAATATTTGTTGAAAGTCTTACCTGAAACAAAAAAATACATGAATTAGCATTAGCCGTCATTGATAAATTTTATGAAAAAAAGGAATTTTAGACAAACCACAATCATTATTGATTGTTCGAATAAATGCATTGAAATTTAAAACCAAGGGTGTCTGCTCCGTGAAGTTCTGTTCTGCAAATTTCGATTGTCCTATAAAAGGCAGTAATCGTAAAACATCACGAACAAGACATTAACATCTTTGATTCAGCGATGAGGTATGCCACCCATCCTGAATGATTAATACTTTAAAGATTATTATAATTAGAGCCACTGTTAAAATCCTGTAAAATCACTGTAGATATAACGTTTTTAACTACGATGTAGTCATCTTTAGTATCTCAGTGTTTGTTTGATACTGAAAATGTTACATCAATAAACAAATTTATAGTGGATTTCTACAGTGTTTTTAATTATAATAATCTTTAGTAACGAATTTCCACAAAGTCACACTTGAAAATAAAGAATATTTAATATTTTATTGACGCGGAGATGACGAGTGGTATGTTTATTGAATGCAGTTAGTCTGCTAATTAGCCAACTTGCGAAAATGCGGCGATAGTAAAGACAGAGATAAAATATTTATTTTGCACTGTTTAAAACTTTTATTTAATAACGTACGAAAACTGGGGTCAAATTTTTTCAGAAGTCATCACATATAACTACTTAGTAGATCGTTAGAGATGTGACATTTAGTGGCAGAGGTGCGGTACGGTGGTGTCTGTATCTGCGGATATCGGTGATACGATATAGCGTATATCAGAACGCCTTGATAAGGGTCAATGATAAGTGTCAACTTGGGGAGGGCGAATGATTCGTGCGGCTATGAGATTTGACACTAGAGTTGGGAAACAACAAACACGGAATAGATTCTGACAAAATACAAATGAGATGTATTACGATTTAAATTCTTGAATTGAATGAACATTTCGACAACGGTCTATCAAGGAAATGATTTGGGTTCTGCTTACTTACAAAACTTAATACCCAAAAGCCGAAGATGCATTTTATATCTAACTCTTTATCATGACGTCTCCTAAGTGGGGATATCCAGTGCACTAATAACATGTAATGAACGCATATGTCGACCCCCATGTACTATAAAGATAAAGTGATGTCTTATATGGACACTCACACACAAGACAAGAAGACAAACCCCATAGTTGCATATGGTCTGTACATCTGCCATGCCCTATTTTTGTAGTGTATTTAGTATGGACTGAATGCGGTTCACAATGCTAGACAATTAACTCTTTTATGGAATGTCCTCTGTATGGCTTTGAGTTTAAGATGGAGAGATTTACATAAGGCGACCATTGATGCAGTTAAGTGTCTGAGAAATTCACTTTTCGATCTATAGGACCATAATGCCAAATAAATTTACGAAATAGGACACATTTCTGGTTAGATGGAAGAAATCACAACAAATTGTGATAATCTCTCCACTCCTCACGGTTTTAGTATTGTATATTTATGTCAACACTGAATATAATGATGATGAGCAAAAAGAAAAAAATAAATAAGACACTCGACAACAAACAATGAAGATTTGGAAACCAATTGTGGTTTAGAAACTTGTCAATCAACAATACAATACTATAAACTTAAAAAAAACTATAAAGGCTACGAAAACTGTTCCTCTATATGTAGACTCTCTACATTCTCTAAATATGCATAAGCCGTTAACATAATTTAAAACATACTTTTCAACAGACTTAAATACTGAAATGGAAATCGTTCAAAATGAGTTTTCTCGTTGGTGCAAACGAAGGTGTGAATGTTCAGTATGATATTAGTAAATAGTCAGATAGATACGATAATAATAATAATATGTAAATTTAGATAAAGCCATATTAGTATTCGTGTTGTCGACTAGATAACGGCGAAGAAGACACTAGTACTGGGTGTTCGATGGAGCGACGTACATAATATTATGTATCAAATAATATAGAGAAGAAATGTACCTGGTAGTAGTCGTATGATATTATTATGTAATACTGCTTCCACACAAACAATTAATTAACGTCGCAAACTGGTGTCCGATGAAAAATTTCGATTTAAGATCATCAGCTGTTTTCGATCTTTCTTTGGATACATGTCTCATTTTTCAGCTTTTACAATATCCTGTGTACACTACTTCAACATTCTAGCGTGACTCGGTCTCCCTTGAACGCTTCTCTCGAGAGCAAAAACAATATTATGGCTCTCAGGGTAAAAACAAGGTTCTTTCATTCAGCCGTTCCGCACTAGTCATTTCTTCTTACGATTATCCTAATAATAGAAATGCTGTATTGTGAAAGAGGACTGTTCAGGCCATCGGATATATTATTAAAAGAAAACCAGTGCTATCTATAAGCAAGTATTTTTGAATATTCTCAAAACATGACCCACTCAGGATCATCTTCTGTACATACATACAATCCTAAAAATATTCCGGAGTGGTGAAAACGCAAATATATGTCGGCAACAGATTCTGAACACTTTCATTTAAATTATCAAATAAAATGAATGTTTATTATTATTGTTTAGTGTTACTATGGAGCATGACAAACGCACGACCGGTTTCGCGGACTCCGAGTTCGCATCATCAGGTGCTGATCTATACTGATAATTATTATTTGATAATTTAAAATGAAGTGATACAAAGTTAATGCCGATACAATCAATGAAACTTTCATTTAACATCATTTGAAATTCAATACTCTGCCATAAGGCTATCGATAATATCATTACGCTACCAACTTCCAATGTAATGTAAGTAAGCTACGCAAAAAAAAACATCGAGAAAAATATTATTAAATGTGCAAATCTCACAGAATGAAATGGGTCCAAGACGGGAGCTATGCACGGGATGTAATAGTGGAAATTACACAGATTGAAATGTATGGTGGGAGGACCTTCGTGGAATATTTGTGGGAAATGTTCGCAGTAGTAGTAATAGTACCAACTAAACCGTGGAATGAAATTCGCCCGGAGGAGATAATCCTTGGCTATTGAAACACGTTACCCTCTCCTGTTTAGAGATAAGAAACCTGTGAAATTATTACTTTGAACGCGAAGGGAGACATAGCTAAAATATCAAAGACGTTGTTTATCACCTTATTATTATTATAAGTATTACACAGGCTTCAGACGATACGGAAATTAGAGTAACCCTTGCGAAGATAACGCCAACGTACGTTATGTAAAACTATGAGTATCGAAAATATAATTATGTATCTATCATCCCTTATTTTTTTTATTTTATTAAATAAACGGCTAATGCCTTTTACAAACATAAAATATAATAAAACAGAACAAAAAAATACACATTTCACATTAAATCCAAATCTAATATATAAAAGGAAGTCGTGTGTGTTACAACACTTATAACTCAAGAATGGCTGTACCGATTTGAATGATCTCTGATTTGTTGGATTCTTCTCCGCCCGGAATAAACTATAGGCTATTAAAACATCTTACAAATTCACGGGAAGAAACAATATGAAGAAAATTATTTACGCCATACATTTTTAATTTCAAAAATAAAAACAATATGGAGAGTTATGGCGCTATTAGCGCCCCCACGTCGCCTGTTACATTGTGCTAAAATAATCCGTAGGTTCTGCTATATTAAGAACCAAATTACTATAACTAATATGAACGAAATGTGTACTAATATTTGTTTACTAAAATTCGGTAGTTACATGGCAATAGGTTGTATCTCACTAAAACATAATTTTACAGGAGAGCAAAAACAAAGTGTGAAAAAGAGATATTTCAGCCAAATTTCGAGCATTATAGGTATATCAAAATGAAGGTAATTATTATTTCTACAAGATAGATGTAACATTCTCTTAATAATTTCTTCTACAAGATGTATGTAACATTCACTAAATAATTTCTTGCAGTTTAAAAATATTTGAGTTTTTTTGCCATGTTGATGAAAACAATCTTTCTACATGTCAATAAGTTACGTCTTTTCTCTCTTTATTCTGACTATAAAGAGAGTTATCCTTTTGCCACATCAAATATTACACTATTTTGAGCATTTTATGGAACAAACTTGAAAACGCAAAAAATGCGAGATACAACCTATTGCCATGGTACTACCGAATTACTCGACTAATATTTATGTATCGATAGATCTTCTGTCACATAAATGTGGACGTGCACAGATTATATTTGAAATTGTATTTTATTTTTGCAGATGGAAAATTATTATTGAACCAAAAATTGTGCTATTAAAGATGAAAATAAGAATGTGTTCATGTAGGTAGTTCTGATGCAAGATTGTGTAGTGAAATTTGCAGACAGAGAAGAAAAATTACGATGAAAATTATTTACGCCATACATTTTTAATTTCAATAAAAAATGCAATATGGAGAATTATACAAAATCAACAATGAAGTTTTTTTTATAGATTGGCCTATTTATATGATAATTTTTCTATACATTCTCAAATTAGAATCGTTATCCATACAATTTAACATCTGTAGTTCTGATATTTCAATTTTTAAAAAATCATGGAAAGAATTTTTATAAATTTTAAATGAATAGGTAAAATCTACCTGAAAAAAAAATTAGTACCTACATAATTATATTACGTACTGCAGATAATTTATAAACCAATCTGAGTTAAGTATAATTGTTCAACATAAATTGTTCATGTCGGCTGGTGTGGCGCGGAGCTCTTTCCTTTGAGTCACGAGGTCCCGGGTTCGATTCCCGGACAGGGCCAAGTGAAGAATGACCTTTTTCAAATTGTCCTGGGTCTGGGTGTTACATATATATGTATATAGTGCATTGTATATGTGTGTATCGTCGCGTTAGTACCCATAATCAAGATTCATCTAAGTTTGGGACTAGCTCGATGTGTGTGAATTGTCTATGTAAAAAAAAATGAATGTAACTTTCGCAGTTTAGCGCAGTTTAGCCCTTATGTATCTATCATCCCTTATTTATTCCAAGATTATGTTTCCATATATCATTTTCAAAGAATCATTTATACTACCTAATAATCGTAAAACTTTTCCATAGTAAACATACATTTACTTGACTGTAACAGAGATTGATTAATATAATTCTTTACATGTTGTCTTATTGAAATAGTTAAGAGTTTAGGTGGTAAAAAGAGAATTTGTAAGTTCGCTTATGGCGCTACTAAGGTTTGTAGATGATTTGTTGAAAAGTTTAACTGTTCAAACAGTATATTGCTGCTTTTTATGACATATTAGAACGATATTTTTAATACCTTTAGTAAGAGGTTGAAGTCAAGAAGCAAATTGAAAGAGACTAGGAAAATTTGGTATAAATCCGCTTATCCCTAAAAATATCAATAACAACAAGCATTTCAAAAAAGTTATCCATCAATGCATAAGTGATAGCAATACCAACTGAACCTGCATAGAAGAACACGGCAATAGATGAAGGCACTAGGAATTACTAATATGTATTTTAGTGCAGGGTGGCGCATAAAATCTGTGCATGAGACTTGAAAATATATTATATTGGGGATACCTAATACAACTGTGGTAATAATATTCAACGCTTGGAAACGTGTGAGGAATACAAAATAGGTACATAACTAAAAGTCTAACAACCATTCGTTGATGCGGTCCTAATAGTGAAACATCGCTTTCTGAAACATCAAAGCTTTACATATTCCAAATCGCGTTAAAATGTACAGTAGGAAATGTACGGCACTTTCACTACATACATCTAAATGTGCTAAAGTCAGTTTTCATAATTATCACCTAGTAAAATCACAACAATTTCATTTTTGTTTATAAAGGTAGAACTATGTTTTGATTTTTAGAATAATGTTATGAAGTGTATTTGAGTTAGATTAGAAATATACATTGATTAAAACTCGAATATTTTTAGCGTTGGTACTCGAGTAGTAGAATTCCATATTTGGATAAACTGAAACAAAAGCGTTTTGTTCTACTATAGTACAACTCAAATACTCAAAGAGTGACAAAAATTATGACATAAAAACGAATTGCTGGTGATTGTTAGAAAAAGATCCAAGACCAAGGAACAGGCAGATGCCTATATTCAGAAGCAGGACACAGAGATAGCCGATTAAGTAAATAAAACTCTAATTAATTTCCTGTCCACACGTACTCGTAAAATGCAACCCATTTAAATGAGTTTGACCAAGATTTAATAATTAGAAATTGATTTATTATACGTATATAATATACATACACAATTTCAGCATATTGCACAAATGGGACTAACACCGGACAAGTTACATTATATGCATTGAAAACATATAAAATTAACAAACTGATAGATATACAGAAGGTCCTCTCAGGGTCAATTCACTCACAATATAGTGTCATTCGCTGTAAGTAAACTTTATGTATACCTAAGCTGAAGACATTTTTCAATAAACTATTAAAGCAAATAAGTAACGGTGTTTGAGGGATGTGGAAAGAATGACTGATAACAAAATGACTAAAAAAACATGGGTTAGAGAAAGGGTATTTGGAAACGTGGTTGCCTGATAATCAAATGTGGAAGCGGCGTGTTGGGATGATGATGCTGATGTCATTTTTTAATAAATGCATCCATGCTTTTATGGAAACCTTCGTGAGATAGTGCTTTCAATAGAAATGTGAAATCGATACTGTGAATATACCTACACACACAGAGGATGTTCAAACAGAAAAGATAAGCAGCTACGAACACAATACTTAGGTGGAATATAGGGAACGAAATTGCATCAAAAGAAGATGTTCGGTAGCGAATATAAGTACCAAGGATTTCATTATGCATGTAGCAAGTGTAGTATGTAGATGAATGCGAACCAATAGATGTTCCATGTAAGGATAATATTGTCTGCGACTATGTAAATTCGATGTCGTGCAAATTGCTTGAATTCAAAATGTAACACCTTGTAATCTAAATGGAAAACATTATTATTCTTCTTCTCTAAGTGCCATCTCCTCTGCGAAGGTTGGGGATCATCAAGGCTGTTTTCACTTTGTTAACTGCGGCCCTAAACAGAAATGTGTTTCTCCTCAACCACTGTTTCAAATTGTGCATCCAAGGAACTCTTCACCGTCATGATCCTCTTTTCTTGATATTTTTCCCTGAACTATCTGTTACATGTTTTGTTTAATTCATCTTCTTTTTGCCCATCAAAGCTCCTCTCGAGAGCACAGAGGAGAAACTAGCCCCATCTACACATAACGCCTTTGCGCCAATTTAGTTACTTCTTCCCACGACATTACTAACGCTCTGATGCAGTTATTTTAGGAATGACGTATTGTCTAAGAGGGACGTTAAGGCCATCGGTAACTTGTGAACTTCTTCTGAACAGCGCTGTTTTTGGCCAACAACCATTAGACATCTTTAAAATATGATCATTGTCTCTTCTATAGAGACTACAGATCGGAATGTCAATTACTAGAGCTACTACAAAATCTTTGGGATAAATGGAAGTCCCTTTAATATTATCCGGTTGTTCGGTGGGTCCTTCAATGCACAACACAGATTGAGTTATTTGGAAGAAATTTCATTGCATTCATCAGCCGTGTTGCAAAAAAAAATACTTCAACAAAATAAGAATACAGAATAAATATATAAAAAGGCCCATAATTAATTATTAATTCGACAGATTCTCAGAGTACATGCGATAACGACAAAACATACTTTATTCAATCGTGTGTTAAGAATTAATAATCGGCAAATAAATTTTAATTGTGACAATAATTTTCATTGTACGTAGGTATTACCAAAAGCACTCTCTCGTCGGGCGGCGCGGCGGCGTGACAGTGATCGGGGTTCAGGGCAAAACTCATTCGATTCAACTAATTTGAATAAAGTACGGGAGAATGAGAAGTCTACCAAGATGAAGAGAAGAGGTGGATTCGGGGTCTGCAGAGGTCTCGGAGAAGAGATAAATCACGTGGTCACACGTAGAAGATACATAATAATAATATATTGTATTATACATAATCCCTAAAGTCTTGAACAAACAGTTTAATGCGAATTAGAGATGAAACAGTTCTTGAGTTAAATTGGTCCAACAATAATATTTGGTAACAAAAACGCCATCGATGGAATTTTACTATTTGTGCACCAATACTATCAATAAAAACGTTATCCATTTCATGATTCTAAAGATTATGAGAGACATGTCTGAGTTAAAATTCAAATTGCTGTAGTGTGCTTTTAGATTTTTTTGGACTGAGGAACCTGAAATCACGAAATGGAATAGACAAATGTCTACGAAAAATACATTCAACTCTTACACAAAATACTCAAAGGTGTTTGGAAAGAAGGGCCATCTCTAGCGCTTTGCTTGAAAACGCCATAAAAAATCCGTTAGTTATTATTATTTGTTATCTACAATTAAATACGTATTTCAAAATTGCTACATGTTTATATTTTTTGATATTATTTATATGATAATTGACACAGGATTCATTTTCAGTAAAAAAAATCTTTTACTTTGTGTCAGAGCACCTTAGTATTACTAAGCGAGATATCGCAATACTCTATGCTCTGAACCGTCGAGTATTCACTAGTATGCGACTTTGTTCGATATTGCAACTCTATCGTGCATCCTGGGTATAATTCAAGGAGAATCGATAGTTAACAAGGTATAGATATAATAATATGTATGTACGAATAAGGTAAGTACTAAATTTCGCCTGTACACCAATAACAATAAATTATTACTAATACAAACCGCATCACGCTCATTTGCATAATATCAAAATGATTATAATGAATGCGTTAATCGTGGTGGTCCCACGTTCGATTACCGTCCGAGGCAATACCGAGAACGATACGTTTTATTTATTTAAGCATTTAAAATAATAACGATATGATATTTACTTATTATTTATTCTTCTTATTATCATTATCACAAACATTATATTATGCATTTTAAATTTTTAAACCAACGGACGCAGCAATCAAATTCAAATCCTTGTTATTATGGAATAAATGTATGTACAATTGTACATTTTACAATAATCATTTGGGTTAGTTGGAAAAGATCGGGCCTTTGCGATAAACTCGCCCTCTGTATATTGATTGTATCTAACTTGAATGTTTACATTTTATGTAATTGTTTTTTATCAATGTACAGTAAATAATTAATAAATAAACAATAATCATTTCCTTATAAATATACTCTTAAAGTAAAACATAATTGATTCCCTCAAATTTGAGCAGAGCTCGTCTGAATTACATGATTGATATTGTTTCTATTTGATGGTAGGTACCTACTTGAAGATTTACCGACCCTGCTTTTGAGTAAAGGGATACATTGGGACGTGAATGAATGTGGCGATTTCATTCATACAAATTACCGTGCAGACAGTTCCTCTCAGATAAGAAATAAGAAAAAGACAACTTTGAGACTCAACAGCTCTTGTAATACTCCAATACACAAAACACTTGATCTCTAAGAAATCCAACATCAATCAGCGGACTGCGTGTGATCACTAGAATTTGGTCCTCCACTGAATTTAAATGTCGAATGTCTTGTACGGGAAGTATTACGAATGTACCTGACTTTCACAGGACATTCGAAAACTTACAGGTAAGAGTGGGAGACTTATTATTCTTTGATGAGAACTCTAAAAAAAGGTTATTCACTGTATCAGTGCTCTAAATAAAACAAATAAATAAATAATAAAAACTTTCCACATCCCACTAATCTCTAAGGAGAACGTGATGGGCGTAATATTCAAGATTCAATATTCGATAAATAAACAAAAAAAACAAAAACAAACAAAAATAAACAAAAATAAACAACAACAACAACAACAGGGATAAATTAAAAAGTAAAACAACATTGTGTAAAAGCAATCTCATATCAATACAGTCCGGGGAGACACGCGTCTCGCAAAGTGTCAGAACAACGGTGCCAATATTTCAAAAGTTTAAAATTATTTATGATAAAGTTCCTAATACGCACTACGGAATAAAAATTCACGATAAACAAGGATGGAATATAAATGAGAAATTGAATGAATGTATAAGACGCGAAAGAAATAATGTGTAAGGATGGATCTACATATATGGCATTCTGTTCTCTCTGCCTACCCCGCATGGGATTCGGCGTGAGCGTATTTATTTATTTATTCTATACTGTACATCAAAAGCGAATTTACGTTAATAAAAAATCAAATCAAATACAAGTTTAGTAAAGTAGTAGAATATAAATCGGAAGGTATTTTATTTTCCAAAATATCTAATTCTTTTTCTTCGCCCTCAACGCTCCTCTGGGGAGCACAGGGCAGAAACCAGCCTTCTCCATTCAGAGCGTCTCTATGTGAATCGCGTCACCTCTTCCCACGACATTCCCTGTGCTCTGATGTCGTTGTCATAGGAACGGTGTACTGTGAAAGAGAGACGCCCGGGCCGACATAACCCTTGCGGACGGAAGAACAGTGCTTTTTTTGGCCAACTATCATTGGGTATTCTCAGAATATGACCCAGCCAGGACCATCGTCTCTCGTGTATCACTGAGATTACAGATCTCTGTCGGGTGCGCCAGCGCACAGAAATAAAATGTTTACCATGAGATAAAAACTATTGCATAATTCTCTATTAATCAATGTTTTGTAAGGTTCCATTGCAAAAAGATAATATGTAGTAACAGACATACCATACCTGGTTTATAAGGGTATTATAAGGTTCTTATATACAGCAAGAATAGCCGCGTGTAGTCTTTAGACATCTAACTTAGGGTTCAGCTATAAATTCTGCCGTACAAATAACATTATACCGAGTTATTTGACACTTTCTGCTGCTATTCCTGTTTCTGGGTAGAAAGAAAGAGTAATAAATTTATACTTACTCAATTATACACGATGAGAAATAACATCAATAACCTGCTTAGTATAAAATGCAAACACAAGGTTTTACGAATGCTTCAAGAGAAAACTCGAGATTATAATATGAAAGCGAGTAGGAACCTATAAGAACTTTGGATATTAATATTATTCTGTTATTTTTATGATTACGGTCACACACAATATTGAATGTGTTACCAGAGATACGTGTCGCTGAGTTTCGAAATCCACTATTAGAATTTTTTTGTAATCCGGAGAAATTCGATAAAAACTATTATACAAGCACACACAATGTGAGACGGTGTTTTATTTTTGAGTGAAAGACACAGTGTTTAAATTTTGAGTGAAAGACACAGTGTTTTAATTGTAAGCGAAAGACACAGTGTTTTAATTGTAAGTGAAAGACACAGTGTTTTAATTTTGAGTGAAAGACACAGTGTTTTAATTGTAAGTGAAAGACACAGTGTTTTAATTGTAAGTGAAAGACACAGTGTTTTAATTTTGAGTGAAAGACACAGTGTTTTAATTGTAAGTGAAAGACACAGTGTTTTAATTTTGAGTGAAAGACTCAGTGTTTTAATTGTAAGTGAAAGACACAGTGTTTTAATTGTAAATGGAAGACACGGTGTTTTAATTTAATCAAATCAAATATTTAATTATGACAAACTTTCTCATTGTTTGCTCTTCAAAAAAAAAATTATACAAGCATTAAACGTACTTTCTTGAAGTCAAATAAGTTTGTTAATTATAAGATGGTTACAACAGTTCAATTTAAAAATAAATTTTATTAAATAAACTGTTCATTTTGTACACATAAAGATAACTTTAACTGGTGATTGAGTTATAGAGGATATAAAAAGACACACTAAGGGATAAAGCGGAATTCTTTTCTCATCATATTTTTTTTGTCTAAATGGTGAGTGTTTTGAAAGAAACAATTTTCTACGGTTATAGAATATTAAATTACGAATTCAACGACATAATTATATAACTCAATTTTATAACTCAACGACATAATTATATAACTCAAAGACATAATTATATAACTCAAAGACATAATTATATAACTCAACGACATAATTATATAACTCAATTTTCGAGAAAATATTTGATAGCGGATTTCGAAACTCGGCGACACATATTATGTTATATTAGTAGGCTTAGAGAAAAATATGAAGAATAGAAGAGATTATGAAATGATATCCATCAAACTCGTAGCAGGTAGTAAAGTACCGAAGTAGGAAGTAGACAAGCATAATTCATCCTACTGCGCGGGGTGGGAAAGGTTGGAGAGAAAAATGGATTTTTGTTCAAAAAGAGAAAAGGAATCATTATTTTTACTCAAAATCGTAGAAGCAGAAGTGTCATAAGATTAATTATCGCAGAAAAAAAAATGAGATAAAATATAGAACTTCATAAAAAAGATCTACGGCATGTAAGTAAGTACGTAGCATTGAAAATTGCTTTTAACGGATTATTTTATGAAATATACGGTCGCCATCATTCACAACGTAAACTTATTATCTACTCAATGAATTAGAAAATATTTTTGCTATAGTGATTAGACAATTATGGTATTAGAGATTGTGTTCGCTTGGTGATCCAAAGCAAAAACAATATCAAGGCGGTGGATTAATCAAACCGAACAGAGTGTTGCTTCAAAAATCCACAGAGTCATATATGACAATATTTCAAGAACAGGTATAGAGCTCTTTAGAGGTCAGCACTCTCAAAATTCGCGGAACGGTAAGATTCTTAAATTAATACTCTATATTAAAGCACGCTTTAACCAGCCAGTGCCAACTCGTAGGCATTGGAAATATCCATACTCAATCTCCCTCTATACTTTCAAAGAGATCTGTATTAAAAATATGTCATTACAGTATGTCTGTTGAAACCTTATACCTAGATATATACAACGTATACGAAGGTTAAAATCTAGATTAAAATTCGATAGATATACCTACTCATAATATAATATATAAGATGATGAGACACATCCGCCAACGCCAACAAACAGCGCCAACGAAGCACTACATCTTTTTCGCAGAATCCAAGCGCATATTCTGGCCGCATATGCGAAGATAAGAGCCAAGTCTCTGCCCAACTGTACGCAATGAAATGGAGTAAAAAACTCACCTTATATTGCTCCTGTGTAAAAACATGATCTTTCGCTCATGGAATTCATGTTGGTTTTCCACACACATTTCGGACAAATTTAATATACCATACTATACCCTCACGCCGTGTTCCAAGTGGGGTAGGCAGAGAGAACGGAACGCCAAACAGATAAACCTTTTTTTTAATATCATAGCAGCCACACAAATACAAATTACACTCTACGGTCGATTCTAGTGATGCTTCTAATGAAAGGTGGATGATAAACTTAACCAATAAACTTCATCTGTAAACTTCTCATAGGTACACCGAAAATTTTTTGAACATGTGACAAGTGTAAAAAAAGTATAAATTAAAACTGATTTATATTTGTAATTGTATTTAAAAATCGCTCGTTATAAATAAAATCCTATTAGATAAGTTAATAGATACTCTTATGGGCTTTGTATTATGAAGAGGCGTGATATATTGCACGTGAATTAATAATTGAAACATATACACAGAGAAAGCTTTTAATGAAAAAAAACGGGTCATTAAAAGTCAGATGGAACGTGAAACGAATCCACTTGCTAATCGTCGAAGCGAGTGACAATGTGAAGGATGTGCTTGTGAATGAGGGATGAGGAGAGATAAAAGGTAATAATTCCAATTTTGTTAAAATTGCACTATAATATTATGTCCCATTATGTAAACAAACGGTTCACTACGAAGTATAGATCTACACAACAAATGGTGTCTAAGAATGTATAACACATCAAGTTTCATGTCCCGAAAATCTCAGAAGAAAACTTTTAAAATCGAGGGAGTCAAGCAATTAAGACCTGTAAAAAAGGTTGAAACAATTTTGCTCATTCATTTGACAGCAAAATACTTGAATATCTTGAAACAGTACTTGTGAATTGAAATGACTGAAAATTAAATGATTTCTCGATTTCCGCACATTGGAACTAAAAGTGTTGTAACAAATAGGCATTGAATATAATGAAAAAAATAATGGAAATATACCATTTATTTAAGCGCCCTTCGAACGTTTAGGTATAACGAGGTGCGTGACAAATGGGGCAAATATTTAATCGGTAAAAATACACAACGAAAAATAAAAGGCCGTCAAGCGCCACTTGAACACAACGTTGACAATAATAATTTCACCCCCACCAAACAATCGACGATTAGTTAAATTGGAAAAAACACACGTGTGTTAACGGTATACTGTACTCGTACCAGGAATTGAAAAATTATTTTATAATTTCAATGAGATGCTCCGAGATTTGAAGACGGAAGTGAATGCGTTAGTTGGACGATTGGATGATTAGTTATAGTACCTACCCTGGTAAAGGAAAATTTATTGATTTATCGAGGTAGGGTAGAGTGAGGTTAACTGGGTACAGGTATTAACTGGGCCACACACTGTTTTACACTTTTGCAGTTTAAATATCCCGCATTTGTGAGTGTTTTGCTAATGATCGGTAGATGCCACTGCTTATTGCTAATTTGCGAGGCAAAAGGCAGCCATTGTAAAATATTGTGACAGTTTTGTTGTGTGGGGTAGTGACATGTTTTTGTTTACTGCTGCATGATAAAGGTGGTTGAATCTGTGTTTCTTAAGTTACCTAAGATTAAATAATTGATTTATGTATTCAAATATTGTGTTCATTTGAGTAAATATAAAAAAATAATCAACTATTTAAAATACTGGTAAGTTTTTGTTATAATATTTATTATAATGTGTTGGGGTTAAGTGGCCCGGCTATACTTGTGGTTATCTGGGACGGCCCAGTTAACCCCAACCATAGAACAAAATATAAAATAGCGAATCATTTAACTTATTTGAGTCGATTTAATTCTATTTTTTTTATTTTTAGTTGATAAGCAAATTAGAAGAAAATGCCACGTCAACGTCAACGAATTACAACACATAGATCTTATTCTATAGAGTCTTTAAAAATTGCTACCGAAAGAATTATCGAAGGTGAAATTTCAGTTAGAAAAGCAGCGGCTACTCATCAAATTCCGAAAAATACATTAGCTAGATATGTAAATAAAGTGAGAAACACACCTGCGGGAGTGGAGGTCAATTTTCGACCATCCAATGAGCATTTACTTATTTTCCAAAACAAACGAGGAATTGATATTAAAAAAATAAATTGAGGATGCTGTTAACATGCATCATGGGCTAACATTTGCTCAAGCTCGAAGCTTGGCTTACGAGTTTGCTTTCGTAAATAATATAAAAGTTAAAGCAAATTGGACAGAAGAAAAGATGGCTGGGATAGAATGGCTACATTCATTCATGAAACGACAAAAATTGACATTAAGAACACCAGAACAAACTAGCCTTAGCCGTTGCACTAGTTTTAATAAAACTAATGTTGAAGCATTCTTTAAAAATTTGGAAGATGTTATAAACAGATTTAATGTAAAAGCGTATAATATTTTTAACTTGGATGAAACTGGCTTAACAAGTGTGCATAAACCACCAAAAGTATTAGCTTTAAAAGGTCAAAAACAAGTTGGACAGGCAACATCGGCAGAAAGAGGTGTCTTAGTTACGGCGTGTTGCATTGTTGGAGCTGCAGGAACTGCATTACCTCCTTTTCTGATATTTCCCAGAGTATTCTTTAAGGAACATATGATCAAAGGTGCTCCGGTTGGTACTAAAGGTGCTGCTACAAAATCTGGATGGATGATATCAGATATTTTTATTGATGTTCTCAAACACTTCGTTGATCATGTGAGACCAACAACAGATAGCCCAAAATTAATTTTATTGGACAACCATGAGAGTCATCTCAGCATTGCAGCGTTAGATTATGCAAAGCAAAATGGCATCATATTGTTGACTTTCCCTCCTCACTGTAGTCATAAGCTACAACCTCTAGATGTGAGTGTGTTTGGCCCATTAAAAAAGTTTTACAACAAAGCCTGTAATGATTGGATGACAAGTCATCCAGCCACTCCAATCACGATATACGATATCGGGGAATTATTGGGGATATCATTTCTTTTGGCATTTACGCCAAGTAATATTTCCAAAGGATTTGAAGCTGCAGGAGTATATCCCTTCAATTCTCAAATATTTTCAGACGAAAATTTCTTAGCTGCAAGTGTAACCGATAGACCAGATTTATCAGTTGCACTCACAGAACCAACAAATACGACCGTATTTACACCTAACAGTCTACCTACAGCTTCGACATCACAACTTATTACTCCAGAAGAAATTCCACCTTTTCCAAAAGCGGGAGAACGCAAGACCAATAGAAGATCTAGAAAAAAAGGAAAGTCAGTTGTATTAACAGATACGCCAGTCAAAAGGCAACTGGAAGAAGCAGCTGAAATGCGTGCTAATAAAGCCAAAAATAAGCAAATTCCACCAAAGAAGATAAAAAAAATTATATTAGATTCCAGCGAAGATGAAGGGTCATCAGTAATACATTATGATGATTCTTCATTAGACGTTTCAGAAATATGTTCTAGCAATGATGAAATTGAAAAAGTTATTGATGATTTCGTGCTAGCTGTGGTGCACGGGGCTAAGAAAAAGTCCAGTAGATATTACATCGGCAAAATAATTAGTAAATCTCAAGATGGTTTCAGCGTAAAGTGGCTGGAAAACCAAAGGGGGACAAAAAAGTTTTATTTTACATCTGAGGAGATGACATATGTTCAAGCATCGGATATAATTAAAAAATTACCTTCTCCTCTTTTTCATGGAGAAACAGGACGATTTGCTAATTTATATTCATTCCAGTTTGACTTTTCGAGTTATTCCATTATTATATAAACAAGGTGTTTTTGATCTGATTTATTTTCTTTCCCTCAATTTTTTCATTATATTTTATAAAATATTGAGATTTCTAACAGATTCTTGATACGAAATATTGTAAAATTAACTATTATGCTGTATTTTTTCTACTACTTCCATTGTTCCAAATATATAAAGTTACAAAATTAATAGAATTGTATTGTAGTCGTATAAGTACCCTGGTAACCCCATAGGGTGGCCCAGTTAATCCCGACATGGTGGTTAACTGGGCCACTAGACATGTGTCTAAAAAATATATTTTTTACATAGACACAGTGCACATTTATTATTTTTTAGAGGTTTATATCACAGGATATTAAAATTTCTATGATTTAGAACACAAGAAAAAAATAAAATGCAGTAACTAATAATAATTTTATCTCTTTAAAAAAAAATGTACCCAGTTAACCTCACTCTCCCCTACTCCTTTCTAGATATTTTTTATATTCGAGTCAGAGATTTCAAATACTTCGAGGACAAAGATACAGGTCTACATTATTTAAACAACTGAATTACAAACAAGATCTTTGGGGAGCTATTGTGCCATTATGACAGTTTAGAATAAAAATTTCGATCTTTTGAGTAAACAAAACGAAGCGTGGTTCAGCACAGAACAACGCAAAGATCGAGTAATTAAAAAGATACAGAATTTTAATAGTTCACAACATGGGCTAGTCTAGATAATGAGTAATGTGGCTAAATGTGTTGTAGCAAACATATTGTTAAATAACAAACCTACTGTTAGAACAACGGCCTGACCCAGTTATGACAACATCAAAATATAATTATATTTTATGTAAACCTCTACAGGGTATCAACTACTAAAAATAGTTCCGTGAGTAGACATGACAAGACACAAAATTCATCAAAAAAACTTATTATTAATATGGGGTCTACGGTCCTACGTTTCGGAGTTACGTTGGCATTTTAAGATTACATCCAATAAAAAATGAGACATTGTATCTTCGAACGAAGGACTTTAGACAGACCTCACACTTACCCATAGGTTTTTCTACGATAGTTTTTTGTCCACTATCCATACAATAGGAAAATAAGGAAAAACGGTTCGAATAATTCTGTAACATATTTCAAAACAAAATGTTTCTTCGTTTTATCAATATTACTGATGCAAACAATTAAATCTTCATATAATCAGAGTTCACAAAAGTACATGTGTATTACACTAATCCCCACATGGCCTATTGATCAGTGATAGGAAGGAGGCCTTGTTACTTGAAGGGCTTTACCGCTTCCCTGTATCGTCCCACTGACCTCTAGAACAAGTATAGGTGAATCAAATTACACTGAATAATAATAGATAATAGATACAGAAGATTTCCAATGTGATGCACGTTTTACATTATTGTCTATCGTCCACTCGGATATCGCAGAAACCTGGGGACAGATTTATCCGAAATTCAGCAAGAATCTAGTCCACACAGATGGTGTCAAAGTGGTCCACCCGTAGGGCTGACCAATCAAAATATCCCAGTGTGTGGTATCTCTTCACAACACTCCTTCAATGTCCCTCTAGTCGAGAAAGCAAATACAGTAATAATAAATATATACAAAACTTATCGAAATAACACCCATAATCAATGCATTCTGCGCCTTACTACACTGGTAAATTTAACAACGACTTGTTTACGAAAAGTTAATATTATAGATTCGTACTAATGAATCGTTTGTACTATCTCTGCAGGGCTACTCTTGACACAATCTAAATACGATCTTAATCTAGTCTTGATCTTGATCATACGACGCACGAAGGGACTGCGCTACCGCTACCGCGTGATCGGTATGCGCGTATTTTTGACCAATAGTCACTTCGCGCGTCGTATGATTAAGATTAAGATCGTGTTTAGATTTTGCTGGTCCTATTCTGATAGTACGTACTACATACCAATGATTCGTTGTGAAATTTCGTTAGGATTTTTCTCAGTGTATCAAATCCACTTAAAAGAAATCAGTATTTAAGAAGTCAAATTCATATTTTCACCCTGTACAAAGGAATAGTTTAAGCACAACAGAAATATGTGGAAAAAGATAAACAATTATTCAGGCCAAACAGAAGATAACTGTAACAAAACAATTATTCATAAAGTAAGAATGTATTAATATTTCTGTAAGTATTTCTCAAATAAAAAAAATAACATTCCAAGATTCTTCTATAGTAATCATAATATACAAAATTGTAGGAATGGAAGAACAACATAGTTAGGCAAATAATTCATGAGTTACTTGGGTTATATCTCCCAAATTCCTTCCGAATAACTCGGCAAAGAGCCTGTATGTAGATACCTGGATATTTCTTAACTTTCGGTTTGGATACTTGGGATTTCAGAAATGTTTTTACTTATAACAAAGTTTACCAGTAAAATAAATTATTATACATAAATATTGCAATCAAATATTATATTCTTGCACCACACTAGTGAACGCAATTATTGTGGACTGAAATATTCAGAATTCTTGAAAATTTACTTGAAGTTCACCCCTGTTTCAAAGTCTAATATAAGTTTACTATTGGATCTAAATATCTAATTCGTAAGCGGATGTCCTTGTAAATAATATATTAGCTTTGACACAAATTTCAAAACCACAATTTAGAAGGATAGATCATATTATGGTTTTAACATACTATGACGATAGACGAACAATACGGCACCCTTGAGGCCATGTTATAAGTAAACGGTGCTTAACAGTTTGAAAATATGACAAATTAATGTCAATTTGAAAATTTGAAAGAGTGGCAGTTGACAGATTTTCAAATGTATACAGAGACTTAAAATTTATCTTCCTATTTAATAAAGTTGAAAGGATAATAAATGTTTTAATCTGTTCTATGAAATCACATTAAAAATACTACACACCAAAAAAAAAACACAACATCTAGCCCACCTGTGTATAAATTATCTGAAGATGAATTGCGAATAAATTATGTTGAACCAACCAAAATATGTAAAAGAACCAAGTTGATGGTGCGAAGGAAAAAATCTTCAAAGGTAAGTAGATATTTATGCAAAAGAAAAAAGAAACATAAAATAAATTTGTAGAGCTGTTAAATACGAGCTTCAATCCTTATTTACATTCGTCAATAATAACAAGCGTTAGTAGTAGTAGGTAGTCCCTTGAAATTCTTTACACATGATAAAATTTATATGTTGGAAACCAATCGTGAACTCCGTGGGAAATAATTCAATTCGTTTACTTTTAATGTAACAAGGATGTGAAGGGACACGGTAAATTATAATAAAATAGTTAAATTTAATAAGATTTCTAGAAATAAGTTGGTGAATAGCATCATGAAAACAGAAACATTACTATAGATTAGAAACTTTGATGAAAACATGGAATTGGGTTCAAAATGTTTTCATTATAGTCTTAAAACACGCATTGGTCCAAGGTTGTGAAATAGTCTATTGTTATGAACATGGGTACGATATATATTTTTTATATGAAGGTCAAGAGTCGTTGCATCCTTTGTGTCACTGCTACCAAAATAGATCTGTTGTGACACCCTTCTGTGTCATTAATAATATTATATACAATAAATATTTACGATAAATGAGAGTGAAACAACAATAATGTCATTGATGTTACATTTATGTCATGGAGTGAAATAGCAAATGTCGATTGTGTTGATATATTTTGGAACCTGAATTTTGAGGGAATTAATACTACGTTTTTGGTCTATGTTTACATAGCAACAAAAACCACCAACATCTCTGTGACAATGATATCAGGACGTTGTAAATGTCATCGAATTGAAAAAGGTGACTCAAATAACGAAACATCAACAGAGAATGAAGGAAGAAGACTTATTTCCACATAAAATAACGATAGGAGCGTTGAAATATTAGAAGAAAACATAAACAAACCCAACTACTGTAATATTATGATATCGGCACACTCTTGTCGGGGAAGATTTACAAAAGCAATGTAGCTTATTACGCTTTGTAGGAAAATTTAGTATCCGAACGATATCCGATGCAAACATAGTGTGTGAAAGTCGTAACAAGCTTGTTGTTGTGTCATAAAACGTAGGTACATAAAGTACACAGATATATACAAAATAATAATAATACTAGTCTCTTCAAAGAAAGGTAAACGGAGAACGATTCCATTTACAAAAAAAACAAATCGCTCAAGACTTTAAAATATTACGTAATAATATGCAGATAAGACATGAATAATAATAAAATTGTGTAAGGAATAATTGAGATTTGTTCACTTTTATTGTAACAAATTGTATTACATTGAAATATATTATACTACGTAGATTCCTCGGTACATAAAGGATAGTAGGTCTTCCGCTCTTTTATGTAAGTTTTCGAGTGTCCTGCAAAAGGCAGGTGTTCCTAAAACCAAACTTATAAGACAATTCACATTTACAATTCAGCGATAAGGCGAACCACCTGGATGTCCTATTTTTTATTGGCATGGAGAGGACAATCTGTATGTTCATTACTTTCAGCAAGAGTCCGCTGACTACTCCATTTGTGGGATGTGCTGTGATAGAATAGCATAGTGGTATATGAAACCCATTAGTATATTTCTAACTAGTGCAGGTACATGTAGTTCATTCAGTGACTGTGAATTATTACATCCGATTATGAATATTGTTATTATTATTGATCGATACAAAGTAACAGCACGTATGTAAATAGGAACATACAAAGCAATAATCGTTTACAATAATATTTTTCTACGCAATTAAGCATACAACGCTCATTAATAATTACATACTTACTGCCTTTTATAATAATTGTTACATATTATATTAAGTGTGCAGGTCGAGGCATTGTTAATAGTGAAATTCCAATAATGTACAGTGCTGCCAACTAGAATTTGAAAAAGACGGAGCTCACATTGAAAAGTTCATAGATTTCAGAATCGAGTTACGATTCCTGAATTTGGTACTTTTGGTCGATTTTACAAAAGTGAGCTGGCTACCCCAGATGTGGTAAATGCCGTGATGGTATAGTAGTAGTAGATTGTAACTTATTATACATATAGCAACAATAGGAGGCATTATGCAGTAAGGCGGCAATAGAACACGTAACCGTGGATATAAACTTCGTAGACCCGTGCGTTATAAATTAACAATATATTATTATAAATAATTAATAAGTTGGTTATTATGTACCTATATCTAAACCTTTGGGAACTCATTGAGATGGTAGGCCCCAATGTCAGATATCTGTCAAATATAGTTTTCTTTGGAGGAAAATTGTTGCTACAATAATATCATTTGGATTTTTTGGCGAAATATTTTTTTTTATTATTTGCAAAAATAAAATAAAATCAAATTCGAAAATAAACTTAAGGAAATTCGTATTTGAAGTAGATTTTAGGCAAAAATAAAATCTACCTGGAATATAAACTTTAGGAAATTTGTATTCGAATTAAATTTTAATTTTGCCGGTTTTATTTTATTTAGCCGGCAAAAATAAAATAAGCAAAAATAAAATGAAACTGGCAAAAATAAAATCTAATTCGAATACAAATTTTTTAAACTTTGTATTCGAATTAAGTTTTTTTTTAGCAAAAATAAAATCTAGCTTGAATGTCAACTTTGCCGGTGTCGAAAAACTTGGTGCTCAAAAATAATTATCGTGGTGACCAAAAAATAATTCTACACATAGCAACAATTTTGTGAATATTACTTTTTCTATAAAATCTCACATTTGACAACAGTGGGGCCTACCATCTCATATAGTGCCAACCTTTGTTTATATTTTTTATTGTAGCATAAATAATAGTAAGTACATATTTAAAACAATACTACTCCGTACAATAATAATAATAAGCAATGAATCAATTAAATGAAAGAACAATAATTATTAACACACGTGTGAATTAAATATCATAAGTACCTACTCATAAAATATAAATATTTAGATCTGACTTACTAACAATGTTTAGTGTGAGAATAGTTAACTCGGTTCAAAACAATAATTATCTTATTTGTTCCATGGTTCACCATCTGCTCTGCTTGTGTCCTGTAAAAGGTAGGTGGGTAATCGTACCTAAACCGTTTTAATTTAATATCTTCATTCCAGCGATGAGAGCGCCACCAATCATGAATGTCTGGCCTGCGTGTCACGTACAGTAGTTAGTTAGTCCGCTGGCTACCCCATTTGTGGGAGACGTCGAGACGGCATAAAAATAATATGGTTATTACGTATTGATGTTTTAATTTAACAAATTTTTGGTTTACTTTATTTTTTTATTTCAAAATATTGTTCTTAGGTTTGTTGTGTGGTGTTTTACAAAATATTGTAAGTTCTTTTTTATTATAAAGTTAAATTTTTGTGATTTGTGATTTATTTATGATTTGTTATATTTTGTCCACTGTCCAGAGGTTTCACAACTGTCAAGCTGGCAGTGGTATACTTTGATTGGATAAAATAAAATAAATGAAGATAGATACATATTCACCTACCTACTCAATTTGTTTATGTAGGTAGTTATACTTAAATTTCAAGAACATTACTCAACATACACACGCAAAATTTTCATTAACGTGGGTGTGAAAACTCCAGTGAAATATGAAAACTACATCTAACAATTTAAGTTTTGTGTCATACTGTCATTTATTAAATATTCAAATAATGACAGTTGTTATGATATACCAACTCAGAATGCATGCAAGAAACAAATGACACCTGGGAATAATTTAATCAGGCATACATAGCTAGTTGAGACAACTTATGGAACACATTGAAAGCCCTAACCTCCGTTTGTTAGTAGCGTGTCTTTATCTAGCACAGGGTAACAATCGGAAAAGAATTTTGCGATTACGAATGTATAATTAAGTAAAACCGAGAGTAAGATAGTTTGCGTTGCCATAACTAACTGGGACTCGCCGGAACACTCTGAGATGGGGATGTAGAAATGAATAAAAAAATAGAATTGTTTTATTCAGAACACAATTGCATTGAACTTGTTGCACCAAAAGTAGTCGGTACACCATATTTTTTCTGAATAGTTCACCTTTTTGGGGCTATCTCGATCTGTGTCAATTATTGTATAAATATCACTGACTTACTCCACCTTCACTACACAAGCATATTGCTTACTGTAAAGGTGTCTGGGGAATATTTAAAATTATATTTAATCCAGGCTCATCTTTGAAAATATAAATATCTACTTATTAAACAACATTTAAATCTTTCTGAAATAAATAGGAAAATATTTTTATCACACAGCAAGTTTTAGGGAGAAAATAGACGCAAAGCGCTAGAGCCATCAAAGTGTAGGTGGCTATACAAAAACATCTCACAGACTTAAAACAACAAAGGTATTAAAATAAACCCAAGCATAAAAAATGTAAGACAAAGTGTTATTACGGGTAGTAAAATGTGTGAAAGTCGTAAAAGTTGATACTGATACCTATAACATGTAAAGACGACAAAGTAAAGGTGTCATTCTAGTTCCGGTAACGTCCGACAGATGGTGTACTGTACACAACAGTATCATCTTGTGTCTGTAGAGATGGTCATAGTACAAAATAACTATGCACCTACATAGCTTATAAATAAAAATAACGAAGCGTGATTAAATAAAAACGTTAATATCATTACGACACAGTTCCAATTTTTATGCTTTGTAAAGGACCTTTATAAATTATATTGTGAGAGAAACGATAGTGAATAATAGCATAAATATAATTTAAAATTGCGTAGGTATAGATTTATTTAAAAACATATTATAAGAACTGACATTGCTTTTTAAATTTATTCTTTACTGTAGATCCCCTTTCACGACACAAGCTTTTAGTAGCTTACTGTGAAAGGTGTATAAGGTTGTATTCGGGTTTATAACAAAACCCAGATATATCTTTAAAAAAAAATTGATACAAGCAAATTTACATTAAAATACATTTAATTCAAAAACAATCAATATACAGAGGGCGAGTTAATCGCGGAGGTGCGATTTCTTTCAATTTAGAAAAGCAACAACTTAATAACGTTTTAAACTCTATAAAAAGCTAATATTTGCATTACTATGTATTGATAGTTCGTACACAGCACATGTAGTTAACTGTTACTTCTATATTCTTTGCTTACAAAATTGTATGTTAGTGGTGTTCTTCCTGTACGTCTAAAAGCAAAGTCGACACGTGCTAATAATAATAATAAAATAACAGCATAATTCACATAATATAATACCTCGGGACAAGACTAGGAAGTGCTCTCGATATTTTAATGGAAAATAACATAATGCTATATAACACACGACATAATGTAACACGTTATTATAAGTAACATTATCTTCTTTCATGCTTTTAGTGAAACGTTACTAAAACTGTAGAACGAAATGCATGTCTACAAAAATATTACCAAAACATTTGTTTATAATATTATTTTCTAACTTGTACCGTTTCTACTACAGCAAGAAAACGTGGCCATATTGACGTCTGTACAAATAGCTTTTTTGTATCTGTCAATAATGCAGCATTAGATTTCATGTAATTTTTATTACGTGGAGGAAAATATTGTTTAGAAAAGATGGAGTTATCAATGAAGACTTCACTCCCGGATATTTCAAAAGTTGGGATACTTCCATTTAGACTCAGAAAAATACTCACAACGAATCATTGGTACGTACTATTAGATTAGGACCAGAGATAGTACAAACGATTCGTTAGTACGAATCTATAATATTAACTTTTCGCAAACAAATCATTGGTAAATTTATAAACAATTTGCTTGCGAAAAGTTAATATTATGGATTCGTACTAATGAATCGTTTGTACTATCTCTGGTCCCAATCTGATAGTACGTACCAATTATTAGTTGTGAAATTTCGTTAGTATTTTTCTCAGTGTGGGCAGCCTGAGGGGCTGGCTGGCCAAAATCACCTCGTGCAAATCTTTTAGACTACATCTACATCTTCGATGCTCCTCTTATCAGGGGCAAATGCTTAAAATATATAAAATCAAGTTTTAAACATGACAGAAAAACGAAAGAATAAGAATAACAAAGTAAACAAAATCAAAACATTTAAAAAAAGAACAAATTTGAATTATGTGCAGGTACGCAGAAGAAGTATAAAAAAAACATACACAAAATCCGCCATTGAAAATGTTGTAATGAGTAAATTAATAGAAAGCATTGTAAACAGGATAAAAAATAAATGAAAAAGCTCAAATAAAAGGACAGTTAGGATTTATGTATATACCTACTTTGGAAAACATATTTCATGTAGATAAATATATAGATAATAATTGGGTACTTATTTTGAAAATGCGGAAGAACAAAAAAAAAAAAAAATACAACATAATGTTGTTGAGGTATTTGTGTGTCCTGTTGAGATAATGTCATAGGACGTGTGTGCGAGTTATAATTCATAATGTAACGTTGATGAACGAGAATAGTGATAATAGTATTATTCCAGAAGTTATTCCATTATCAGGATAACATAACATTATTTAGCTGGATACAGGTATCGTGTAAGTGTATATTATCCATAAAGCGCTTAATCCTTTATTTAACCGACAGCTGTTGACGACTAATCGGAAAACGCAACCAAATATATATAATTATTTTGTCCATTCGTGAAAGTAAGTGTATCGTGTATACAGATTAAATAAAATACATAATGATTGGTCAATTTATGGTGCCGTTAAATGATCCGTGAGCATCTCACGGGCGCAGGAACTTCTTCTGAACAGTAGCGTTTTCAACTTGGTCCTAAATGTGTTGGTAGTTGGTACACTGATTTTCTCTTGGATCTGCGGGCAATCTGTTCTACGTAGTTGGCGCGACGGCTCTGAAACTTCTTTCTGCAAATTCGGAAGTATTCGCCCTATTGGGTTCTACGAATTTCCTCGGAAATAAATTAGCGATAAATCGTCCAAGTCTAAAATATTTTTTCAAGTACACATTATAAGTGAAATAATAATAGGTACGCAATACAATATTACATAACAGTAACAGGAGAACAGAGCATCGTGTCGGGGAAGTCAGTTGATAAACCGCAGCGATACGGAAGCCAGATGAAAAGCGGACATCAACACTTCCGAAGCGATGCTACGCTACACATAATATCTAATACATAAATGTAAACATACATAATATGATGTCACGGCAATACAACTAATGCACAATATGTTTGTAACACAATATTAGTACTTACAATATACTGTAGTATGTGGACGATACAATATTATGTATTTACAAGAAAAGCCAATGCACGCTATGAAATTTGCATCAGATTTTCAGTGTACTGATTTAGTCAGCTAGTTGCTTACGTCAAATGCGAAAGATGTCTTAATAGAATCGAGTATAGAAATTTGCATCAATTACTCAAAACACTTAACAAGTTAGACAAAACATTCGTATGGGAGTTGCTTTCACGTGACGTGAAAATATTCAAATTTGAGAAGACGTCATAATAAATAGGTAATGAAAATAAATTGTAAATCATAGTGTATGAGACTAAAGCCATAGATACTCTGTCTAAGACTGTAAGATAGAGAAAGTGTAATATGTAAAAATAGATCAGCATAAAGGGCTAAATAAAGGAAAAATAAGAGAATAATGTGATAATGTTTCGAATGTCTGGTAAAAAGCAGGTGTTCGAAAAAATTAAGACATTTTACGTCTTAAATTCAGCGACGAGATTTGCCACCCATTCTGAATGGTTTTTTTTTATTGCTGACACGGGGTGGACCGCTTGCATGTTTATCATATGCAGCTGGTCTGTTACCTACCCTACTTGTGGGATATATGTTGTGATGGTAATGAGATAAGCAACATACTAATTTGACAATTTTGAATTAACTTCAATTTCAAAATTCAATCCCTATAAGGTACCAATACTCTAAAAGTACAAAAATACAGTTACTATATTCTACAACTGTTCGAGTTACGTCGCTTCCTGTAATGAAGTGTAGGTACTGTATCAAAATAAAACTCTAGATTCTAGTATTCGACTAATCGGTGACATTAGTTTCCAAGTGTAAAATGGGCCAACTGAGTTATCTATCCATGCATGTGACCAAAACGGCTCTGTATTATATTGTTAAAACAATAGGGCAATGTCAAGTGATGTAATAGTATAATAACAATTCACTGTTGTAGATACGCTGGTGAATTAATGTAAATAATGAATAGGCGGTACATTCAAATGTTTCATGTAAATAGATATCATGTTAACAAACACTTATAAGCATCTGTGTATACACACACCCTTGGAACAGAATAGATTGATTTATATACATCTATGTATACCCCCACACCATGTTCTAAGTGGGGTAGGCAGAGAAAACGGAACGCCATATATTTATTTATTTATTTATTCTTTACTGTACATTGATTACAAGCAAATTCACACAAAAATACATTTAAAACAAGGACAATCATACAATCAATATACAGAGGGCGAGTTTATCGCAGAGGCGCGATTTCTTCCAACTAACCCGATTTCATGCAATTTTCACATAAAGAAAATCTTAAAAGAAAGGAAAGAGGAGGTAAAAAAGGAGAAGAATAGGTAGGAAAAGGGACTAGGGTACAGAAGCCATATTTTGTGTGATAAAATGGTTCTTGACCGCCCGCTTGAAAGCTTGAAGAGTGGGGAGCAACCTTATCTTAGAACTATTAATCCTACCTTATATAGAACTATTCTTGCATACTTCTTTCGCTTCTTCTACATTCATCCAGTTTCTCATACGTGCACCCCGATTCCTCTCACTCAACACGCGGCCGTCTTTGAGAATTTGATCCACGTGGTCAAGTCACGTAGTTCTTGGACATCCGCGCTTTTTTGACAGCCTTTCTTTCAGAAAAATATACCTTCGTCATTCTTCCATCTTACATTCGCTCCACATATTCAACGTACTTACACGCATTCTATCCACATACTCCTCTTGTATATCCAAGATATCTATTTCTCCTGATATCCTCATTCTTCACTCTATCTCCCACTCTATCTACATGTTTATTTTAAAATCATCACGTTGCTTCCCTGGCAGGGTAGGCGGAAAGGTTCCAGAGCTACCTGTTTTATACACACTTCATGTTTCCACAAATGTTATAGAGTTCTTTCTCCAAGCACGTTCTCCCATTGCTCAACGTGGACAATAATTAATGTCAATTATAGGATCTGTTTTACATGATATAGTCATTTAATTCTAGGGAGACAACGTCCCCGAGCATTCTACCTCTAAACCATGTAGGGTCATTGCACCAGTGTTTGTATACAATAAGAAATTTGTCACAATTTCGCTTCATATTTCCTATGTTTTTTTAGAAAATGGTTACTTTTTCTTGAATTTAAGTAGCTGGTTATCCTATAAATATGATAACCTACCTATATTTATCAAATGTATCACTACACATTTTTAACTATACTATACTATACTATACCCTCACGCCGTGTCCCAGGTGGGGTAGGCAGAGAGAACGGAACGCCATGTCGCTCTATCCTTACATACTTCTTTCGCTTCCTCTACATTCATCCAGTTTCTCATACATGCACGCCGATTCCTCTTACTTAACACGCGACCGTCCTTGAGAATTTGATCCACGTGGTTAAGCCACGTGGTTCTCGGACGCCCGCGCTTCCTCACACCCTCTCTTTCAGATAAATACACCCTCTTCGTCAATCTTACACCATCCATTCGTTCCACATGACCAAACCATCTCAATTTATTTACACGCATTCTATCAACAACACTCCTCTTGCATCCACTCATTCTTCTAATATCCTCATTTCTTACTCTATCACGCAATGTTTTACCTACCATTCTTCTCAGTGATCGCATCTCCACTGCATTTATTCCACTCTCGTCCTTCTTCAGCCATGTCCAAGTCTCGCTTGCATACATCAGTGTCGGTACGAGGATGGCGTTGTGCACCAGCATTTTAGCCATGTTCGAGACATTGCTATTGCTAACAATAGCTCGGAGTGCACCGTTCACTCTCGCACCAGCCACCTTTCTTTTTTCAATGTCCCTTTCGTACCTACCATCCCTTACAAACATACTTCCTAAATAAACATATTCGTCCACTTGCTCCAAACATTCATTTCCAACCTTTATTTCACACATTGTTCTTTCACTCTCTCTTTCAAATACCATCACTTTCGTCTTTGTCACATTCATTTTCATCCCATTCATACTGCAACTTTCATATACAACTGACACAATCTTTTGTAAATCACTTTCACTCTCAGCCATTAATACCAAATCATCTGCATACATCAAGGCATTCACACGGTTTCCATTCAGTTCAATGCCAACATCCATCTCTTTCAAAGGACGCATACAGTAGTCGAAAAAAAGGTTGAACAGCCATGGAGACATGACACAACCTTGCTTCACTCCTTTGGTGAGGACAAACCACTCGGAGAAGGCGTTATTTACCCTCACGCAGGCGGAGCTCCCAACGTATAGCGAAGAAATTGCGTGGATCAACTGGCTGTTCACCCCATACTCCGACAACACGCGCCACAATCTCTCCCGATCCACACGATCATATGCTTTCTCCAAATCCACGAACGCACAGAAAAGCTTCTGGTGTTTACCCAGAAGCTTCTCTACGACCATTCGTAGGGAGAAGATCTGATCAGTGCACCCTCTTCCATTCAAAAAAGCTCCTTGTGCATCCCATATCTTACACTCTGTTGCCTTTCGTACTCTCTCAATCAGAATTCTTCCATACAGTTTTCCTATTGAACTCAGCAAACTAATAGCCCGATAACTCCCACACTCAAGCCTAGAACCTTTTCCCTTATATAGCGGACAGATGATAGCCTTCCGCCAGTCCTCTGGAGTCGCGCCTTCTTTCCAACAAGTGTTGAATAGTTCTAGGCACCATGCGAGAGTCTTCTGCCTTTTTTAATATTTTTAATATTTTTTTAATTAATTGAGTTGGTGATATCTAGTGTTTGTCACAATTTCACCAGTTATTGACACATAAAACTCCAGTGTTTGACGTATAGAAAAAATAATATTTCATAGTAGTAAAGTAAATAAATAAACTGAGACTGTTTAAAATGTTTACTAGAAATAAAAACAAACATATTTAGGTACTTTATAATATTATTGAAAAGTATATAGGTATTTTCGTATTCCTTTGCGGTGGGGGGTAAAATGTAAGACAATAGGTAGTACGCTTTGACGCATATGGCAGCGATGAGGCTTGCCACCCATCATGCCGCGTCAAAGTGGGTGAAGGGCACAAAGAGGAGAGCGGAATGCAGGGTGGGAGTTTTGAATGTGAGAGGAGGGATGGTAAGAAAGACGGACGAAATTTTAGAGATGATGAATGATAAGTATTTGGATGTTTTGTGTGTCTGCGAAACGAAGAGGAAAGGGTGTGGTATTAAAGAAAGTGATGGAAGGATCGAGTTGTGGTCTGGTGTTCCAGATACACAACACGCATGTCAAGGTGTGGGTGCTTTTTTATCGGAAAGAATGAGCGAATGTATGAAAGGGTATGAATGTGTAAGTTCCAGGCTAATCTGGATCCGTTTCAAAGTGGGGATGACTAGGATCTTACTCATAGTTGGGTATGGTCCTGGGAACGATGCCATAGAGACGGAAAAGGAAGAGTTCTGGAATGGCGTGAGAAAGATTGCAGAAGATAAAAAAGAAAATGAAAGATTGATCTTGGCAGGTGATTTGAATGGATGGGTGGGTGTTAGGAGGAATGAACTTGAAAGTGTTTTGGGAATGAATGGAGACAGTAGAGTGAACGATAATGGCAAAAGAATAATTGACGTGTGCTTGGAGATGGACCTCTTTGTGGCGAATACCTTTTTCGCCCACAAGGAGATCCACATGTATACCTGGGAGAGAGGGAATGAAAGATCGATGATTGACCTCGTGTGTGTGGACTCTCGTCTCAGGAAGGCGACCACGGATACTAGAGTGTATCGAGGCGCTGAGCTGGAGACGGATCATTTTCTTGTCGTCTCAAGAATAAATCTATTCTTCGGTTGGCGTTCGAGAACGCAAAAGTCCACGCCATCTATGAGATTGAGAGTCGAAAAACTGAAAGATGAGAGTGTAAAGAATGAATATGTAAAAACTGTGAATGAGAAGCTGAGTGCGAACGAAAAGAATGATCTAACGATGAATGAAAGGTGGGATGTCTTAAAAAGTGTGCTTGTAGGAAGTGCAAAAGAAACATGTGGTGAAGCTAAAGTTGGACGTAAGAAAGGCGATGCATGGTGGGATAATGATGTGAATGAAGCTACAGATAAGAAGAAGAATGCTTGGAAAGACTTACTGAGTGTGAAACAGTGTGACACATGTGAAAAAGAGCGAAAGAAAGAAGTTTACAAGACATGCAAGAAGGAAGTGCGTGAAGTTGTGAAAATGAAGAAAAAAATGCTTGAAGATGAAGAATGTAAGAAATTGTCTACGTATGCGAGTGAAAATATGAAGATTTTTTGGAAGGAAGTAAAACGAAAGAGGACGGATTCAAGTGTGAACAGTATGAAAGGGATAAAAGACAAGGATGGATGTGTGTTAGTGAATGATGAATGTGTGTTACGGAGATGGAAGGAATATTTCGAAGATCTGTTTGAATGTGATGGTACAAATGCAAATGAGTATGACGACAGTGAAAGCAGTGTGAATGAAAACGATATGATAGACATGAATGAGATTATGAATGCATTAAAAAGAGCGAAGTGCGGTAAAGCTGTAGGGTATGATTGTGTTGCCGTTGAGCTCATCAAGTCTGGTGGACCGGGGGTTCTCGCGTGGTGTTTGGAGCTTTTCAACGATTGTTGGAGAGAAGGTGTTACTCCAGAGGATTGGAGGAGGGCTATCATCTGCCCCCTGTACAAAGGGAAAGGCTCTAGACTTGAATGCGGGAGTTATCGGGCTATTAGCTTGCTGAGCTCAATAGGGAAACTGTATGGTAGAATTTTGATTGAGAGAGTACGAAAGATAACTGAGTGTAAGATATGGGATGCGCAAGGAGCTTTTTTGAATGGCAGAGGGTGCACCGATCAGATCTTCTCCCTGCGAATGGTTATGGAGAAGTTTCTGGGTAAACACCAGAGGCTTTTTTGTGCGTTCGTGGATCTGGAGAAAGCATATGATCGAGTGGACCGTGAAAGGTTGTGGCGCGTGTTGTCGGAGTATGGGGTGAGCAGCCGGTTGATCCGCGCAATATCTTCACTTTACGTGGGAAGCTCCGCTTGCGTGAGGGTAAATAACACTCTCTCGGAGTGGTTTGTCCTCACCAAAGGAGTGAAGCAAGGTTGTGTCATGTCTCCGTGGCTGTTCAACCTATTCTTCGACTACTGTATGCGACCTGTGAAAGAGATGGATGTTGGTGTCGAGCTGAATGGGTTTCGGGTGAATGCATTGATGTACGCAGACGATTTGGTGTTAATGGCTGAGAGTGAAAGGGACTTACAAGAGATTGTTACGTGTGTGTATGATAGTTGCAATTTGAATGGTTTGAAAATGAATGTTATGAAGACGAAAGTTCTTGTTTTTGAAAGAGAGAATGAAAAAACGATTTGCGAGATTAAAGTTGGTGACGAATGTTTGGAGCAAGTAAGTGAGTATGTATATTTGGGAAGTATGTTTACGAGGGATGGAAGATGCGATGGGGACATTGAAAGAAGGAAAGTGGCCGGTGCTAGAGTAAACGGTGCACTTCGACCCATTGTCAGCAATGACAATGTGTCGAACATGGCTAAAATGCTGGTGCACAATACCATTCTGGTACCGTCACTTACGTATGCAAGCGAGACATGGACGTGGTTGAAGAAGGACGAAAGTGGAATAAATGCAGTAGAGATGCGATCGTTGAGAAGAATGGTTGGTAAAACGCTGCGTGATAGAGTGAAGAATGAGGATATTAGAAGAATGAGCGGATGCAAGAAGAGTGTTGTGGACAGAATGCGCGTGAATAAACTACGGTGGTTTGGGCATGTTGAACGAATAAACGAGGTAAGAATGACAAAGAGGATATACTTATCTGAAAGAAAGGGTGTGAGAAAACGCGGGCGTCCGAGAACCACGTGGCTTGATCACGTGGATCAAATTCTAAAGGACGGCCGCGTGTTGAGTAAGAGGAACCGACGTGCGTGTATGAGGAACTGTATGAATGTGGAGGAAGCGAAGGAAGTGTGTAAAGATAGATCTGTTTGGCGTTCCGTTCTCTCTGCCTACCCCACTTGGGACATGGCGTGAGGGTATAGTAGTATAGTATATAGGTACCTAACTAAACTTAAAAAAAATAATTGCGGTCAAATCTCATTTGAAAAGACAAAAGTAAAATATAATAATAATTAATGTGCTTCTGAGTACTTCGTATCTCCTGGATGCTTGCATTGGAGACATGCCGTTTTTGACAGTATCTACTACACTCTTCATATTCTCTTTATCCCAAAGGAATTTGGGTTTTTTGTTTGGAGCCATGTGTCACAAACACATATATATTTACCACTATTTATCACAAAATGTTTAAATTCATAACTTGAGTTTCAAATGCCTTCCCTCACTGATGATTTTAATAGAAAAAATAAATAAATAAAAATATTTGGTAGAAGTGGCAAACATTGGATTTCTTATAAACCCTAGTAATTGACACTTTGTCAAAGACTGGGGAATTAGTATTAAATACGACTCCAGTGATTGACACTGCTAATAAAGCATTCAAAATTACTAAATTCAAGAAATATGGCAATCAACACATTATTCAAAACAATAATGACTATGATAAATACTAAAAAAAATAACATCTTGAAAAAGATGTATGTAGATTATAATACCCTTGTCCTTATCTGGATTAATAAGAAATTAGAAAAAACATGCCTTGTGTTAGAATATTTTTTTTCCAGCAGCATGCGTAATAACAACCACCACTAATGACATCACACGGGATACTAAAATGAACACGGATGACAAAAAGCATACTAGCACTAAAAATGTGTGCATGTATGACTATCTGGAGTCAGTTAAAGACAGAATGTCAAACACTGGTTCAGTGTCAAACACTGGTGCAATGACCCTATAGGTAATTTTTCATTTAATTTTTCCTCGTTCGTTCTTTCCACACGCTCTGATTATAACATACTGAAATAAATAAAAGGTACCTACATACCTACCTATGATTGATCTGAGGAGTCAGTACACAATTATTATTCTACTTTTTTTACCATATCTGGAGTTCAAATGATTTCTGTTCACGCGAAAAGTGATGATTTACATACATACCTGAAACAACAAAACAAAATATTATTAAAAACATGAATAACTACTATCACGGTATATCCCACAAGTGGGATAGCCAGCTGACCAGCCACATGCAATAAACATCCACGCAGTTCTGTGCTAACGAAAATTAAGATAGCAAGAATAAAAAAGTACTGAAATAAGGGAAAACTCCATTCATTACATAAAAAAGTATTAAGACTCTAAACCAGATAGGAATGAGCTATAAGGACAGAAGAGCAATCTGGAGCCTATACAAGAATGAAATGGCTGTAATTAAAAGCGGAGAGAGCTGCGCAGAAGCGAGGGTAGAACAAGGTGTGAGACAGGGATGCTCAATGTCGCCAGCACTCTTTAACTGCTATATACAGCGAGCTATTGATGAACTCAGAGAAGAAATGAAGAACTGGACAGGAGTAAAAATAAATGGGAAAAAAGTCGACATGATTAGATATGCAGACGACATAGCACTGCTCGCAGACTCCGAGATGGAGCTGAACGAAGCCTTAGGGAAAATGGAAAGTATACTGTTGTCAAAGTACAACAAGAAAATAAATAAAGATAAAACAAAATGTATGGTCGTTGGAAGGGAGGAAGCGACTGCGAACATTGCCATAAATGGAGTGAGCATCAAACAAGTAAGAGAATTCGTGTACTTGGGCAGCAGAATAAACCAGGACGGACGCTCCAAATCAGAAATTGTGAGCAGAATAAACCAGGCACGAATTGCCTTTAACAAAAAATCCAAAATATTAGAATCCCCTAATATTGATCTAAGCGTGAGGAAGAATCTCACTAAAGCCTTTGTGTGGAGTATTTTGTTATATGGGTGCGAGACGTGGACCATCAGCAAGAGGGAAAGCGGACGGTTAGCGGCATTTGAAATGTGGTGCTATAGACGCATGCTGAAGATTCATTGGTCGGAACACGTCGAAAACGAAGAAGTGTTAACCAGGGTTGGCGAAAAAAGGCAACTCCTCAAAAGAATCTGCCAACAACGAGCTAATTGGATTGGCCACAACATCAGGCACCCAGGACTGCTCATCGCAATCGCAGAGGGCAGGACCGAAGGCACAAATGGCAGAGGTCGACCGAGAGACGCCTATATGGACCAACTGAAGAGGGACATGAGCTGTGGCTCATATATGGAGTTGAAGAGACTAGCTGAGAATAGGGAGGAGTGGAGAAATAAGTCAAAACTCGTTGCAGACCAATCCAATGGATTGTAACTCATTATATAATATACCTATCTATGACCTATGTTCACAAATAAGATACAAAAAAAAAACAAAAAAATGTTTGTACACTATAGGTCCATTGTGAGTACCTACTTATGTTTAAGGCATGTTGTGTGGATTACAATTGTTATTTAAAATTATTATTGATAGGTACTTAGCCCAGAGCTTAAAATAATAATAATCCTCGCAATCGGTTATACATTAGGATAAACGATTAAAGATCGTCCGTTAAGTAATTTAACGGACAAAGACTGCAAATTTTATTGCATATAATGCATACATACATTCAAATTGCATTAACCCTTGGAATGCGTATGACGCGTAAAACAGGACAAAACGTTATCGCATTTATTTGCGTATATATAAAAATACTCGGTTCTAAAGTAATATACAGAAGGTGGCCAAATTAATGAACTCACTCAAAAAATATAGTTAACACAGGAATATTACCTATTTCTTGCAGTGATTTGACATAAGTAAATACATCTGTTTCTTTCTGTAACTGATTACTGGTAGTATCGCTCATATTTTTTACTAGTGGAAACTACATACTTCATATTATAGTGAATATATTTATATTTAGTGAAGTTGGGATAAGGCGTGATAATATTGGATGGCTCACGACCTTTCTTATTTGGAAATATGGAAATACTAAAAATAACAAAATAAGAAGAGATTCCAACGAAAATTTATTGTCTGAAAATGATATACCTCGATCGTATACATTGGCTAAATTCTGACCACAATAATCAATGAACGTGGTTAGATGGAAGAAATCACTATATATGTAGTGATAATCTCGCCACTGCATATCACATTTTTTTCTTATATAAACTGATTTGTTGATTTTGTTATATGAATGATGATGTGCAAGAAAAAAAAATCATATTGGATACGAAAGTATACATTGAAATTGTAGTTCAAATGTGACACATGGAAAAATCGTGAAGACTTAACCCAAAATCTTACCAATAGAAGCGTCGATGATATTCTGAACGCTAAGGGTTAACTTGATAAAATACCCATAATAAAAATAATAAAACACTTTAAAATACATAAAAACCTCTAACAGAGACCGAGGAGATAACGTGTCATTAAAAGGTAGGTACAATAAAGCAAGATAATTTCGGTAAAGAAATTTTATAATATCAAATTTTAACATCAAATTTTCTCCGCACGCCCGCCGCCGGTGATTGTTTGGCGTTCATACATTCACTGAGCAATTTCACTCGAAGACGCTCATACATAAATTGCATTTGACAAATAATTGGTACACGCATCGATCAGAGAAAGATAGATGAAAGAATACATCGTAATTTTATTCTGTCTTCCACTGAAATTAATACAAGTATCTTTCTTCTTTTGATATTCTAGATTAATTTTATTTATAAGCCATTAGTGTCGTACATTTCCAAATAGAAGTGTGGCAACCCCATGTGACAAGCCACGTCACCGAACATGTAGGTACACTCAATGTACCTACCAACCATGTACTTACCATAGCTTCCATCGTGGTACCTACATGTGAGTTCATTACCTCTCTCGCTTCGGTTGCAACTGTACCTACACTCCGTAACTGTCTCCGCACAATTATATATATTTCTCCATTGCTATATACTTCATGTAATTCTCATTCTCAATAAACATTTTATCTCACCAAACTGTGCACCTAGCTCATCCTATAATTGGTGACACCCGAACAGTGAACGATTTTCAGTGATTAAAAAAATATAGTGAAGTGATTTGTTTTAGTGTTCTTTATTTCTTGTGCGATAACTTTCCAACATGTACGCGAAGGAACAACAACCCTCAAAGTCGGAGACAGCAAGCAGGGTCACTCCAAGAACAACGATCCAACAATAGTTACACAACGGAAGTGAGAGATGTAATCCTGGCGCCGGCAACGCCAGTAATCCACGCGACGCAATGAGACACGTGGCGGACCATCTGCAGCCATTCAGGATACAACCAAACTAACAGCACTGACTCCTGCATCTCGTGAGCAACACGAGTAAGACTCATTCCTGGTGGACATCACCCCCACAAACGAGGTTCTGGGACTCCTGATCAACAGGAAAGGAAATCAAAAGCCAAGGTGGATATCACCAGCATTGGAGCAATCGCACTCACATCTACGCATGACTAACACATCGTCACATCGTTTTCTTATCGCGATCACGATCGTTACAATGCCAGACTGTGAAGCAACAGGCATCTCAACGAAAAGGAACCGAATTCGTATGCACACGAATAAGTTCTTCAGAGATCGTCAAACCAGCACAACTGTAGCAGATTCAACTACAATCTGTCTATAAACATCAACCAGCAGTAACCTGAACAGCAACAATGCAGATACCTTCGTCTAGTTCATACATCATCATTATCAATGCCAACAAGACTCGCATCGTTTCTCAGCGCAACGCGCGATCCAGCATAAAATCGCATCGCAACGCATCAGCGATTCGGATTTTCAACACATCATGTTCTCTACAGATTATGAGACTTCACTTTCCAGGAGAGTTCTTAGGCGAACCACTTACTATGTCCGAGGACATAACTGGTATTGCCAAGAATCTCTGCGAACACTTCAGAGATACTCAACTTCTTACAATCAAACCCCACGAAACAGAAGAATCATCATTTCTAAAGACCTAGCATTTTCTTCACAATATGCTATCAACTATAATATCATTACATTGTGCTACTCCAATCTTGTACAAATAATCATATTTTGATTCTTTAGCTATAATATGATTCACTTTGCAATACCATGAAAATGTATCATGTATTTTAAATCGAACCTTATCATCAATATTATTCTTAGCATTTTGTTTTGTCTAGCTTGCAATTCCAGCTACTTACAATAATATTAATGTTGCTTTGTTGCATATGTTATCTCTACATAGGTAATAAATATATAACAAACTTGCATTGTATTAACTTGTAATATAAACATTCATGTTTATTTAAGTTCTGTTTTATCTACAACTTAAATTTGTTATTGTATACTTAACCCTCTGCAACTGAGGTGGCTTTTTAGTTATTATTCTGCTGAGGAGTGGTCTGACAGACACTCATTTTAAGTTCCATTATTGCCATTATTTAAAAAGTTTTGATTATTTTTTTAGTTTTTTGTGAGTATTTGACATGTATGCAGACACCATTTGTAAAAATATGGTTTAAAAAAAACAGATATTAGAAATTACAAGATATTTATTAATGCTAATAAAAAATCACTATTTTTTTGAGAACAATTTATAAAAATTAATTAAATGAAAAAAACACATGAAATAAAAAAAGTAAGTAGAAATTTGTTTTCTGTTAACTTTTGTTAAAATGTAAAAAAATAATAAAAAAAATCGTTAGAGCGGTTTCTCTAAAAATCGGCTTCAAAGTACGTCCTCTCAGTCCTGGTAAATTTGTGCCGAGCATTGTAGGCAGACATGTTTTTTGCATGCATATCGAGTAAATTTTGTCTTCCTTTCAATTAAATCGCACTCTTTAATCTTTCTTTTCAATTCACTCGTAAAAATTCTGCACAATATTCTTTCACGCGATGTCCCAGATTCGTTTTGTTCAGGGGCAGTTGGGAAATCTCGTCCTAAGTCATGATTGCGCAATTCTCTCGGCAATTTTTCATTATACATCCGCTGTGTCATAATAGGAAGAACAAGTTCCCTAGCAAGGCCTCAAATGAAATTTGCTCTCCATTTATTGAAAAAAAATTTTTTATTGAAGTGATGTTAGGTAGACTCTATGAATTTACTGAGCTGATGTATGTGAGACACTATGAAAAAATTACTATCTTACTGACGTTAGGTCTAACAGACCCATCATTTATTACTGACGTGAGGTATGTCAGACACCCATCAGCTATAGATCCACACATGTACTCACGACGGCCGTCGTTACTGTACTGATGATTAAAAGAACAGAATTTAGGAAGCTACTGAGCGAAACGGAAAGATAGGACTCAAAATGGCAACGTTGTTGCAAAAAAAAGATTTCGCGGTGTCTGTCAGACCTCACGTCAGTTGCAGAGGGTTAAAATAATATGTGTGAATTTGTTTATCGATTTAAGCACGTTCGTCATGTGCTATGTACCTACCTACCTAGTATCTACATATATACAGAAATGTTTTCCGTATTATGTTGATATTATTACTTTATGCATACACTGCAATATTTGGTAGCGCATATAATATAACATATTACCTTTTTGGGTCATTTCGTTATGTATTGTTCTATGTACTTTATTTGTCATTTCATGATATATTGTCCATATTATTATAACATGTACCATTATTTAATTCACACATTGCAAATATTATGACCTCAATTATTTACTTTATATGTCATTTAACTTCATACATACTTACATTTTACATTGTACTCTTACTTTAGTAAGAACATGGAGATCCAAAAGATTATACTTTTAGCTGCAGTACTGGCCATACTGTTGTTGATATGTTGGTCTTTCAAGGTCTTTGCGTCATTAAAGTGGGATCAGCTTAATTACATGTCACCTGGCGGAATTCCGGGTGGCGTCTCTTTGACGTCATGAGACGCTAACGCGGACTTCCGGGTACATAATTTTTTATATAAAATGTAACATATTTATAATAATTTGTCAGTCAGTAATGTACAGTGAGACAGTTGCGTGGTGGGTGTTTTACTTTTGCAAAATGGGTTCAACAAACACGAAGGAAGAAGTAATCGTGGCTCAAGGAGACAATTCATCGTTCCACCTGTCAGTAACCTCGCTGACACTAGTGGTAGTCATAGCCATGCTTCTGGTATTCTGGCTACTATGGAGACAGTGTCACAAGGTGCTGACACGCCACGTCCTGCAGCGGATTGACACGACACCTAGGGATGTCATACCACCAGACATCCATGTCATCCCCAGGAGGACTTGACCACCTTCTTCAACCACCTTTCATCTCGTGACTTCGTCACTGGCGGGGGGTACTGTGGCAACCCCATGTGACAAGCCACGTCACCGAACATGTAGGTACACTCAATGTACCTACCAACCATGTACTTACCATAGCTTCCATCGTGGTACCTACATGTGAGTTCATTACCTCTCTCGCTTCGGTTGCAACTGTACCTACACTCCGTAACTGTCTCCGCACAATCATATTGTATTTTCCATTGTTATAATTATATTTCATGTAAATCTTAAATTCTCAATAAAACATCTTATCTCACCGAATTAACTTTGCTTACTATTTACCAAATCACTACCTGTGCCATAGGACACATATACACCTGTACTCATAGAATCACATCCTATAGAAGATTCTATGAACTAGAATTCCTACATTGATACTAAATAGAGCTGTCTACATTTTCCTCTGATTATTTTATTATTACAGGAGTAAACCTTTGACTTTGACTTATTGAAATCAGAGCAACGATTTTTGGATCTCGTGCTTTTGGTCGCTATGCAGTGGGGACTGTTTTGAACATATTCTGGACAAAAAAATCTACTCCCTAATTCCTATTATTTAACTTAATAAATATTATTTTACTAAATATCGTTATAGTAGTAACCTTTCGCGTAACTTTACCTAACCCTATCTTCTTTTCATATTTTCTCAGAAAATAAATACTTCCTTGTTTCAAAAATTATTATTTTAGATATTTTGTCAGTATGAATGGACTGTGAATCAATTGATCAAAAAGGGCGCGAAATACAATTTAAATTTCACGTGTTGAATCGAGATCTTTGATGAAAATTTAAAAAGTTTGCGTTAATATGTTCTGTGTTTATCCGTGGTCTGCTTTCCATGCGTAGGTACGTACGTTAGCAATAAAAGGCTAATAATAATAATCATCGATATTTTATGGTCGTTTATTTCCTGTGGACGTCCAGATTGATAGTATCAATAAATTATTACGTCTAGTGATGGAAGCGTCGCAGATAAATAACAAAGTGATTCAAATGGATTGAAATAAAACAAACAAATCGGTAGAGAAAAAAAGGAACCAAAGAAATTGAATGCGGGGTTTAAGATAAAGAGTTATTCGTATAGGCAATAATTCTTTTAAGTGAGGACAAAACGTTCTTTTATTGTTATTATCGAAGAGATATGGGCGACAAACGCCGTTGGGAGGTTTGTTCGTAAAAATATATACGGCAAATGAAGTGTTAATAAATGTATTCCTACTGTTACACATCTGTTACGTTATTCCGAAAAACGGATACGTCCAAAGTAAACAAATCTGTTGTAAAGTAAAACAAATAATATCTTTTTAAAATATTAATGTGCTAGTGCCTTAACAGTAAGATTTTTTAAATACTGTAAAATCTATCGATTAGAAGTTTCTTTAGTATTTAACTATAAGTTGAAATAACATTATTTGTCGGATATTTCAGGAGTCCAAGGACTCATACTTATCCGTTTAGGTGACTATTTATCTTTCAACTCTATGTAGTCTGTCAGTAGAAAAAAAATCTACCACAATGCCAATGTTGGCATCTTCAACGATATCACGTCAGTGGGCGTCGAACCCGGCTGACGTAGTAGATCCCACCTTGAGACCCACACATCCACGAATGCCTTAAAATGTGCAGCGTCTGAGGTATTTAAAAACACTTCTTCAAACCAGATGGGTCGAGGAGTGTCAACAGTCATACCCAGAATTATTTGACTATAGGAATGCATCGCAAATATATACACTAACCTAAATAATAATTTTAATCTACATTACAGAGTTTTCAAAACTACATGTCGTATTGAAAACGCCCATAGATGAAATCGTTTTGCAAAGGTAAAAATAAAAACACATCATATTTTTTTTAGGAGTATGATGATGATGATTTTGGATGATTTTATTTTATTTATGATGCCGTTTTACAGTCTCTAGACCGTCTCAAGGGCGCCAGTGAAGAGTTCAGTTTTTAATTTGCCTCTGAAGCTAGTGACCGTCTGACCATCTCTCAGCAGCACCGGTAGGCGATTCCACATAACTGGTCCAACAACACCAAAGGCCCTCTCGTAGAAGTTGGACTTATCGGGAGGACAATATACTACTCTCAATCGTATAGATATACTAGAATCGTGCTAAAATTCAAATCATTTGATAATTTCCACGTAAATTCAATATTAATATACCCAAGAAAATGAATAATCATCAGATAAGGAAATATAATGAATTTATTTGAGTAAATAACAATAATAAAAGACACAAAAGAGCGACTAACAACAACAGACATCAGATGAAACAATGATAACAACAAGAGTATGTATAACTCAGTTCTTAATTATTAAGGTAGAGAAAGCGAAGCTATCTTATGGTACTTTTATTTTTGTCTACAAAGATAAGATTAAAATAATTTAAGTATACTGCAATAGTCTATTGTATTTACGGTGACTACATTATTATAATAAAATAATGATAAAGTATTGCAGCAACGAGTAAGTAAACGAATGAATTACTATTAAAACAGGAACCTCTACTCCAAAACACCGAATAAAATACGATAACGAACAATGATAAATGTGCGACGTTTGCGGTATTTGGCTGAAACAGTTGCATTATTTTCGCAAATTCGTAATACTGCGCACCTAGATTTATTCAATTTGATTAAAAAAAATATATTCATACAAACGAGTTTTCTTACTTTGTTTTTAAATTATCACTAGGTATTAATTATAATTTTGCGACCGGTTTCGCCACGTTATCGTCATTGACGAGCATTTTGAAAACTGAGAGCGAATATTTTTATTTCCTATTATGAAATTTATGTATGGTTGGAGGGTGGTAGGGTGTTTGAAATCTAAGATGTCTAAGCAACATAAGGATTGATTCATTGGCCGAATGTTATGTGAAGATAGTTTCTGAGACTAACAATAAACGATGAAGGTGGAGCAGTTGTATAGGAATATAGCAGTACTACAGATACATAAAGAAACTTTTGATGGTCAGGTCGCTGATACAGTCCGGAGTCGAAGGTCACATATTGCGGGTAATTTATCTGTACCTATGTGTAGGAAAACTATTACACAACATCATTACATCTACCAGGGTACAAAATGGTTTAATGGGCTACCAAAGGAACTGAAAAACGTCGGGAATTGTAGAGTATTTCAAAATAAAATAGGTTTATTGAAAATAAAGTTAATTGTCAAGTAGAATATATCTAGAGTAAGTATTAGTTGAATATATTATTGTTTAGATGTGTAAAATTAAGAATACTGTAAATCTATCCCATACACAAGTATAACTCTTTTAATGGGATAGTAAACAATAGATTTTTAAGTGTATTTTAGTGTATTTTAGCTTCCCCGGAGGACGCACAGAATAGAGCCGAGTGGCGGCGAAAGACAAAAATGGCAGACCCCACCATCATGTGGGATTAATAATTGCCCAGGGAGAGAGAGAGAGAGAGAGAGTAAATGTGTAATATATATGTATTTTTGAGATATTTTTCAAATAAAAAAAAAGGTATTTAAAAAAAATGGATTGGTGGAGTCACCAGAATAGAACCTATACCTACGCTTCCCACTCGATGTTTTTAAGTGCCCTGTAAAAGAAGATTTCTGTATAACATCACGTACAAAATGGGTTAGCTGGAAGAAATCACTTTTGCGCTGATATCATCAATTGTACCTAAAAACAAAACCAACAAAAAAACTCGGAAAAAATTATAGGTACCTAATCGAGATGCCGTGTTTAACTAAATAATTGAGATGCTGTGGTGGTAGGGAAAGATTGAAAAAATTAATAAATGAAGATTTTACATCATCATATTGTGCCGGAATATGAATGGATGAACCTTACCGTAGCAACCAACAGTAAAACGATAATTCGACACAGAGAAAATAATGATATTATTATACTTATTATAAACAGTTATGCGCAATAAAACCATGAAAATCACAAAATCATAAACGGAACACATACATAATCAACGGATTATGATGGCTTTGACATTACTGGGTCTAGTAGAACATCGCATGGCGACTCAAATTAACCAACTATTGATAATAAATACGCGAAATAACCGTGCTAAATTATAAAAACAAAATTAACAACAAAATAATGCAAAAAGTAACAGTACTTACTACTACTACTACTACTACAAAAGTAAATTTTTATATTTCAGGAAAAATTAATATCCTATGAGATCGAATTATGCTACTTTTCTTCATTCCCTAAATATAAATGACGATCCTCGTATTTCTATAAAAAGACAGAAATGTAAGATTTATTTATCTACATCTTCACGGTGTTTCCTACAAGTGGGGTAGCCAACGGAATAATAGTATGTAATGAATATTATACAAATCTTCCTCTCTGTGCATACATTCGTACAAGTCATTCGGAAAAAAAATATTCATATCATTGATACCATCACGATATTTCCCTCAAGTGGGGTAAACAGCGGATTAATTGCATGTACCTAATAATCATGTAAAATCGTCCTCACTGTGCCAATAATCATAAGACATTCAGAATAGGTGACACATCTCATCGAATGAGTTGTAGATGTTAAATGTCTTATGAGAAATAATTTACGACCACTTGCCTTTTACAGCACATAAGAAAATTAACACAGAAGAGTGGGAGACCTATTCTTTACCGGGAACTCTAAGGGATTAAAAATATCCGTAGAAATGAGCTAAATAAGCGATTCATTTAGTATTCTGAATCACTTGATATAAAACGTAGGTACAGAATTCTTAACCGCAAAACATTCTGTATCTATAACACTGAAGTCGGGATGATAAAATAATACCTATGTAAGCAATATTGACATATAAACATAGACGTTGTACTAACTCTCCTAGAATTCAGATTCCAAAATTAATATCAACACAACATACATTAGCAGTTTCATTCCATGACATTTATATAGCACAATTATTGGTATATGACATGCATGTTTTTCACATGTAATGAGTATGCTAGTAGCCCTATTTGTGGGAAATGCCGAGATGGTAGGAATAAATGAAAATTAACGTTTCACTTCTTAAGTTTGTACGTAAGTTTGTACAAAACAGTTCTCAATTATGACCGTGTTATCTAAGTACCTAGAAATCGGCGTGATGTATGAGAAAAAAGATAATATTGATTAAGCGTTCTGTTCTCTCTGCCTACCCCACTTGGGATACGGCGTGAAGATATGCATAGAGAGATTAAAGATTATAAATTAATCACAACAATCGACAATTTTGCAACCAGCGATCAACGCTTGTTTAAGATTGATATGAAAATATTTTGGACCCAAGATTGGATTGGACTCAATACCAATTTTTTGTTTGAGTTTCTAGTCTATAACGTAACACGTCTATGTTCTGCAATGAATCATTAGTGATCAAATTCGCGGTTGAATCAGTCAAATTGCGGATGGGATAGACATACACATACATTGTGGTTTGCGGATCGCGGTCACTGAAATCTACAGGGGAACATGCTTCAATACGCGCTAATGTTAACGTGTCTAATAAAGGAACACGATGTATAATGATATCAGTAACACATACTCATCTCCGTATATATAATACATATCGTAATCTGTACTATATAAATAACACAAGTATTATGAAATGAATTATGCATTATTGTTATATTATTAAATTAAAAATTCAAGCAGATAATAATAAAAGGGCTATCGGGGTAAAGAGTTGCGGGTAATAAAGCTAAGATGTAGATTTGAAATTTTGATGTCACCACTTAGAAACGTAGACATTAATCAAAATGTAAATGATATGCAAATTTTCTTAAGAACATCACATCAGCGGTGTACGCCACTCCAGCCCCCCTGCCTTTGAGACATCCATGTGGTTCAAGGGGTAAAAGCAGTAAAATTTACGAAATCCTAATAGTAAATGAATTTACTCGCCCCTTCAAAATGCGTCTACTGTATAATTCAAGAAATATTAATGGTACCCCCATGGGATATCAAAATGGAAATGAAGCACCACTTTCATAATTCACTTGATTTCGGGAATTTCGCCTGTAAAACAAAATAGAAGAACCATTTATACACATCGGTAGTGAGTGTCTTGTTGAGAATCGCATAGACATAATAATTAACAAGATTGCACTTCAATAAAAAAACCTTACGGCCTAAGGTAGTAGGTACCTAATTCTTAGAAAGATGTTCCTTCCTAAAGCAGAGTATAACCAGGTGTTAAAAAATACACCATTCTAAAAGTTACTATTTCACGTGGTACGCTTTATATATTCATAGGAAAAAAGATATTATCTCCACGGTGGAAAGCATAATTTTGCTTGTAGTTTGGTCAAAAGTTCAGAGTCTAGTTATGGCCAAATATCTTTGGAGAATCGTTTCAGACAAGACATATTAAACATCTTTCTGTGAATATGGCAAATTCCAAAAAAGATATTTTATAGAAATAAACATTGAAATTTTATTCAATCCATTCCATCACGGCACCTCCTAAAAGTTGGGTAGTCTGCGAGCTTACTGCATGAAATTACACATTCCTCGTGGTTTAAAAATTATCACATTTAAGACAAGTCACCAAAGTACACGTGATATTTTACGGATACTTGCCTTCCACGGGACACGTGAAAACTTAATGAAGAGACTTATTCTATTCCGGGTACTTCACTGAAAAATTATTTTTTTCCCATGTGCAATAAATTATTTTGGGAGGTATGTAAGGATAGATCTATATGGCGTTCCGTTCTCTCTGCCTACCCTACCTGGGACACGTCGTGATTAGTGATGGGCGATAGCATCATATTTTACAATCAAAATAATCGAAATCGTTCACAATTCACAATCGATATAAATAATCGACTTCATTTGTAAAAAATAATCGATATATCGAAGTACTATCGATTATTTGTAGCGCGGTATGAATAACACAAAAATCGATTATTTTGAAGTCGGTTATTTTCGTGTCTTACGAAATAACGAAGTACAAAAATATCGATTATTTTTCACGCGATATGAATTACACGAAAAACGATTATTTTGAAGTCGATTATTTTTGTGCCTTACGATAATATTATAATAGGAATAACGACAAAATAACGTTAAAATAACGTAAAAAATCGACAACGAAACGTACGCATCTCCTTTCCTCAAGTCCTAACACTTTATTTAATTCAGTTTGTTTTTGTGCGTTGATGGATGTGGTTGTGAAATGTGAATGCTTACGTTCTCATATTAATTAAAATTGTTCTTAATTCTCATATTAATTAAAATTGCCTAAAAAATTGTTCAGGTAACTCGACTTTTGCAAGTCGATTATAATATCGATGTTATAATTGACTTATAATAATCGACTTGCTCCGATACTATCGAATAGTCGCGGTGTTCTTAACTATCGATATAATCGAATCGTATATCGATATATCGCCCATCACTAGTCGTGATACTTCACCATATTTATTTATTTTATTCTTCACTGTACATTGTTTACAATTTTTTTTTAATATAATCTTTATTTCATATTTTAAACATACAATTACAATTCACATTTATCAAATCACATACAAAGACATATTCACAAAAAAAACTGTGCAACCAACGAACGAAGCCCGTTAAGTCATTGAAATGACTTGTCAACAGGCTCCGCTCATCTCCACATCCAACTTATAACTAAAAAAAGTTAAATACAACTATATTACTCCTATAAATGCCTACAAATCCATTTAACACTCACACTACAGCTATATGTACATATTTCTATTTTTTCTGAGCCAATTCTTAAATAATAATTTTAATTTTCCAATTTCGTCACACTTTTTTATGCAGAGTGGCAGTGAATTGAATAACTTAGGAACCAAGCACTCCAGAGTGATAATAATACAAATTAACATAGAAAATATCATTTATACAATTCAATGTACAGAGGGCGAGTTTATCGCTAAAATGCGATGTCTTCCAACTATACTATACCCTTACCCCGTGTCCAGGTGGGGTAGGCAGGGAGAACGGAGCGCCATATAGATATATCCTTACAAACCTCCCAAAATAATGTTGCAATAGAAAAAAATGAATTTATCAGTTGCGTACCCGGAATAGAGTCCCAAGTGAGGTAGGCAGAGAGAACGGAACGCCAAATACATCTAAAAAACCTTTGAAATTCCAAAAAACCGTCATTCGTATAAACAACATCGAGGCAAGTTTTTCTACCATTGCACCGTCAAAGCTGGTTTGTGATTGACAAATAAAATATAATATGACATATGAATGCAAAAAATAAACACAGAAACAAATTAATTTTTTAATCGCAATTTCCTTTCGTTTATTAATCAAATAAACCCGTTCGTTAAACACCTGTTGTGCGATAATATAATATTTATATAACACATATGTTTCACAGGTAGTAATCCAAAGACGATACTTTTTCTTTACCTCGTTTTTATGATATATCCCATCATAAAATAACAGGTGCTATATAATTTGCTGTTGATAAAACTTTCATGTTATGTGGAGTTCACATTTGGCGAATATCGCCAGGAAACCAAAATATCGTCAGCCATTTGAACCGTGTGAACAAAATGACAGCTAGTCTGAAACGATAAAATCTAGTAAAAACGATATCGTCTCAAGTTAACCACCATTCAACTATTTCATTTGGTGGAGCGATTCGCGCATGCGTAGATGTGCACGGCGTCCGTATCTATGGTAAAAACTTTATAGCCTATTCATTTTTTAGTGTTTCCCGCTTCGTGACAGCTGTTATCTTTGTTGTTGGTTTTTGTCGTTTGTTTCCTTAATTGGAAGGCGCCTTATAACCTCTACTAACATTTTCGACTAAAAATAAACACTTCGCGATCTCCATCTCGAAGTTCGTCATTTTGAAAACATTGTCAAAATCAAAGCGCATCTGACAGATCGTTTCTATATCGGTGGACTGTGTGAACAGGTGTGACGATCAATGGGTGTCCGGCGAATTTTGTTTTTTCGCCTGGCGATGTTCGCCAAATGTGAACACCCCATTATAGTCATATTTATTCTCCAATCAAAACATACAGCACAAACTTTTAGGTAGGCGTTTTAATGGTGATGTCTGAGACAGTCAAAATTTGACTATGTAAAGAAGTCATCATTTGACCATGTTTATTAATTATTACAGGTTATCTACCAGACACATAGTGCAGGACTGCCATCTCAAAAAATTCAGCGGGGATCTGCAGGACATCCATAAAGCAGGACCGGAGGCGGTGAACTGGCTCTCAGCACTGGAGCCAAGACTGTAGAGGACACGACGCAGCCCACATGGGTTAAGATTTATCAACACCGGGCCATACGAAAAGTAAAGTAAAATAAGTATCTACGAGACATCGTGGGGAAATGAAAACATCAAAAGTGTTCATCGTGTGTCTTCGCATCCTCAACATATAATTAAGGTGCTATGCAAAAATATCAGACCGTTAATATATTGCTTTACTAAATACACAATTGTGCGCTTCTTCTGGGTCAAAATCCAGTTGAAAAATTTGCAACAAGCATGGTTTTAACGCCTCTGAACTAAAAAAAAAAGGAAAATAACGAACTAAAAAAAAAGGAATATAATTCTCAAGGACGGCCGCGTGTTGAGTAAGAGGAACCGACGTGCGTGTATGAGGAACTGTATGAATGTGGAGGAAGCGAAGGAAGTGTGTAAAGATAGATCTGTTTGGCGTTCCGTTCTCTCTGCCTACCCCACTTGGGACACGGCGTGAGGGTATAGTAAAATAACGAAATAAATGATTTTCAGACGCACTGAAAAATACTTTGGGCTTACTTCTAGATAAGGGAAGGAAGATTGGTAAGTATGTGCTAGATGTATTAAGGCTTGTTCTAAATTAAAAGTTCACAGGAAGCCCAATATGCATCCTCTGACTACATCACTTTTGGTTCAATCTTTATTATTATACTCAACATATTTAATGTGTATATTGCACTGGCTACCCCATTTAAGGAAGATGCAGCGATGATATGGATAGATGTACATCTCACGGTGCATCCAGTGAACTGCTACTTTATTTTTATAGAAAAATATTTCTAGGATACATAGATTTCTCGTTCCAAAACCTTTGAAATGACCGTTCAAACCGGTTCCCAAGAGTTTCCGCTCTCATCGTTTAGTGAATTCCAAGCGCAGCCAATTAAATAAAATCAGAAAAATGTCCGCTGTTTTAATTAATTATTACACTTTAGATCAATATCAAATAGAAATTTATTAATTCATTGTCTAATATTTTGAATATTTAACAATTATGATCACTGAGAAAAATGGTTGGTAAAACGCTGCGAGATAGAGTGAAGAATAAGGATATCAACAGAATGAGCGGATGCGGGAGGATTTTGTGGATAGAATGCGCGGTAAGTTAATATGTGGAGCGAATGGACGATGGAAGGATGGAGAAGGTAGATATATTTTTCTGAAAGAGAGGACGTGAGAAAACGCGGACGTGCAAGCTACTTGACCACGTGGATCAAATTCTCAAAGACGGCCGCATGTTGAGTAAAAGAAATCGGCGTACATGTATGAGAAACTGGATGAATGTGAGGGAAGCGAAAGGAGTATGTAAGGATAGATCAACACAGCGTTCTGTTCTTCTGCCAACTCCAACTGGTATACGGCGTAAGGGTATAAATAAATAGATAGATAATCACAGAATAAGATGTTAGTTCTGCTACGAAGTACCCACAATTTCATGAATAATTGGATGGTCTGCATCATTTTGCGCTCGATAATACTCTAAATTCAGAAGTGTGCGGTAAATTTCCTCTACATCTCAGAATCTCACCATTCTAGTATAGTGCAGTCAGTAAATGTGGTATGCTAACTGCAGACGTTGATAATATATTACGGAAATCGGAGCTTCTAAGGGGCAAAATGTATTGGTAATTGTGTTGTTAAATCCATTCATATTCAATAGGACTGATTACTCAAATTACTCTTCAGAATATTCACCATTACTATGTCAATTTCACAACATCTAAAAAGGCGTCAAAAATATCTCGAATTTCGCATACGATTGGTGGGCACCAATGGCACTCCAGTAGGTAAGTTGTAGAGTACCGACTGATTTTTAGCGTACAGGGTTTTCGATAGCCTGGACGATTGCCTTTTACAATCTATTATAATATTAGTACGTATGACATCGACATCAAGACATTTTACATCTTAAATCCAGCGATGAGGTTTGCCACCCATACTGAATGTTTTGATTTTATATTGATGAGGACATAGCTTGCATGTTTATTACATGCAGCTGGTCTGCTGGCTACTCCACTTGTGGGATATGCCGTGATGGTATACTGTACTACTATACAATGACATCAATATATTTGGAATTTCGTGAAACTAGGCTATTCAATTGTGTAGACTTGTCTACAAGTTCTTTCCAGATGTCCGTGAAACACTGAGAATGAGCTTCTTGTCCCTTGACCATTTTTCTGTACAGCTTATCACTGGACATCGCCAGTTAAGAGGTAAACTTTTTGAGCTAGCATTGACCGATAATCCATGGTGCACATGAGGAACAGGAGCTCAATATGCGGAACATATCATGGATGATGGATGCAAGAGAGGAAATGATTCTGGGTATGACTCTTGACACTCCTCGACCCATCTTGTTTGGGGAAGTGTTTTTAAATGCCACAAACGCTTCACGCTTTAAGGCATTCATGCATGTGTGGGTCTCAAGATGGGATCAGCTACGTCGCCGTCGGCCGGGTCCCTTGCCCACTGACGTGGTAGGATCGGAGATGCCAACACTGGCATAGTGGTATTAGACTAGAGGGAGTCCAAAAATTAATAAATTTTTCACATAAACGGATAAATAGGAGTCCTTGGACTCCTGAAATATCCGAGAAAAATAAAGATATTTCAACATATTCAATTGTGTTCAAGGCACGCTGTGCTCCTAAGAGGAACGTTGAAAAGACAACTAATGAATGAAAAAAGTATGGACAATTGTATGTGTCTTATTTTTTCCTTCAGCCAGCAATTATAAGTACTTCATACTCACATACTCAATAAAGCACACAGGAAATAATTGCAAATCTACATCAATACCAATAATAATTATAGGTACTTAGAAATAAATAACAATCATTGTCGATATTAATTTAATTAAGATTTCAATTTATACTAGCTTTGCATCCGGCTTGACGTGGAAGACATAAAACAGTCTCATAAGTGCGGTCGGAAATTCTAAAGGAAATACGCGTATTATGATGGATGGGTTTTTTTTCCAAAAGGATCCCAGTGTGGCTCTGAGTAAAACATGCCAGACATACTGGAGTATCCTCGTGTCTCGGCACAATATGCACTATGGATATTTTTTCATACATCTTCAACTGCAATGCGATTGACTCAGTATTGGAGAGATATTTTGTTCCGTCTATCTATATTTGACCCCCAACGATCTTATTCTTATCCATGTGGGGTAGCCAGTGGTCTAAGTGTACCTACGTAACAAATATACATGTCACCTTTTTTATTGCGTTGATGCACAAGTAACAGATTTTTTGTGTTTTACTGTATTGGTAGAGAGACAGTAGAACCCATGGGTTGACAATGACCTAAGGAGTCGAAGATGACACTCTCCTTTTAAAATCTATAGTAGAAGAAAATACTAGTTTTGGTTTATCCAATACGGTAACCCTTTTCATACCATAAAATATTAAGATATCCGGGATGGGTGGCACACTCTATCTCTGAATAAAATATTTAATGTACTTTTTACGTAATAATAAGATACTAAGCTTAGAATTTGTTTGGTTTTCTTAGTAAATAATATGTTTTTAAATCTTTTTTTAGTTTCGAGCGTCACATAAAAGGCAGGTATTCGTAAAACATCACGTTTGAAACATTTAACGTCTTCAGTTTTATACCCAGAGATGGGGTATATCGCCCATCCAGAACGTCTTAACATCATTTGGCATAGAGAGATGACAGCTTGCATGTTCGTTGCGTGCAGTTGGTCCGCTGTATGATTTTGTTTGAAATTTATAACTTATATAAATAAATAGTATCCATAAAGGACATATTATTATGAATATGCGTACACACATATTATTTACGAAAGAACTTAAATAAATATATATACGGTGATTGCATGTGATCTATACCCACATCATTTTTAATGAATCACCTATTTGCTACTAAAGTGCAAGGATCAATTAGACAGAATTGATACGGCGAAGGCCGTATCAAATCAAGTAAAAAGTCAATAATATAATCCGAAAACGAATTACTACAAAGATCTTTGGAGGCTATGGGAGAAGGCAGAAGGCCCGTGGATTGTTCTATAGTCTCCAAACACTTGGCAAGAACAAGTGTCAAATATGTCTGTTGAAATATTTAGTTTAGGGTGGCCAGAGGAAAAACGGCAACATGATTAATTATGTGTAAGTATTATATTGTCAATATTGACAGAACAATTGACAATACAACACTAACACATGATTTAGCAATTTTTATACCTTTTTGAAAATCCGTGGACGGGGGGAGGGGAGAAAATGCAGGGGGTAGAAATTTTGAGTGTAAGGAAAATCATCAATCTGAGACCTAAAACAAGGTTCTCAGAGGTAAAAATCAAATCTTCCCCACAGCTGACAGCGGTAAAATTATCAAACGTTTATTGGTACGAGGAGATAAAAATATTGGAGAGGTCTGGTCTAAACCGTCTAAATGACACTTTACAACAATATTAATGATAATCGACAGGACAAATTAATAATAGAATTACACTCGAACTATCACATCACGGGATATGTATTAAGTCATTCATTACATTAAAACAGTGAACATTACAATTATACCTAAATGTATATCTGACAAAAGTCACATATTATTGTCACAGTAGAAACCTTGACATTCAGGCATGGAATACAATATTACATACCTACTATATTTTATGTATATATTACATATGATAATAGCGTTATTTGACAGACAGTTAATTACAATAATTGCTGTGTCAACTGTCACCAAAACAACGCTATTATTGAATTTTATTATTAATTATGGCCATCAGTCATAGATACATAGAATCATAATATGAAATGAAATATATGCATAAATGAAAAACATACGAGTAGGTACATATTATTAATAATGACTATACGTTGACGACATGATTGTAAGCTTCCAACAAACAAAGGTATTTGAAGAAGTAATAGGAGGTTTCCAACCTAAAACGATTATTAATTATTATGAATATTTACATATATCCATGGAGTTCTGTTATTTGCTTAGCCCACAAGAGATGAGGTGTAGAAGTTAAAATATAATAGACACTCAAAAACATAGAAAAAAGAACTAATATATTTCCATCAACAATATAAATTAAACTTAATTATTATTATTATTATAAAAACATCACCTGTACTAAGACCATAACAGCTTTTGGCCAAGGTGGTCTCGGCAGGAAAAAATGTAATTTATCTAGTGACTAAAAAATTCTGCTGTTGCAATGTTTCGTACATGGAGCATTAAGAGTCACATGGTATTTTCTATCGAGTTGTCAAATATTTGGAGGACAAACAACTTTATAATATGACGTGTTCCTATGTGGGCCTAGTCAAAACACATTTTAGCGTTACGTTTTCGTTCAAACGTGGACGACGCGACGTTGCGAGAACGCGTCAATTTTCGTTGCTACTTGTGTATTTGTGCTACAAAAATTGACGCGTTCTCGCAACGTCGTCCACGTTTGAACGAAAACGAAACGAAAATGTAACGCTAAAATGTGTTTTGACTAGGCCCAATAGTAAGAGTGGTTTGGCAGTTGTTAGAGTTTTTTTTAGTACCTAATAGATTTTAGCACTTGATTCTTATAAATAGATTTCAATAAAATAATGGATCAAAGTGTAATATAATATAACAAGGCATTAAACACGTCAAAAGTGACAGATGACTGACAGATATAAAGGCACCATAAATAACAAGGTTATACACTTCCTTAAAAAAAAGTACTACACGAGAGTGAAAGTGTAAGGATACCATTCCTTTCCAACACATAGTTAGTATTCATATCTAGTATCATGTTCATATTGTTTCTTGATTTTATTCTTTTGTATTTTATCACATACTCAAGTTTGTTTGAATCCACATGTCTGGCATTGTTGTTGAATTCATTACTTTGTATTACATATTATTGGTAATGATGGGGACTTTACTGGTCCACTTATGGCTTTATGCAATTCTGTTAGTATTACCTGTACATGACTGTTTGTAACCCTGTAAAAATGTTATAAATAAAAAATAAATTAGGTAATGTTAGAAAAAGAAATCACCCCAAATCCCTTCCCCTCATGTGGAAGGCACGCTTATTTTTTTATAAGAATAGAGACCTTATAACTTTTGAACATTTTAACTCGACGTTGGTCTATGAACAGTTGAGTAACAAATTATGGTCAAGTTGGTAAAGTTTTTATTTTTGTTTGATTATGTTGTTGGTTCACGTTCTCCAAATAATTTTCTGTGACGTCACCCTTCACTGGTGTATTCATTGTACCTAATGATTCAATTTCATTTAAATGATACTTGGTTATAGGTGTAATATTATTTCAAAAAGAATAAGTAAGAATTTTGGATAAAACACACAATAATTATATGAATTGAATACGCTTCCGACTCGATGCCACATCTAGTCAAATCACGTGTTCGGTGATCCGTGAAAATTGATTGTTGTTATGTGTTTAGAGTTTCAGTTACAAACTCAATTTGTTACACAAATTACACAGGTATAATAATATATTTTGATGACAGACAGTGTGGTTATCTATATGCATACTTAATAAATCTCGAAGCGTAATTCCGTTTTGTCAATAGAACGTGTAGAAAAATGACAATAATAGCACTACTAAAAGATCCCACACGTGGGGTTGCCAGTAGACCAGCTCTATTTATTTTATTTAGTTTTTCAACAGTAATTTAAAAATATTGTACATATAATGTCATGAAATCTACCTAACTGAGCATGAGCCCGTGGCAAGGCAAACTGAACCAGTTTTTTTAACTTTATTTTGTCTCAGCAATTTAACATTACTAGTATTCTTTACTTTACATCGATTATGTCTCTTATGATATTTAATAATACAATCCAATATGACAAATATGCAAGCTGTTTTCTCCGCGTCAACAAACAATTGAGACAATCAGGATGGGTTACAAACCTCATCGCTAAACATAAAATGTAAAATGTATTTATGCCTTTCACAGGACAATCAAAAGCTTAAGGAAAAAGTGGGAGAACATTCTTTGCCAGGTGCTGCATAGAACAAATACTAGGACATCTCAACAAGAAGCGATTAATAAAGTCACTGTGGAAGTACTAAAAATAAATGTTTTATTTTTTAATTCACTCATGAACATAAGACACTGATGGTTTCTTAGATAATAACAAGAGATAATTACAAAATTATAGCACGTCAATTGTCCGTAGAGACCCTAGACATTTCTCAGAATTAAATAAAAACTGTGGAAACAATAATTAATAATTAGTGTTAATAAGGCTTTCATGGAAATATGGAAACAACGTCACTTGGTACGTGCTGAAATTAAGAATAATTAATTAAATACCCTTTGTTATCACCAGTAGCACGGGACAAGGTCAGAGATTATTACGTTAATTATTGAAATAATATTAGGTATAATTTAATTTAATAGATGAACTGTACCTGATGTATTATTTCCAGACACAATAGTAATATTTGGTCTGCAATGCGTTTCGATTTTATTCTCCAGTCTCTTTAATTCTACGTATGTATGTGCCACAGTTTATGTCCTTCTTCAGTTAGTCTATACTCCATATAGGTGTCTCTTGGTCGGCTTCCACCATTTCTGCTTTGTTCTCCGCGATGGTGATGAGCAGACCCGGGTGCCTGATATTGTGGCCGATCCAGTTAAATTGTTTTAAGTTAAGCCATACGCCGGGCAACTAAGAATAGAATTGAATCGTATTATTCGACAATGTTTTAAGTCATACCAGCCTCAAATATGGTAATTTATGATATTTATCGATCTACACTAACAGTTGCATGGGTTTGAGTTAGCAAACGTAAATATAAGAGGACTAATGGCGGATGAATACCTAGGATCCTGGAGTGGAGACCGTGGAAGAACAAGCGAAGCAAAGGGAGACCCCAGAAAAGATTGGCTTATGTCCAAGTGATGTCGTTCGAGATCAAAAGGAATGAACCAAGTGGGGTAGCCAGCAGACCAGCTGCATATAATAAACATACAAGCTGTCCTCTCCGTGCCAATATGAAATCAAGACATTCAGGATGGGTGGCAAGCCTCATCGCTGAATTTAAGATGTAAAATGTCTTATTTTTTCGAACACCTGCCTTTTACAGGACACTCGAAAACTTACGAATAAGAGTGGGAGACCAATTCTTTACCGGGTGCTCCACGGGATGATTTTTTTAAAGAACCCTATATTCAGCAGAGGAGAGATGAAGGCTAGCAGTAAGTAAGTTAGCTTTGGGTTAGTAAATTATTTAGCCAAGCAATATATTAACGTATAAAACATTCATTGATGCGACTGGATTAGGATAGGTACTAAATAAAATGAGAAATACCATAATTATATTACTGTGAATTCAAATTTTACTCAAAGCATTATACGGAGGACAGATACAAATGATTATGTTTACATTAGAAAACGTAATCAATATTGTATGAAAATAATAAATTCCGTATATCACAAAGATATTCATTCGTTTACCAGATTAATCAATATGAATATAATCAATCACACGATACAACTATAATACGTATCTAGTAATAAACAATATGTTATTAAATTATTCAATTGATTACATGCGAGTATATATATTACTCGTATAAATGGAGGGTTGCTGTTGAATCAGATAAATGTAAACACGTAATTATTTTAATTATTACAATGTATTTGATGGTGAAGGGATATACGAAGTGATGGGAGTAAAGAAAATTCTCCAAAGAAATTTCTCGAGAACGAGAAATAATAAAAAATTTCGAATTAATTAAGAAATTTTTCGAGAACGAGAAATTTCTCCGAGATGGAAGAGAAATTTCTCTCCATAATTTTTCCTAGTGATATTATGACCCTTCGCTCAGTACTTTTCGCAGCCAAATTGATTGATCCAAAAATTCGTAGGGCTGATTAGGGCCCAAATCAGAGGTTTTAATACTTTTTCCATGTAGGTACATTAATTTTTTTTAACTTAAATATGGGCGTGTGGGGTGTCAAACTTCAAGCTTTTTCACCAGTAAGAAATTATCAGCTCTGTCTTTCTATTATTTGTTAATTAAATATGGGCATGTGAGGTGTCAAACTTCAAATTTTTTTCATTAGGAAGAGGTTTTTACTGCTTTTATTGAACCTTACGTAAAATTGATAAATATAAAAAAATCAATTAACCAATGTTACATTATTTTGTTCCTTTTAAAAACTAGTCTTGTAAGTATATTCTTTTTACACATTACCATTTTTTATTGATATTGATTACATTTTTTATTGATCATCGTAAAAATGATCAATAAAAAATATATTTTCTCTAAAATATACCATAATTCTCCAAAAATTCTCCACTTCGACAAATTTACCGAGAAATTTCTCGAAAATTACCGAGAAATTTCTCGAACATTAATTTCTTGAGAATTCCACAAAACTAGATATTTGAATACATACGCATTGGATGCATAAAATATAGAGTACTGTGTATATATGTAATTGGGTCATGTTTTTATTTGGATCAATAGTTACCTACAGGAAAACAATAAGTATTTGTTTCTGTTGTATGTTCAAAGGCTATTCACTAGTGGTGAACAATTAAATAAGTCTGTATTGGTACGTAATATAATGATTAATCTTTATTGACCACAAAGTTGTAACAGCATAATGCCAAGAAAAAATATAAGTAAAACAGTAAGATGAAAAAGTGTAATAAAATAAAGATGATATTACAATTTAATAAATATGCATCTTTAAAATTACTTAGAGAAACCTTATGGTCCAGAAAGGGATAAAGATAGTTCATATTATATACACCCGGTTCTATTTCATTTTAGTGTGCACTGACTAAAACAGGAACGTTCTAATTTTAGTTAGTCTACATGGGTATTCTATAAACTCTGAAATTGTTCCTAATAAGAATTATATACAATTTGTATCATATATAGAATACGAATGTTAGTTCAAGTGAACTTGATTATAAAATTTTGGAACGTTCTTATTTTAGTTTGAATCAATATAGAATGTCATTTTTTGCACAAGTTAAGTAGGTACCTACATCAGTAAATTGCGTCCAACTGAGAGACATATTTAGGTAGGTACATCAGAAAATTGTGCCTAACTGAGAGACATATTTTATCAAACTTATCTAGGGCAAAATCTAGAAACAAAACATTCGCTCTTTAATATACTGCATACCTATTTGGCTACAAATCAATTTGTTAAAAACAACCATAAACCAATATAATTTATATTTATATATGTAATTAATTAATGCCAATCTAAATGAAAGATAGGTACATCAAACTAGTGTTGAATATGTTATACTCGTTTAGAAGTAATCAAAATAATAACATAATACAATCACGATTAGCACATATTTCAAAACTATGTAAATAACCAATGTACAGACATAATATGTATGTTTACCAAACAAATTTACTTCCATCCGCGTATTGCGTTATAAGTAGATCTAATTTAAATATCAATACTTACATTCATTAATTTGTATCTACATTGAAACAAAGTAACCAAGTCGCATGCGTTCTTGTCATATTATACAGAAGTATAATACTTAAAATAGAATGGAATAAGATACAGGTGTGCTTATAACATGCGAGGGCCCCAATATCAAATAAACGAAATGCGATAAAATATCTAATGAAACTAATATGACCGACATCAAATGCGACCATATTCAAATGATATTTTTAAGAGAAAATAGAAAGACTTTTTAATGTAATTCCAGTAATATCTATTTTGAACAAATCGACAAATACGAGTATATTATATAAGTAATTCATAAGAATAGCATTTAAATATTGTAATTTACTTTGGTGCTCGAAAATAGGGGTATTTTTTTATGAAACTGATTAATGTATTTGAGTGCGTTCGATACGAACACTTGTGTATTTGGCCATTTATTCGAAAATAAAATCGAATATTTCTTAATGAAATATAAATAAGCTTATCTTTAAAAAAAAATACTTTACGTAAGGCTGTCTACAACACCAAAACTAGTATTTCATAGATAGTCAAGACAATAAATTTTATTTGTTTCTTTGAGTTCGTCGGTAGCCTGGAGGTAGAGTCTCGGCCTTCAGAACAAGAGGTCCGTGGTTCGATCCCAGGTGCCGGCAAACTCCCCTTTCACGGCACAAGCTTTTAGCTTAGTGTGAAAGGTGTATAAGGTTGTATTTGGGTTTATAACAAAACCCAGATATATCTTTTTAAAAAAAAAAAAAATAATATTAACCTAGATAGCTTATTTTGAAGTGCGCCGTTTCGTGAAAAACTACCGAAAGGGTCCATTCATAACAATTAGTGAATAATATTGTTTCTCACCTCTATTCAATCACTCATAATTCAAGTTTTTTTACGATGAAGTTAGAATCTAAACAATTACCAATTGATTTTTCATTTCAATTTATTGAGAAACCCCGAGTACTTTCGTCAATATAACTATATCGATTGACATTTTCAATAGAACTTCGACAATATAATATATCGATTGACATTTTGACAAGAAAGTACTCGAGATATCTCAATAAATTAAATTGAAAAATTAACTGTGTTTTTTAATAAATACTATACTATAATTAGAATGAATTTTCACTCTGTGAACGTACAGACTCTACAATTAATAATTACCAATAGCTTTTTGGTCAATTTTGATACTAGCGTTGTCATACAATGATATAATTATAGTTTGATTAAATATTACGAATGTATTTATAGGTGGTGTAGTAGTTGTTTTGTTGTTGATATACAACACCCGTATGTTGTATAAAAAGTAGGTGAGTGGTTAAGTCGTTGTTTTGTATGTAGTAAAGAAGTTATCAGACCGGAATGTAATTCTATGAGAATCAAGCGTGAGTAAGAGTATGTAAAGACATTACAATATATCATAATACAGTGCAAAGAGAGTATGATTAACACAGCGATTTCCTTAAACTATTTCCTATTTCACAATATACCGTTCTTATGATGACAATATCAGAGCTATATTATTATGATTATTATCTTAAAAATGTTACCCAGCACTGAGATCATAAAAGTTTTTGGCCAAAGCGATCTCAGCAAGTAAAAACAAAGCAAACTTGAAAAAAAGCAAGACAGAAAAAAGCACAAAAGAGACATCAACAAAAAGAAACAACAGGATCAAAGGAAAGTCTCTACTTTGGCGATAAAGCCATTATATGTTATGTTGAAAATATCAAAATGAACATTCAAATCATTAAATATGTGACTAATTGTTACAAAATCTTTCCGAGTGGAGAAGCTTGTTCCCATCCTGTATTCCCGAGAAAAATGTAATAAGTATTATGTGATTAAAACTTAAAACTAAATAAGGTCCCCGAGTCTTTTCTGGCCTGTAAAAGGTACTCTTGACATTTTGTCAATTTCATTCACACGAATTTGAATCACGTGTTTGTATCGATTTTGTACTTGTAAACTCACTTCCTGTAATGGGAATTCATATAATATGTTTTTACGGTATTTTGATTGAAGTAGAATTACGCGATAGATACTACTTCAACGGCGAAAGTTCAATACAGCCAACAACGGAATCGTACAAAAAATATGTAAGTAGATACCTAATAGGTACACTACACACAAACGAAAATAAGAAATCACTGACCATTCACAACCATCACTATCCGTTAAGTCAAAGTAAGACATAGTATAGTATTACAAGTCTTAGTAATATAATATACTAGCAACTTCTATGTGCAATTATCAAACATATGAGAGGTCGGTACCTACTCAATATAATATGTAGGTAAGTGGAATCATAATATTCCTCTGCAGGTATAATAAGTCCGTACAATACAATGTGTGATGAATTTATAATGGAACATAATAATCGACCTATTATAAATATTAATAATGTCGGTTTGTCAATCATAATAATATGTCCATTTAAAACATGTCTTCTGTGGACACTTTTGTTAGGCAAAAAAGTGGAAAAACAATTAATTTCAATTATGGAAAAACGTGGCACATTTTTTTTATACGTCACAAAATTTGTATTGAAATGGAATATGTATATAGTTCTCCAGATTTTGTCAAAATACTGCGGTAACTTATATTGATTTTTTTATTAAATTTACAATGTCAAAATAATAGAAATGCGTAAGACAAATCGCAAATATTTTACACATAAATCAAGAGAAAACAGTCGATATTCAGTTAAAAATTTCAAATTTATTACCGAAAGTTTTTAGTATAGACACTGCTTGCCCCTCCTACACAAGTGTTGGTACACTTCTGGAAGGGTAAAAAAACGTATTTTGTATTTCAGAAAATGTAGATAATATGTATAGTAAGTAAGTATGAAATAAACGGTGTTAATGTATTATGTTTATAAAAAAATAAATAAACAAAAATATAAAGTTCTTTTTAAGTACAATATTCATTGATTAACAAAAAATATTTGACTTATATTTTGTTCAATTACAACATTATCAATCTTACAATTATTATTCCCTAAGCGGACCCGGTTTAAAAACTAGTCTTTAATATACAGCATGGTTTAATATTATCATAATAATAATAATAATACACTGTTCGTAGGTATGTTGTGTTTAGTATGCGGACCGTGCAAAATGGGTAAGTTCTTATAAGTATTAAAAGTAAACACGTTAATTCACTAAAGAAAGAAAGTAATTTCTATTTTAATATATTTAATAGATACAATTGGTTACGAAAATAATAATTAAGTATTAAAGATAATTAAAATGCATATTTCAAATGCCCCGTGGAGTCCCTTGTGAAAAATAGATCTCCCACTCTTTTCTGTTAGTTTTCGAGTGATTCGTAAAAGGCAGATATTCGTAAATCCTCATGATAAAGACAATCTGGGTTTATAACAAAACCCAGATATATCTTCAACACACACACTTGGCATAAAATACACACATAATATATTTACTTATAGCACAGAACATTACAAATATAACAAAATGATGAAATAAAATTATAAAAAAAAATCAACCATATCAAATAGAAAATGCGGATGCGAGCCCGAACAAGCAAAGAGATAAGGATCACATAATCGGCACCCGCAGCAGTCTCACGAGGCAAATACTTGTATCGAAGCGAGTCGCTATATCGGCCACCGACTGGAGTAACCACATTAACTTTTATAATGAAGCGATGAAGCATGCTGCCCGTATTGAATTGTATTTTTATTGGCACGGAGAGGACGAGCTGTATGTTTATTAGAAGCAGTTGGTCGGCCAGTTGTGGGTAGATAGGTCGTTTTATACATTTCACGCTTATTGATGTTCATATTTCCAGAGGTTTTTTCATGTGTTTTAAGTCTTTAATCACTGAGAGACACGAGATTAATGATTATGGTTGGAAAAACGTTGAGAGATGAGAAAAATTAGGAAAACGAGCAAACGCGAAATGGAAGGACGAAGAAGTTTATTTACCCCAAAGAAGAGACGTAAATCGTGGCAGCAGAAAATCACGTGAAGAGATATGGGAATCTGGATTCTTATCCTTCTTATGGCTCCCTGTACATATCTTTTGAGGATTCCAGGCCATGTTTATGCGTTTTACGTTGCAGAATTGGCGCCTTAACTTTCTGGATTATTGTAATAATACATTCCCAAACATAGGTACTGTAGAGATAGAGATCCTGAGACAGTCAAGAGAGAGACATAGAGAGAGGGAAAGAATGAATACTTATATCACAAATTATACTATAAATTATGTATACATTTAGAACATAAATTCCAATCATTTCCATTATTCTAGCAATACTTCATTACACATAATAATTATGTACCTCAGTTTCGACTTGATTGCATATTGTGTATGCTTTCTTCAAGGGCAATGAAACTATGAATGAACCGATGAACATAGGTATTCATAATTCATTATTTTTCTATTCATTTGCCGCAAGATAATAAATGTACTTGTTAAAATGTGATGAAAGCGAAGCGCAACTAAACATCCCGATGTTGTCTGTCTTTAGGATGCCTTACTGCTAGTTATTTATATGAAAGACGCGCAGAGAAAATGTTACAAAGACGGTGAAAGCTAATACGCATTCTAGACATTTTCACTAAGGTTATTGGAATTGGATACAAAACATGATATTCGTGTACGAGTAAACACGTCCTGACTCGGTAATAAATAATTGCTAAATTGCGTTGAATACTTGCTGCAAATCTGCAACACGTCTTGATTGAGTCATCATTTAACGTTTAATCCGTAAAAATATAAATCAATTTACAATAGTCATTTTAAATTACATCGAAACGTTTTTCAGCTTATCATACACGAATCATACGATACGAATATGGATTTATCTGCCTTGCGATATTAGAAACATCCTACGCTATACAATTTCAAAAATGGCCTAAAATCTTTAACTCGTCACGTTCCCGTTCCGTTAACGTTCGAGTATAGACGAAGATGCAAGCAAGTGTTAATTTCCTTGCTAAGATACACAATAGTTACGAAAATTAACACTTTGGCGCAACATCGTCTGCACCCGAACGCTAACGGAGCGGGAACGTGACGCGAAAGTGTGTTATTGACTCAGGCCTTGATCTGTCCCAAAAAGTTCCTTCCTTTGCTCTAATCATTTATTTGTAGTATTAATTAGAGGAAACAAATGCATATCTAATGCTCCACTTATGTAGGTACCTACTAAAACTGAAATTAGAATTAAGTTGAATATTAATTGTATATATTGTTAACATCATTAACATAATATAACCCATTACTTTTGTAAGCTGGAAGATATTGCCATTAGCCAATTGCTCATGAATTTTCTTTGATCAACTAAGTGTTATTATTATTATTTAATTCTACTATACCATCTCGGCATATCCCACAAGTGGGGTAGCCAGGAGACCAGCTGCATGTAAGAAACATGCAAGCTGTCCTCTTCGTGCCAATATAAAATCAAGACATTCAGGATGGGTGGCAAACCTCATCGCTGAATTTAAGATGTAAAATGTCTTATTTTTTCGAACACCTGCCTTTTACAGGACACTCGAAAACTTAAGGAGAAGAGTGGGAGAACAATTCTTTACCGGGTGCTTCACGGGATGTTTAATTCTCCACGGGATATTTAATTCTTATTCGACTATTATGGAATATTATAACAAGCCTGATTATAATCAATGCAGAATCTGTCAAAGTATAAAAAAGGAATCAGTAGTTTTCATATTATACAATATAGCAAAATAATAATGACGAGAATACATGATAAATAAATAAATATTTATATAGCGCAAAATACAAATTAGCCGCCCGCCGCGAACTCTCAACTCTGATCACGAATTCCGAGATGCTGCAACGTACATACGTACAAAAAAATAATGAATATAACATCCCGTGTATGACGATGTCTATAAATACTGGGCAGGTCAATACACCTAATTAGATATTTTTCATATGTACGTAAACGTAACGGTACATCACCTCCGTGTGTAGGTAATAATATGCAAAATAATATCGATATGTCAGAAAATACACAATTGTCGAATAGTGTTTACGACGTACTCTCTTACTTCTCGAGTATTTTTCACATTGAATGGATTGTAATGATATTCCTTGGATTTTTTTTGTTTTGTTTAAAAGATGTATCTGGGTTTTTGTTATAAATCCAAATACAACCTAATACACCTTTCATAGTACGCTAAACGCTTGTGTCGTGAAATGAGAGTTTGACTACTTCTAATATACATTTCTAACAAAAATTCCTTGGATATATAGATATGTAGACTTGTCGATTTCTTATCAATTCATATAATTATTTAAAACATTGGATTATACACAATACCGGATGTACGTTACAAGCAAAAAGTCTAATAATAAAACTGTTATAACCGTTGAATATGCTAATGTACGGGATAAGAAAAAAAAATATTGCGATGGACGACATTGATAAGTATTAGTACTAGTAGGTAGACATAATAGACAATGTTCTGTATTATTATCATTTATTTAAGTCAAATGTTGGCAATTAGACGCTTAACCGGGAAAACTTAGTCGGGAAATACAATGAAAACATAACACAATTAGACTGCTTTTTAAGTCTGTATCGTCGTAGTAGCGTTAGGCAGGACGCACAAACACACACACTTGCGGCACGGTAATTGCGGCACCACATTTAATGCGTCTGAATATCTGAACCTGAATCACGCATACCAGAGACACTTACGTAGCGGGGTGCAGATTGGAGTAAATATTATTTGATGATGAGTATGTTGATATATTAAAGTAAAATTTCGAGGCAAATTTTAGATGTATAGCCATATATTTTGCATTTCTCAGTCGAAATAGTTAATTCTCATTCATACCATCGCGGCATTATCCACAAACGGGGTTGAAATGAGAGGAGAGGTAAATCAATTGTCACTGCATGGAGGAGGCTTATTTCCACCCTGCTTTCTTGTAAAAAGAACATTGATAGGCGAAACAAATAATGACAATGTATGTACATAAAATAAAAGGTATAAAGAATATAATTATTTGTATTTAAGTACTTAGGTACACAATTAAAATGTAACTTTTGTTAAATTTCAATTTCAACTGTAGGCAGTTTACGATAAAATTTGAAAAAATGACACAATTTATATTTTCCGTATGTATCCACTTGTCGTAGTTACAGAATAAAACTATTATAACTTGGAAATTTATTGTTGAAAACGTTTTCTTTGTTGTCACTACCACAATGACACAGCAACGCCGAGTTATGAATGTTGTTACATAATACCTACTAAAAATCTGACGTAATATTGATATTTTATTGTGACGTGTGTATATTCGTTCGAGCAGTATCGACTAATAAATGACTAGGACAAATTAAAGGACAATAAAAAAGAAACGAGAAAACAGTTAACTAAACGTGAAACGAATGCCCAGAATATTATTATCACTACACCAGAGGCCTGAGTCAATAACACATTTTCACGTTACGTTTTCGTTCCGTTAGCGTTCAAATGCAGACGATGTTGCGCCAAAGTGTTAATTTTCGTAACTATTGTCATGTGTATCTTAGCAACGAAATTGACACTTGCTTGCAACTTCGTTTATACTCGAACGTTAACGGAACGAAAACGTAACGTGAAAATGTGTTATTGACTCAGGCCACAGTAGTCGTCCCATTTTTCTGGTCAAGGGTCACGACAATGTGAAGTAGGTATCATTGAGAGCCACAGACTTACGAATTAGATACTTGTAGGTGCAGTGTTCGTATTGAGATATGTCGCCTTTATAATGTTATTTTAATTACGAAAGAACACGAAAATTTGGTGGTCATTGACTAATAAAATTATAGTTTAGCAAGCGAGCGGCAACTGTTAGACGTCCGCGAGTCTACACAATTACGGCATTTCTGAGAGTGGAGAGCTGGTAGACAAACTTAATGCAAAGGTAGGTCGACTTCTGCGTGCTATATCAAATATGATATTCAGGAATATTTATAAAGGTTAACAGGCTAACAGGTCCACATTTTGACTTTCCAGCCATATCGGAAGCTGAGGTTGAGCGTTGCATTGCCTCCATTAAGTCCAAAGCTGCAGGTTGTGATGAAATAAGCATATCTTTTATCTCGCGCTTTCTCCACATTATAATACCACACCTGACTCATATTATTAATTTTTCTTTCAAACACTGTATAGTTCCCCGCAAATGGAAACAGGCTTATGTCATTCCATTACCAAAAAAAAATGATTCCACAGCTCCACAGGATTTCCGCCCAATATCAATACTTCCATTTTTCTCAAAAGTGCTGGAAAAACTTGCATACTGGCATTTCAATAAGTTTCTTGTGGAAAATGACTACCACAATAATTTTCAGTCAGGATTCAGAGAAGGTCATAGTACGACAACTGCGTTAGTAAAAATCACTGATGACATAAGAGGAGCTATGGATAAAAAACAACTAACCCATTTAACACTATTAGATTTCAGCAGTGCTTTTAACACTGTGGATTTTGATCTACTCCTTCCTTCTCTCAGGCGACTCAATGCATCTCAATCCTGTATTTCCTGGTTCGAGTCGTACTTAAAAGGTAGAACTCAGTGTGTGCGGTTGCGAAGTGGTGTTGAGTCTGGCTGGTTGGATTTGAAGGCGGGTGTGCCACAGGGCGGAGTGCTTTCTCCTCTACTGTTCTCGATTTTCATCAGCCCCATCGTGCGACATATTCCCTGTAACTACCATCTATATGCCGATGACCTACAGATCTATACTCACTTCAAGTTAGAGGATCTGTCAAGGGCTGTTGATGAAAAGTCGAATTGTTTGCAACAAGTTTCTGACTGGGCCACTAAAAACGGCTTGATTCTTAATCCTACTAAAACACAAACGATGTTTATAGGAAGCCCCTATTCTATCTCAAAACTGAATAATCTAACGATTCCTAATACATACATTGACTCCACTGTAATCCCTTATTCCAAAACTGCAAAGAATCATGGTCTCTTACTGGATAGAGAGCTTTCTTGGCGTCAACACGTTAATAATGTTAGGAGGAGATTCTTTTGCAGCATGCATAATCTGAGGAGATTGCAAAGGTTCTTGCCCATGAAAATTAAAACTCTTTTGGTCCAGTCTCTTCTAATTCCAATCCTTGATTATGCCGATTGTGCCTACGTTGGTTGTAACTTGGAATTACTCACTAAACTGGAAAGGTTACAAAATACTGGCATTCGTTTCATCTTTGATCTGAAAAGATCTGACCGCATAACAAGATTTAGGAATAAACTGAAATGGCTTACCGTGCGCCAAAGACGAGATCTCCATGTCTTATCACTGGTTTATAATTGTTTATACTCTACGTCTTCACCATACTATCTTAAGGAAATGTTTGAGTATCTTTCGAGCCATGGCTTGCCCTTACGATCCAATAGCGAGCGTCTTCTGGCGATACCAGCTCATAGCTCAAACTTTTTTACAAACTCTTTTTCTGTTCATGGTGCTCGCTGTTGGAATAGTTTGCCTTCCAGGATAAGGTTGCTCCCCACTCTTCAAGCTTTCAAGCGGGCGGTCAAGGACCATTTTATCACACAAAATATGGCTTCTGTATCCTAGTCCCTCTTCCTACATATTCTTCTCCTTTTTTACCTCCTCTTTCCTTTCTTTAAAAAAATTTCTTTATGTGAAGGTTTTATGAAATTGGGTTAGTTGGAAGAAATCGCGCCTCTGCGATAAACTCGCCCTCTGTATATTGATTGTATGATTGTCTTTGTTTGAAATGTATTTTTGTGTAAATTTGCTTGTTATCAATGTACAGTAAAGAATAAATAAATAAATAAAAAAAGTATTAAACAAAAGTAACCCTATTATACCTCAAAGCACGAGTTCTGTTCAATTTTAAGGGTACAAAAATTACTTATTTGTCATTGTAAAATATTGTATATGAATTGAAAGTGTATTTAAAAAAAATTATTGAATATGAATCAGCATTTCATTTGACACTAAAAAAAACTTAAAATAAAGAGTGGGTAACCTATTCCATTGAGAAGATTTCACGGAAGTTTAATTATGAATTTGTTGAATTTCACGCGGTTGAATAGACGAAATGTGAGAAAAGTGAAAGAATCAAAATACCGAACGCCACCGTGTAACAGCACTAGTTCCATAATATCATAATACGTGAGTTTGTACTTAGTTTTAAATAATTATTTTCTATTGTTCAACATGATCCTGAATCACCGAGAGTACTTACAACAATAAAGATGGAACCGGCTAACATCCTCCAACGTATCTACTTTAAAGAACAGTACAAACCGTACAATCATACCCTCTTTACATTATGTATCATATCTACTATACCATCATACCGTATCCCAAGTGGGGTAGGCAGAGAGGACGGAACGTCACACAGCTCTATCTCTACACAGTTCTTCCACTTAAGCTAACAGCTTTTGCCGAAGGCGATCTCAGCAGGAAAAAAAACAGGCAAAATAAAAAAAAAGAGCAAGATAGAAAAAAAACACAAAAAAGTCATCATCAAAAAGAAACAACAGAATCAAAGAGAGTCTCTATCCTGGCGATAAAGTCATTGTACTCGTATGTTATCTTGAAAATATCAACAAGCACATTCAAATCATTAAATAATTTGATAGCCTTGCCGACAGGAGAATTTGGTATTAATATGTTTGTTCTGCTATCCGTTGGTTAAAAATGTCATGTGGATCTTCTTTATCATTCTAGTAGGTTCCTCAAACCTGACGATCATTATAATATTATGATCCTCTCCTTGTGACTTCTTTTACTAAATTACTGTATTTAACAACTATTGCAACTCTTCCTTCTTTTCTCTCCGTTGCACTAGTCAACATCAGCTTTCCAAGTTGTCTGGTTCTATCCACGTAATGTGCCCAAAGACGTGGGTACACGGTCCCAAATCAACAAAAAAAGAAAAAAAAAGAACGATGCCAACAAATATTCACTGTCCAGTTATTCAACTACGAAAAGAAAAGAAAATTCAACTTCATTATTTATTATTGCACTTTATACTTTGTATTTCAAAAAGTAGTACACGAATATTTGCTCTTAAGATTAATAACAACAAAATACATGTAAAGAAAACCACCTACCTACTCATAGGAGTGATTTCCTTTAGTTTATTTATTTGAATTTAGAATTTTTGTTTTGACAGTTGGTAAAATAATTTTGTTTGTAATTTTGTGTTAGTTTTGAAAGACCTGAAGTAAAGACTTTAAATGTTGTTTTTTTGATATTATTTCAGGTAATTGTTTTATTATTGTTTATTTTATTTTTAGTAATATTTAGTTTCTTTAGTTTAAATAATGTTTTTAATAAATTTTTGATATTATTTCAGAAAAACACTGATTGCTTTATTTCAAGTATAAACTTCCATTATAAAACAACATTTATTGATAATATTTAACAACATGGATAAACTAAATGAAACGTTGGAAAAACTGTTAACAAAATTAGTTGAAGATAAGCAAACAAAATATGAAAATCCAAATTTGGGAAAAATTGCAGAGAAATTCATGATTGAAAAATTTACAGGCAGAAATACAAATGCATGCCAGTGGATGAAAGATTTTAATTTAGAATGTAAACGATTTCAAATCGAGGATGATATAAAAAAAATTGAAATATTAAAAGCCTTTTTGGAATACTCCAGTCAAGATTGGTACAGCTGTATGTTGATTAAACATACAGTGGAATCGAGATGGGAAGACTGGGAAAAAAGTTTTTGCGTGACTTTTGAAAACAAAGGATGGTCACCTATTAGATACGCTCTCGCTTTTAAATATCAAACAGGCCCGTTAATTGAGTATGCTTTAAAAAAAGAAAAATTATTGCTGAGAGTGAGAAAATCAATTGATACTGGGACACTTGTAGACCTCATAGCATTTGGCCTACCAAATTATGTGGCTGATAAAATTGATAGAGAAGCTTTACAAGGAACGGAAGATCTATACAATGCATTAGGAAAATTAGAATATCTTGTTGGGAAGAATAAATATGTTAAAAAATGTGTTTCATATCCTGACACTCAATTAAATAAAAATGAATACAAAAAACCATGCAAAATCTGTGCTAATGAGAAAAAAGGAAAACGTTACCATTCTGAAGAAAATTGCTGGTTTAAAAGTCAAAATTCTATTGTAACTGTAAATAACTCAGAATTGGAAATAGAATTGAATGAAAAGAATCCAAAAAACTAGATATGCCACCATTAATAAAAGTAAAGTTAATAATAAATGATGCTTTAAATGTTTCTGGAATTTATGATTCGGGTTCAAATGTATCATTAATTAATGCTAAATTATTAAAAATACAACAAAAACCAGATACAAGAGATATACAAATGGTTAACTTGAAAACTATTAATGGTGAGAAGAAAACTAAAGGTATGGTAACACTTAAAATAAAGATTTTTAATATTGAAAAGATTATGGATATTTTCATAATAGATAATGAAAATTTTAATTATGATTTTCTAATTGGATTGGATTGCATCAAAAACTTCAGATTAATACAAAATGAAGAATTAAAGATAATGCAATGTAATGATAAAAAAGAAAATTACATATTAAGTTTAAATGAAAGAGAAACTTCAAATATTCAAAATGTCGATATTCCTGATGTACTAGGAGACAAGAATAAAGAAGATGTTTTTCTACCCACTGAGGTATTACAACGAGAAAACAAACAATCAAAACAATGTGAAATAAATTTCAATGAACATATTAACTCAGATGGTTTTGAAATGTTTGTAAACCATCTAGATTTATATGAAAAATCACAAATCGATAAGTTGATAGAAAAATACAAATCAGTCTTTGCAAAAGATAAATATGACATAGGTACTGTGCGAGATTATGAGGCTCATATTGATTTAATGGTGGATAAATACTGTTACAAACGTCCATATAGATGCACAGCTGAAGATAGAAAAGAAATAGAAGATCAAATATCACAACTATTAAAGAAGAATCTGATTGAGGAATCTTATAGCCCATTTGCTGCTCCAGTAACTCTGGCTTATAAAAAAGAAGATAACAAGAAAACAAGATTATGTATAGATTTCAGAGAATTGATTAAAATTGTCGTACCTCAATCACAACCATTTCCATTAATTGAGGATTTGATGGTGAAAACTGTAAACTGCAAATATTTTTCTACTTTTGATGTAAATTCAGCATTTTGGTCGATACCTTTGAAGATTGAAGATAGACACAAAACTGCATTTGTTACACAAGAAGGCCATTATCAATGGACGTGTCTTCCGTTTGGATTAAAGACTGCTCCAGCTATCTTCCAAAGAATATTGAGTAACATCATAAGGAAATACAAACTCTCTGATTTTGCAGTAAATTTTATAGACGATATTTTAATTTTTTCGAAAACTTTTCAAGAACATATACTACATCTAACAAGACTACTGGAGGCAATAATAACAGAAGGTTTTAGACTAAAATTTTCCAAATGTACTTTTGCAAATAATTATGCCAAATATTTAGGTCACATAATACAAAATAATTCAGTAAGACCTCTGAAAGATTATTTAACCGCTGTGAAAAATTTTCCAATACCAGAAACAAGAAAAAATATACGTCAATTCTTAGGAAAAATAAATTTTCATCATAAATTTTTACCAAACAGCGCAATTATTCTGGACCCGTTACATAATTTATTACGAAAAGATGTGAAATTCATATGGTCCGACAAATGCCAGAAATCATTTGAAAAAATAAAAGAATTGCTGTGTTCAGAGCCAATCCTGAATATTTTTGACCCTGAATTACCAATATACATTTACACGGATGCTAGTATCAAAGGAGTGGGAGCAGTGTTGAAACAAGAAGATAAAAACGAAAACAGTAAGCCGGTTGCTTATTTTTCAAAAAAATTAACTGAAGCACAAAAAAAGAAGAAGGCAATTTATCTAGAATGTCTGGCAATAAAAGAAGCTGTGAAATATTGGCAACACTGGCTAATGGGAAAAGAATTTATAGTGTACTCAGATCATAAACCATTAGAAAATATGAACATCAAGGCCAGAACTGATGAGGAATTAGGGGATTTGATGTATTATTTATCTCAATATAATTTTAAGATAAAATATAACCCAGGAAGATTAAATCAAGAAGCAGACTGTTTAAGCAGAAATCCAGTTCTAGAACCAAATGAAAATAATGACGATTTTATAAAAGTAGTAAATTTAGTAAACCTGCAAGATATAAAAAATGACCAACACATGAATATGGAACTACAAAATAGCAAATTTATATTGGAGAATGATATTTACTACAAAATGTATAAAAAAAGGAAAAAAATCATACTATCAGAAGAATATAGTAAAACACTAATAAAAGATGTCCATGATACCTACTGCCACATTGGAAGAACACAAATGATAAATAAAATAACACCATGCTATACTGCAAAGAATATCATCACAAACATTAAACAAATTTGCGATGAGTGTGAAATTTGTATAAAAAACAAATCAAGGAGGAAATCAAAATATGGTTTAATGTCACATTTAGGACCAGCTACACGCCCATTTGAAATTATATCTATTGATACCATAGGAGGGTTTGGAGGATCACGATCAACAAAAAAATATTTACATCTGCTGGTAGATCATTTCACGAGATATGCTTACATTCTCACATCGAAAAACCAAACCGCAAGTGATTTTATTAAACTGATAAAAAATGTGACACAAAACTACAATATTGATATGGTACTAACTAGGGAATCCAATCCCGCAAAAGCGGGATCCCGTAAATGCGGGATCCCGCACCTTTTTTGCGGGATCAGAAATGCGGGATTACTCATGCGGGATCCCGCACTCTTGCGGGACTGAAAAAATTGTTTAAGAATGGGCTCAGACGACGTTCTGATTATTTATTAAACCTAGCACAGCCTCAATGATAAGTTAGTTAACTACTTTGCCTTTGGAACTCGTGACTTTTCTATAGAATTTGTATGGAAAATGATTTGAGTTTCCAAAATTTAAATGTGATCGCAGCAACAACCGACGGTGCAGCAGTCATGAAGAAAGTTGGGAGATTATTATCAGCGCACCACCAGTTATGCTTTGCACATGGGTTCCAACTCGCTGTTCTTGAAATTCTATGCAATCAGAGACAAGAAGAAGAAATACAGTCAAGTTGAAGTACTCGAAAAAAGACCGGATGGTGGAAGTGATAATGAAAATGAAGATGATGATGACGAGAAAGGTGATTTTTCGGTAGAGGGAGACATTCAAGAAGGAGAGTTGCTACCACAATACAGGTAGATAAGTATTGTTAGACCAATAGATTTTTAAATGAAAATCATTATAACTTATTCCATTTATTATTTAAGAGGACTGATTCAAAAAGTCAGGAAAATTGTTAAGCTTTTTAGTTCGAAATCTCCAGTAACAAATGATCTTCTGTAAACATATATCAAAGAAGAAATTCTGCAAAGAATTATTACAACTGATCCTAGATTTCCGAACGCGCTGGAGCAGTCTCGCATCAATATTATCGAGGTTCAACCAAGTCAAACAGTGCATATTTAAAGCAGTTATTGATCTTAAACTGACATCATCTTCATTTTCATTCACTGATGAAGAATTTATAACATTGAGTAATATTGAACGAGATGAGTCAGTGAAGCTTGCTATAAATGTCTTATGCCGCGACGACGCAACATTAATTACTGCAAAAACTATATTACGTTTCATGATAAGCAAACTGGATCGACAAAATACAAGGTTAAGCCAGGAACTTGTAGTGTCGCTATCTCGCTAAAATAAGTTAGTTAACTACTTTGCCTGTCTATAAAATAACGCCGCACATCAATGACTGTCGTGTCGCTGTGCTTAGAAGGTCCTAACAAATATCTAGAAAAAGATTCAGGATCTACAAATGTGATGGACGATCCATTATTTTATCCAAGCAAAGTTACACTTAAAACTGAAGTGTTTAATCGAGAGACTGCTGTCAGACTCGCAGGTACAACCTGAAACTCATAACCAGCAAGTTGATGACAATGGCGATGAAGAAGACACGCCTTTATCGAATCTATTGAATGATTAGCCTTCGCCTATACTTGAAGATGAATTAGAGCACAGTCTCCGTACAGAATAGGTAGCCGAGTAATATAAAGTCAATTCCACCAACAAGTGTGGAAGCTGAAAGCTGGAAGCTGAGCGTGTTTTTTCCGCCGCCGGCTATTTATGCAACAAGATAAGATCAAATGTAAAAGATGAAACGTTACATACCTACTTTATTATTTCTTAGTAAGTATTATCAGAAAAAAAACTATTTTTTTATGCCTCTAAACTAATAAATATGTTCAATTGTCAATACAAATTATAGATCTATAAGGAGAATTGTTAAATAATGTATTATATCGTTCCTTATAAGAAGCTGATTATTTATAGATACCTCTAAAACATCATTATTTCCACTTGTTAATTAGTAAAATGAGTAATAAATCTGCATAATAATAATAAAAAATAATATTAAAATTTACTAGTCTTTATTTAATATAATTTTTAAATTACTAAGTACTTGAAACAATTTTTTTATTAAAAAATCTCAATCCCGCAAATCCCGCGGGATCCGCGGGACTGACGACCTCAATCCCGCAGGCCTGCGGGATCGCGATTTTGATGCGGGATTGGATTCCCTAGTACTAACAGACCAATATCCTGGCATAAATTCAAAAGAATTTAAAGAATTTCTAAAAATGGAAAACATAAGAATAGTTTTCACTGCTGTGGATTCACCTTTTTCGAATGGGATCAATGAAAGGTTAAATCAAACCTTAGTAAATAAAATAAGATGTAAAATAAATGAAAGTGATAGGAAAACAGCATGGACTACTGTTGCACAGAAATGTGTAGAAAAATATAATGAAACAGAACACACAGTCACTAAGTTTGCTCCAAAATACCTTTTGGAAGGCGAAAATGTTAATATTTTACCACTAGAATTAAAATCAAAATTTACAAAAGAAGATTTGAATAGAGACAGAAAACTAGCCCTTGAAAATACAATAAAATCTCACAATTATAATAAGAATATATTCGACTTGCATAGGGAAGAATATAAATTGGAAGTGGGAGACAGAGTTTACGTAGAAAATGGAAATCGACTAAATAGGAAGAAAATGGATGAATTAAAGATTGGACCATACAAAATTTTAAAGAAAATTTCAAACTCAATCTATGAAGTTGATACCGGACACAAGAAAACAGAGTCAAATTTCTACCACATTACGAAACTTTTTCCAGTATTTGTTATTAAGTGAACAATTACGTACGTTGTCACTTGTAATTGTTTTTTTCTTGGAGGGGAGGTGTAAAGAAAACCACCTACCTACTCATAGGAGTGATTTCCTTTAGTTTATTTATTTGAATTTAGAATTTTTGTTTTGACAGTTGGTAAAATAATTTTGTTTGTAATTTTGTGTTAGTTTTGAAAGACCTGAAGTAAAGACTTTAAATGTTGTTTTTTTGATATTATTTCAGGTAATTGTTTTATTATTGTTTATTTTATTTTTAGTAATATTTAGTTTCTTTAGTTTAAATAATGTTTTTAATAAATTTTTGATATTATTTCAGAAAAACACTGATTGCTTTATTTCAAGTATAAACTTCCATTATTCTTTTTCTTTTATACACTACTTAATATAATAATAATTATATACATAGGTATGTATATATACTCGAGGCATTGTATTCTTGAGACAAATTACCTTATGCACTCATTATGTGAGTATATAATATACAAGAGATAGACGGAACAGAAAGATTTTTGTAATACAGTAATATGTTGTGAACATATTGAGATAAAAGTTATCTGTGTAAAGAATCTAGTCTATTTGGAAAGTCTATCTAATCTAATAACGTAGGTAATAATAAGTGACCGAAGAAGCACACGCACCTATGTATATTAGTAAATTTTATATATCCTTTATTAAGAAATAAACTGCTTCTTTTTACTGTTCGTAAACTTTTATTTTGATTCTTGATCTTGTCTTGTATACAGATAATGTTTTTTGTTTTGTTTTTAATTTGACAGATAAGGATAATTCGGACACATTTTGAGACTATCACAAGACAATAATATGATCAAAAAGAAAATGGACGTAGAAGTAGGATTCAGAAGACCAGGCAGGCCAGTGACTACCAGGATGTCCACAATTGTCAGGGACCTTAAGGAGGCAGATTTGCGCTCGGAGGATGCAGGGTACCGAAAAACTTGGAAGATGAGGGCTAGGAGAGCCGACCCCAAGGAAATGGAATAAAGGTGAGGGCGAAAAAGAAGTTTTTAATTTGACATATTTTATGTGAAATTAGAGTAAGTGTAATATATATAAAAAAAATCAGAGCGCAAGGAATGTCGTGGAAAGAGGTGACGCAACTGGCACAGAGACGCTCTGAATGGAGGAGGCTGGTTTCTGCCCTGTGCTCCCGAGAGGAGCGTTGAGGGCGATGATGATGATGATATAAAAAAAAATATTTAATATTGTTGTTACACTATAAAACGCGAAAGCCGTTATAAATAAGTAAATAATATTTGTTAACTGGAATATTATTAGAATTTGAAGTTCTTGATAATTCGTGGATTGTCTTAAAAAATCGATACTTATTCAATCTAGCAATAAAATGTTATTATTATGGTTTAAGGTTGTAAGATTTAGAGCACTAAAAAGAATATTATTTTTAAATTAATGGGAAGTTCAGTCTGATAAAAAATTGTAAAAAAAAACACGTAAGATCAAGAAACAAACGTGGACACTTTTTTATATTAATTCTCAACTACCTTCTTATGTATACCATACCAATATGTGTAAGTGTACGCGCGTTTAATATTCCCATTAAACATGAGTAGACAAACACATATCGAATTTGATTTAGAGAATATTATAACAGACAAGTCAAACCAATGTTTTCCATTTTCATATTGTCAAATTAACCGGAGAATCATAAAGTGCCTAGATTCTTTGGAAAGAGGCACATTGAATCCATTTACCTATAACACACATAAAGTATAGTGAATTGCTATATGACAAAAGAAAATAATATGGAGTACTTACACATTGCCAGACATGGATTTAATAATATGTTATATGACAGGAAGATATCAATACTTTGCTTTGATTAATTGGTGGTTGGACGAAGATAGATATATGTACGTAGTGCATACACTCGTATGAGAAAATGATGCTATATAAAATATTATTATTATTAAAGCTATCAAGCAGGCAGCTAGAGCTGATGTGCTTGATATCCACACAATGATATCTAAACAATTCCATGCAATCTTATGAAAAACGTATAAATATAGAAAAAAAAATAACACTTAATTCAACTACATAGTGAGTTACAATCTATTGGATTGGTCTGCAACGAGTTTTGATTTTCTTCTCCATTCCTTCCTAGTTTCAGCTCTTTAATACTACCTATGTGCCACAGTTCAAGACCTTCTTTCTTGGTCTATATAGGTGTCTCTTGGTCGGCCTCTACCATATCCACCTTCGATCGTGCCTTCCGCGATGGTAATGAGCAGGCCTGGGTGCCTGATATTGTTGTGAATCCAGTTAGCTCGTTGCTGGTTGATTTTTTTTTAAGGAGTTGCCTAATTTTGTATTCGATTTATTTCGATAAAAAAATATCGGGCAGTATCAGTAATTATATAAACATTAAAATGCTCATCTTCAGTGATAAGCAGAAATTTTGGATTCATTTGATTTTTGCTAAAACATGAACATCGGTTACGGTCTCAGAGTCAGTAATTTTCGCCAAGTTGAAACGCTCGTTCTTAAGGGAAAGCTTTGGCCTGCCTTGAGCACAAGTACAGTATTTGGTCTAGATCTTTTTAGGTCTAGTTTATTTGATGGCTCTATGAAATAGAAAAATTAAATTTTATTATAAACTTGTGAGACACTTCACACTCTAATATATCTCTCACAAACTTTATACATTATAATAATGATAAACTCTCAAAGAACTTGTTTAATGCGTTTATTATATTTAGATTTTGACTGAACGCTGGATAAATTTTTCTGAAATTTCGAAATAGAATAAGATTTATTTAAATTGCGAGCACACTGTAGAAAGCACGCGACCATAAATTTTCACTCTTCATCAAGTTTTCTTATTTCATCACGATGTATCCCTTGGGGGCGGACAGCGAGACTAAATTGTTGTACACGGTAGTATAATCGGCATTCGTCACGGGCTATACATAGAAAATAGGCTTCGGAGAATTGGTCACGTGGTATTGATTGTGCATGGGAAATAAATATTTAAATAGCGTGGACTCTTACATAGTACAACGTATATTTATTCCGTCCACAATGAGACATTTTGCATAAGTAATATACAATGGATATTCATAATATGATTATATTCAAGGATAGAAGTACCGGCCTAATTATACTGCCTAAGAAAAGACGGTCGACGGTCAATTTCTGCTATAGGTTATCCAATAGTATTCAGTTAGAAAATATATATTGAAGATCATAGTAGTATTTGTTATTATTATCTTACACTGTATACCGTTACAAGATATCATAGAAGTGCTCAGATGGCAATATGGGGGCGAGGGGGTGAATCTCGCCCAGTGAATGCAATAGTATGTAAATGCATAATAATGCAATAAAATTCAACTATGTGGAGGAATAAGACTTTTAAATCTAGCGAGGTAGTAAATTATATTTTACTATACTCTCACGCCGTGTCCCAGGAGGGGTAGGCAGGGAGAACGGAACGCCATATAGATCTATACATATTTTTCTTACACAACACGCGGCCTTCCTTTAGAATTTGATCCACGTGATCAAGCCACGTAGTTCTTGGACGTCAGCGTTTCCTCACACCCCCTCTTTCAGATAGTAAGTTCCATTTATTGTATTTTTAGAACTTGTGCATCTATGTATAAGTTGTAGTGTTGTTTTAGTTATAAATATAGTTTTTTGTAGCAGTTAGGAATAATGTTTTTGGATTTAAAAAATAATAAGAATTTATGTCGAGTTTGTAAAACACCGCGTAATAAATTACTTATTATGTTATATTTTTTCAGTACGGATGGGACGACCTGATTCATCATTTCTATCATCGTCTTTTGTAGTCTATGGGCTGACTTTATGTCCTTAATGAATACGCATTCTTTTGCCTATTAATTGTTTATTTTAAAATCAATGGGCCACGGAAACAAGTAGAAATACAATCTTCGCGATTTGTTTCCATTTAATTTTGCTGTATTTTATTTACTTTCGATATTAGGTAATTCTATTCGTAATCCTTAATACACCATAAGACATCATTATTATTAATGTATTGTTATGATGGAAGATATACAATATCAAGGATATTTGATATTTTACGATATTTTTTATGTTATTTTGATAATGAAATGCTTACTTGAAGAAGAGAAAAGAAATTAATAGGTATACATTTTTTACATACTTATCGACATACAAGATTTAACGTATCACATTGCACATCATATTCGGCTTAGCGAACTGCCTACTAAGAGATTGTATACACAATAATAATTATAATTGAAAAAAAATATGATAATGAACATTTCTAAAACAGTCGTTAATGAATCCAAGACACAATTTACTCTTCAAGAGTAGGCAGAGCCGATAACATTTCAAACACTCCTCTCATATTTGTGTTTTTTTTTAATACACCATTCTTATAAATAAAGCACGTACCTATTCTTAAAATTTAACACCCTCAATTCAGCGACAAGGTGAGCCCACCCATCCTGAATGACTTATTTTTAGATTGCGGAAAGGGCAACAATTAATACATGCAATTAGTCTGCTCCATCTGTGGGGGGGGGGGGGAGCCGTGATGGAATAATATATATATTTTAAAGTTTTTAAAGTTCTGCGTGCACTAAAATTCGTGCATTAAATGCACAAATATTATGTTTTTCTAATGATAAATCTGGTTTTGTGATGAACACATCCTGAATACGCTCAAATTCTTATAGCTTTAATCATGAGGGTGGACTGGTGTCGCAACTTTTGTGGAATGGGCGGAAGGTCCCATCCTTGATGGACACCCTCTCCAACGAGAATATTTTTTTAATGAATATCATAATAAGCTTATAGTACAACCTATTATAACAAAATATAACAATCACATAGCATTAAATATTGTATAAATATCTTAAAATTTTACAGATCTTTATTGTAAAATAAAACAATCATATATGTAGCATTAAATATTGTATAAATATCTTAGTTTTACAGATTTTTATTGTATGTATATGATTGTGAATCTCTTGTCAAGTATGGTATGATGACGTAAAATATGCTTTTATTAATAAATAAATAGCTAAATAATTACAAAATTATAACATGAGATGATACAAATAACGTTGTGCAATGGGCGAGCTAATAATCGCTGAAGCGATACCTTCCAAATAATTTACATACATACATACCATCACGCCGCTTCCCTCGCGGGGTAGGCAGAAAGGATCGAGCGCCACTTCCTTCTATCCTTGCATACATCTTTCGCTTCCGTCACTGTCATACAATTCCTCATGCATGCTCTCCTGTTCAATGTGCTCAACACGTGACCGTCCTGTAGGATTTGATTTAAATGATCTTGCCATTTAATCCTCGGACGTCCGCGTCTCCGAGCACCATTCCTCTCAGCCAAATATATCTTCTTAGTCATTCTGTCCTCATTCATTCTTTCCACGTGCCCAAACCATCTTAACTTATTGACATTCATCCTTGTTATTACACCAACTTTCATTCCACATTCCTTTCGTATATCACTGTTACGCACACGATTTCTCAGACTCTTGCCACACATCCTTCTCAACGATCTCATTTCCACTGCATTTATGCCACTTTCATCCTTTTTTAACCATGTCCACGTCTCACTTGCATACATAAGTGTTGGCACTAAGATAGCAGAGTGCACCAACCTTTTAGCTGTGGTGGATATGATATCCAAATAATTTACGTCAGAATAATGTACTTGTTGAGTAAGGCTTAAGACTTCCACTTAACAACATTCGGATAATATGTTGATAATGTCATGAAAATAGGTCTATAAGTATTTATTCTATTCCTACAATTAGTATAAAACTGTTTACGCAGTACAAACATTCTTATATCAATGTCAAAATACTCGGAATAAAAAACGTTTTGACATTGAGTAATATAATAATTATTATCAAATATTTCTCAAGAATTGAATAAATAATTCTAACACACATTACATACTAATCAAATAATATGTACCTATAAGAATTGAAAGTAGGTTAAATAATTGAAATATAATTGTCAAATAGTTGAATGTACATACTTAAAGTCAAGTATGCAACGGTAAAAAATATTAATACATTTTAAATTAACAAAATAATTAATTAATGTTCCGCTGCGGAGATTCCGGCAAAGAATAATAAGCATCTCACCTTTTTCTACGTGTAAATTTTGTAAAAGGAAGGAAGGTTCGTAAATGGTCCTGGCTGGGTCATGTTCTGAGAATGCCCAATGATAGATGGCCAAAAAGAGCAATGTTTTTCCGTCCGCAAGGGTTCCGTCGGCTCGGGAGTTCCTCTTTCACAATACACCGTTCCTATTACAACGACATCTGAGCCCGTAGACAATTTGTACTTAGCGATCGTCTACTGGCGAACTTTTCGACAATCTACCTACACGTACCGTATAATTAAGCGTTATTGTTGCAGTTATTGACGAAAATTCGTTTGTAGGCGATCGCCAAGTACAAATTGTCTACGGGCTCAGAGCGCAGAGAATGTCGTGGAAAGAGATGACGCGATTGGCACAGAGACGCTCTGAATGGAGGAGGCTGGTTTCTGCCCTGTGCGTTGAGGGCGATGATGATGACGATGATGAGGTTCGTACAAAAAGATCACGAATAAGCGGTTTTAATATCAGTAACCATGTGGTTTAGGTACTGTAAATTGACGTCAGCTTTTGGACGAAGGTAACATTCTTGCCTTTGAGTCACGGGGGTTTCGGGTTTGGGTTCGATTCCCAGTTAGGGCGGATGAAAAATTACCCTTTCCCAATTGTTCTGGGTATTACATGTATAATATAATTATGTTTTGTGCGTTTTCGTAGCATTGTTAGCTACCCATAATTTACGTGATTAATATCTTAATTTGGCATTAGCTCGGTCTGCGTAGATTACCTATAAATATGTTTGTTTTGTTATGCTTTATTTGTCATTCTGAATATCTTAATTTTCCTAAGCACAGAGAGGACGACTTGTATATGAATTGCATGCAGTAAATACACTGGTTACTCCACTTGTGGGAGATATTTTGATAATTATTATCTACCTTTTCAGCTGTACCATCACGGGAGCAGCCAGCAGATTTATAGTTTGTAGTAATAAGCATACAGGTCCTCCTCCCTGTGCCACAGACATAGGGCAATCAGAATGGGTGGCAGTACATCTCATCACTGTTACAAATAATTTTGTGAAGATGAGGATGAGAAATGTGTGAAGATGTTACATGTATTTACTAATTACAACATTATTGAATAAATATATTAATTATTATATATATGCTGTCTTATTTTCGGTTCTGGTGATGTCCCTGGGGGTAGGTTGGGTGTCGGACTGTTTTCGTTTCTATTTTTTTGGTAGGTATTACATACTTTCTGTTTTTCTTTATAACTGAGAATTATGTGCCTAATTTTATATATTTTATTTTTCTATCTCAAATTCACATACCTACCCGTTTTTTTACTGAATACATTTTAATACATAGTGTGAATATTAAACTTATTTGTGAGTGTTTTCGAGATGTCTTTATGAGATGTGGTGTGCATGTTTTGGATATTTGGTTAATTGTGTGAATTTTGCTTATTAACTCATGTTTAAAAGTATCAAACATCTGTTTTGGACCTTATCTAATATATAAAATTCTCGTGTCACGGTGTTTGTTATCATACGACTGTGAAATTTTGTGTGCTTATCGGGTAGGTCTAAGAATCGGCCAACATCTATTTTTCATACCCCTTAAAGTTAAGGGTGGTCCACCCCAATTTTTTTATTTTATGTTTTGTACAATTTTTTTATTTTTATGAGGCATTAAAAAGTACATACAGCCCTAAATTTTCATTTTTCTACCATCAACCTCTATTTTTTAATAGCGATATTAATGTATGGCAAATGTATAACATGGCAAAACAACGTTTGCCGGGTCAGCTAGTAATAAATAAATAAATTAATTAATGATTATTGTTTAACATTATTTTCCTACCCACATAATATAACGTAAGTGGTTGCTCATTGCATGACGCTCTTCAGTACAAAATCATTAGTTACTATAATTATACTGTAAATTGAATCATTATAATATGTAAGTGCACTGCGTATTTGTATCTGAGTACATTCACCTTTTTGACAACAATATTGTAATTCTTAACCTACATATCTATCTACAGCTACACCATCGCGGAATATCATCGCTTGTAACAAAAATGTAAATTGATAAAAAAACTTTTAGAATGGATGAAAGTAGATACCTACATAATTATCATCATTGCTGAATTCAAATATGTTTTTATTCATGATGCTTTACGAATATACCGCGCCTTTTACACGAAGAGAGAGTGGGAGACCAATTCTTTGCCGGGTGCTCCACCACGGAACAAATACACTACAATTTGTAATCAAATTAATTGAATTATTATGACAAGAATATCCTGGACTGACATGAGGAGTAACGTTGAAATATTGCATAGAGCAATAATACACAGAGAATGAATTGTTCACAACAATCAAGCTCTGTCATACTTCTTATTTCGGTCACATAATAAGAGATGAAAAATATACCATTTAACTAATTGTCAAAAGAGGGAAGGGAACTTATCTAGTTTTAATGAACGCATAAATACTTGATATTATTGAACTATTTTTATGTAGATATGTAGTATTCAACCTGGAGAACAAGAATCCGTCGCACAATTGTGGATTTTTTAAGCACAACAATAAATATTTGCATTTTTCGTATGCCCTTGACGTATCACAAGTATCCTATAAATATCGGGGGCCATGTTGAAATTTGCACAGAGAAATGGTTCATTGTTACCAACATAACAAAAACAATGTTTACTGGACAAAATACAACGGAAGTCAAAATTAGACAATGGGGAAAAAAGTCAAAATAATGAAATGGGAAAATTATTACAATTTATTAAATTGAAAATAGACATACCTCATATTATTATTATAAATCCTTTTTCTTATATACTGTATTTGTGTTGTTAGGTAGTCTGGTGCTAATATATGCAAAAACACATTTAATAAGTTGACTGATTGCGGGTTAGGTTTGTTAGGTAGTACGGTGCTAATATATGCAAAAACACATTTATTACGTTGACTGATTGCGGGTTAGGTTTGTTAGGTAGTACGGTGCTAATATATGCAAAAACACATTTATTACGTTGACTGATTGCGGGTTAGGTTTGTTAGGTAGTACGGTGCTAATATATGCAAAACACATTTATTACGTTGACTGATTGCTGGTTAGGTTTGTTAGGTAGTACGGTGCTAATATATGCAAAAACACATTTATTACGTTGACTGATTGCGGGTTAGGTTTGTTAGGTAGTACGGTGCTAATATATGCAAAAACACATTTATTACGTTGACTGATTGCGGGTTAGGTTTGTTAGGTAGTACGGTGCTAATATATGCAAAACACATTTATTACGTTGACTGATTGCTGGTTAGGTTTGTTAGGTAGTACGGTGCTAATATATGCAAAAACACATTTATTACGTTGACTGATTGCTGGTTAGGTTTGTTAGGTAGTACGGTGCTAATATATGCAAAAACACATTTATTACGTTGACTGATTGCGGGTTAGGTTTGTTAGGTAGTACGGTGCTAATATATGCAAAAACACATTTATTACGTTGACTGATTGCGGGTTAGGTTTGTTAGGTAGTACGGTGCTAATATATGCAAAAACACATTTATTACTTTAATTTTATAAAATTAGTGATATATATGGTATTTATGGATTTAATTAATTTTTTTATTGAAAATTTATCATTTTTCTCTATGGTATGCATTGTTTTTGTCATATTGGTAATCCTGCAATTCATTTCCTATATTTTTGTGTCAACATGGCGTCAGATACTTGTTTTGATTGTGATGTGTAAATCGTGTGCAAAATATGCAAATAATTAATTTTGTGTGCGTTAAATCATCTTATTTTGGATGGATTATCATTTCTCAGGTAGAAAACTACATATTCACATAAATATAACTTGAAAATTCATAATAATTTTTTTGAATAGTTCATCTAGTCTAGATATTTACCGAGGGAAGATTGAGGGCCATAGAGGGGTTGGAAAAAGCAGCATTCCTGACTTCGGAATATCCAAGAGTGGACTGCAATGAGAAGTGTGGAGGATCTGTTTAGTGCTGCTCAAGACAGACATGGTTTCTCCCAGGTGATCGTCAATATCGGGAGGACCCGACAACACACAATATAATGAAGAAGATTATGACAATAATGTGGTGTCGTTGTATTAAGATATCATTATCTTCCTAAGCAGTACAAATTATTATCGCGCTTTTTACGGAGGAATGTTTCTTTGCATATTTTATTTATCTATCTCATCATCAATCAAGCATGTCATAATAATGCGTTAAGTAGGTAGTCAATGCCTAGATAATAATAATATATTGTAAGATATTTGTAGTATTTAGGTTGATAATGAAAATAACAATAATAATAGTATCCATAATGAAGATTGTAGACATTGAAAATGCTCTATATATAGGTAGGTGGTTGAAGTGTTGTAAACAATACAAAACATAACGTGTGTGTGACATTGAATCAGAATGTTTTCTTGTGTTACGATTTATAAGACGAAATATGACTCACCTCTTTGACTTTGTTGCGTCTTTCTCTGGCCAAGGGGTCCTTATCCTCTCCTTTATTCACATCAGGATAATGATTGCTGATTGCAGGAGGAACTGTCACTATAGAGACACTATCAATTGAATTGTCGTCAATTGGTTGCTCGATCCCGTTATCCACGATAGGCATTTCGAGAAAACCATTTCCACCTTTGGCTATTTCTACCGCAGGCGAAGATTTGACGGCAGGAATCTCTATATCAGGTCTCTCCAAAACTTTTAAAGCTTGGTCTTCTTCTATCTTGGCCTGCAAACGATCTCTGTCATCTAAGACATGGGGATCCAGTCCCTTATGATCATCGTGTCTTATCACGTTTGGGACCTCGTTTGAATCATCGATATGTGGAGGAGCTGGTATTAACAGCTCCGGACCAGCTTTTTGCATGTGCTGATAAACTTTATACACACTACTGTTCACTGTACTCGTTGAACTTCTAAATTCGGGTAAAAAGAAGAATGCCCCAAAACAAACTACACCAAATGTCAAAAACACAAGGAGGATTAAATATTTCTCTCGAGGCCTGAAGGACCTTCTGGAGAAAGAAGGGACGGGGACACCGTTCACAAAACGCACATACGTTGGCAAAATACCCGTGGATGTCATGTTTACACGAAATTCTTGCACAATGTTGACGTTAACCCAAACAAGCCGTCACTGACAATCGCCATTAATTGTACACACTGAATTTAGCTACAGATGCCAATACTGCGCAGATGTAATGTCGTGTCAATGTCAATACAGAGACATCTAGCCAAAAAGTTTCAAAACAATACAAAAGCATTGTATTCTCATTGAAAATCTGTGTAAAAAGCCTATTATATTTTTTCACAGATGTCTTGCTAAGATTATTTTATTCTGTTAAAATTAATTAATTTTGTAGATCTTTAATATTTTAGAAGCATTGCTTTTTATAAGTTATAAATATTAATGGAATTCGATGTTACTTTTTCTCAACTCACCCTTATAATTTTTTTTCTGTTGGATCTTTATTGTATTCTTTTTTTGTTTACAAAATAGTGTTCAATACTTATACCATCACGGCATATCCCACAAATGGGGAAGTTGTCCTCTAGTCAAATTGTCCTCTACGCGCCATTAAAAAATAAATCATTCACCTGCCTTTTATAAGATACTTGAAAACTTACAGAAAAAAGTGGGAGATCTATTCTTACTGGGAGCTCCTCAAAAAAATGTAATTAGAATTTGAGAAGCTTAAGATCTTATTATAGGAGAATTTTAATCTTCTTCTGTAGATGCCCTTTCAGCTCCCCCCGACGATCACTCTGGCATAGGCTTCTCGGTCCTGCGCTGTCTGGAATGACTCCTCCACACCTTTTATTCCAGTCCAATCTCGTATAGGTATTGCGCAGCCACAATATCTGCCCTCTGGCAACCCCCCCCCCCCCCATTGATTGCCTCTATCTTGCCTGTCATAATCAAAAGCAAAATGTGGTACTTTTTTCCACGCATTATATGACCCAGATATGAGATCTGCCGCTCTTTGATATCCAACAGGCGTTCTCTGTCCACTCCAGCAATATCAGGTGTAAATTATCAGATAAAATAGTAGACTATAAAAGAGAGAAACTTTAATTTTATACAGTTTTACCAATGACATGGTAAGGTAGTCTTTTTGAATTAGTTATGACTTGCAAAGTTAAATAAATAAAACATCTAACTCAACTTCACTACATATTACCTTTAATTTATTAAAACTATGTAGTCCTTTCAAATTCACAATATCCATCAACTATACGTAAGTCAAATTTCCTCATAGTGAAAATATCCATTTATCCATTGAGTTAAAAGGCTAATAGGTAGGTATACAATCCAATATAATATGTAACATGTGCTGAAGAATGTAAATAGTTATTATACCTTCAAGAGCCAATTGAAGAAACGTGCATTAGAATGAAAAGATATTAATTTTTGATTGCCGGATTTTTGTTTTTTTTTTCTAATTTTTATTTTTTGTGTCAAAACAAGAGGTAAATTATGTGCTTTACAGAAGACAATGTCATATTCATTTGAAGATCTTCCAGCCCCTAATACCAGCTCTATGGTGCTGTCTGGGGCCAGATTTTGTTATTTTTGTATATTTTCAAAAATCATTTTTATGTTTTATAATTGAATAGACCATTAAAGGTCACGTGGTCTTGTCTATGGATTTGCTTTTGCTTGGGGGGCAAACAGTCAGATTGCGCAAATCATCCTTGTAGGTCCTATGTAGGCTACAATGTAGGATATTATGCCATAAAAGAAAAAAAAGAAAGTCAGACGACAAAATAATAACAAAATCGACACTGACAGTTTTTTTTATTATTAGGTATTCTTTAGGCGTTCCACCTAATATTACACCGTAATCGTCTGTTGTGTTGGGATGCCTGATGCCCCTCAATGATTTTTCTGTGACGTCATCCTTTAATGGTCTATTGTTGTCTTATATATACATATAAATACCTAAAAATAAAATGTTGAATATTTGGAATCTCATATTACTACTACACTATCATGGCATATCTCACAAGTGGGATTAACAGTAATACAACTGCATGTCATAAAAATACAAGCTGTCCTCTCCATGCCAACAAGTAAATAAAACAATCAGGATGGGTGGCAAACCTTATCGCTCAATTGAAGATGTAAAATGTCTTTATTTTTCGAACACCTGCCTTTTATAGGACACTTGAGGACTTAAGAATGGGAGACCAACTCTTTTCTGGTTGCTCTAAGGATAATTAAAATCTCCAAGTTATAAAACTGTGCTCCTCAACCTTATTTTGAAAATGAGAACTTATTCATCAGAGGATGTTTTTATGTCAAAATTTCTAGATAAATAAATATAGGTTTTTGGAATCAAAATAAAACATGTGTTAGGGGTTCATGATTTGTTTCTTTATTTGTAAAAACTCTTTTGTACATGATTTACAAAAATATATATCAATCAGGTTACAATTATTACATTTATTTATTAAGTTACAGCTAAATTAAATCATAAAATATCCATTTACAGAATTCATATTGCTTAGATGTTAATAATTAAGTGTTAACTTATTTATTACAATACTGAGATCACGCAAAATGCATAAATATTAATAATATTATTTTCATTTCAATAACTTACCTTATGAATTATATCACATTTCATAACATGCATTTTATAAAACAAATATTTCAGGTTAACAACATAGGCAAAATATATATTTTAATTCTGGCAACAATGATTTTCATTACATTCTAAAATCAAAAGTTTACAATATTTTCATTCGCTACTTCATTCATAGTATTTATTATCATGTAATTTAATTCCTTTACAAACAATAATGAGTTTCAATTTAATTAATTACATTCATATTTGTACTTTACACAATTATATTTATATAAAATCTTATAATTCTACTAATTATCAAATTTATTGTCAAGTCCTTGGCTTAAACCTCGACATATAAAAGTCACAATCTACACAATACATAGCCGGTGGATTCACTTGTTTTTTTCTACACAAATTACAAGGAGAAGACTTATTATTACTACTTACAATATTATTGTTATTATTTACACTATTCACATTGTTAACAACACTATTCTGAATGTTTCCACTATGAGTATTATTATTATTTATCGGTCCATTGTTCACAAAATTAAGATTACTTACTATCTGTCCATTAGGAACACTTTTAGGTAATGGAGATTCACTACCGCCCTTTGTACCTGGCTCAAATGAAACAGATTTTTTTTGAGGCTGTTTCAGCATGGGTGGCTGTTGATAGGGTGATTTATTCATTGGCACACTTTGATAGGGAGAATTACCATTCACTAAATTACTAGAATTACTATCTCCTGCATAGCCTTGTTGATAACCGTTGCTGCTATTATACTGTTGCTGGCTCATATATTGAGGATTTATTTTACTTTGGTCTGTGTAGGAAGGTTGGGGTGGAAGAATAGGTTTAGACTGTACCTGATATTGTGGGACATTATTATGATTTGCCATCTGCATATCACCATTATAATGTTGAGGCACTCTTTGATAAACTTGAGAATTCTGTTGTTGGTTCATTATGTTATCACCGTGTAATAAAGGGACACGCTGATATGGTGAATTGTATGAAGCTTGGGATAATTGTTGTGTTGAGGGACTATTAGAATTTCCGTAAGGCGCGTTATTGTAATTATTTTGTGATTGCATGTGACCATTAGGAATATTCTTATGACTAATGTAATCATTGTCATAAGATTGGTTTGTGTTGTTAGCATCATTAGCTGGATGCATTTGTGGTGATGTTGGCACATGTTGATAAGGTGAGGCGCTGTGAATTGGCGGGGAGTTAAATTGAGGAGTATTTCCTTGATAAGGTTGTGTTCTGTTAACTGGGAAATACATAGGATTATGCTTCTGTTGGTTTTGCATTTGGGAATAAGAATTTGGAATTTGTCTCGGCAAAGATGAATTTTGTGTAGGATATTGAATATTTGTTGGATATGTTTGATTTAGCTGTGAACTGTTAAATACTGGTGAATTATTCAATGAGTGACTATTTTGATAATGTGATGTAGGTATCTGATTGATGGGATACTGTTGAGGAATGGATTTTGCTATGACAGGTTGGCGCTGAGCAATATTATAATTTGAATTAGGCTGGGACTGTTGAATTATATTAGGATTATATTGCATGTTGTTATTTAAATTAGGAAGATGTTGATACGGTGAGTCATTTGTTGATCTTTGCTGATGCAGTGTCATATTTGGTATGAGACGATTAATTTCATGTTGTCTAGGAGCAGTCATGTCTCCATTATGCATTTGCATATTGGAAACATGTTGGTAGGGAGATGGATTGGTGGTTGGTAACTTAACATATTCACTCTGAGCAGCAATGTCCTTATGGCTAGAGGCGTGCGAAATGCTGGAAATGTTAGACCTCTGACTATCCATGGAATCATGCCTCTGTAGAGTGGGTCTATCACCTTGCAGTGGCTGCGTTGTAGTTTCTGGTTTGTTCATAGCTGATTTCAAAACTCTATCTAAAATAGGATTAGGAATAAAACTTTCATCTTCTTGGTCTTCTGCAGTTGCAACTAAAATAACTTGATCACAGAAAGACACTGACTTCTTCTTTGTTCTCAAGATATGATCAACTTTAGATTCTATGCTGTTTAATGTGTCGGTAGAATTGTTATGCAAAGAATTCTTACTCAGTTGCCTGTTGACTGCAGCATTTACCATTTCTACTTCTCTCATTTCTTCTTCAATCTGTGCTCTTCCAATGGAGGATTCAGAAGATCTGCGGCTGTTTGGATAACGATCAGCAATGTATGTATTTATTGCATCAAAGTTCTGTGTATTTGTGGGAGTGGCAAATGCACAGATTGTATTATCTAAAATTGCTGGGTTTAATTTTGCTCCTACAAGTTCACTTGTTACAGCATTAGCGGGTGAAATGGAATATTCAAATTTAGATGTCAGATTCCTAACCATTGTTGGATTATCATTTGTTGGGTAATGTTCTATGGCATTCACATTCTCAGTGGACTGTTTGCTCACTGTTTCTGGCAAACCTGATTTCTTTAATCTCAATGCAGCTTGTTTAGCTTGTAGTTCTTTAAGCCATGTCTCTCCAGATGATCGAGGAGGTTCCTCAATACTCTTCTTTGGTTCTTGAGACAAAATTTGTTGTCGTTTTTGTTGTAATTGAGCTAGTAAACCAGTTGCTGGAGCTTCATTTATAGAATTATCCTCTTTGTCTTCTTCGGGAGAATTGCTTATTGGAGGTGGTGGAGGAGGGAAATCTTCACTAGCTTGACGAGAATGTACATTAGAAGTAGGTGGACTAGGATATGGAGGTAATTCCAGATTAGCCATGGGAACAGCAATGCAATCAACTTCATCAACACCACCATCAAAAGCTGATGACAAGTTCTGTACATGAGACTGAGTTATTGGTGCTGAAGTTATAGTTTCATGTTTGATTGGACTTCTCTCTTGATGAACATCAGCCTTTGTTATAACTGTGTGATAATTACTGGAATTGTTGTTATAACAGGAGTCATAAATAGTTCCTTGATTATTACACTCACCATTTTCAACTCTTGCACCTTGAGCATAGTTTGGATTAGTATTCTGGTTGTACGACGGCAAGAATGGCAGAGATTGTGGTTCATGATCATAGGAATCATACTGGTCTATCTGATTTTGATGTGCCTCCTGAGGGTTGTATGTTGGTTGTGCAAAGTAATTATTGTTTGATGGCATTTCCATTGGTAATGGATATGGAGGCCTCTCTGCAACTTCGTTGTTAACTTCTACTCCTGGCTTAGGCCCGCTAAGCTGGGAAGTTGTACGCAGTGGAGGCGGAGGAGGTACCTTTGCAGCAGTCAACATTTTACCTGCACTACCATGGAAGCTCTTTCTCATAAGTTTGCTTCTCTCCAAGTTAGGGTTAGTGCTGTTACCAGAGTATTCCAAATGACCTTCTGACAAATATCCACTCATTCCTGAGAGATTCTTGTCAGCTCCTTTGAGACCAACTGAACTGTCATCAACTGAGCTGAGTGGTTTGATATCTGCCACTTTACCATCGTCTACATTGCCTTCTGTAAGATCGGGCATTGATCTATTTTTTCTTCTTATTAATCCCCCCATTAATAATTTTCGTCTAATTTTATGTTGCTTTTTACCAGGTTTACCTTCTTTTTCTGCTTTTTTCTCTTCTTTTTCATCCTTATTTTTATCTCGTTTCAGAGTATCTTTAGCATTAGCTAATGACTCAGGGGCAATTGACAGATCTTTTGATATTTTACTTCTGTCTTCGCTTCTAGATCTCTTTTCTTTAGCCTTTTCGTCATCTTTGTTTTTGGAGCGACCAAATATACTCCGACTTTCTCTATTAGGCCTATCATAAATCATATATTCTTCGTCCTCAATGGCATTATTTTGTTGAGGAGATTTTTTCAGGCTTGATTTCTTTTTAGGCAAGGTGGCATATATTTCAATATTTTTACTAGTATTGTTGGGTTTCTCTGCTGGTTGAACGGGAACTGCTAACATTTCTTTACTGTTTTGTCTGGAATGATTGGATTTGTCTCTTGAGTTTTGCCTAGAGTGGCGAGCACTTGAATTGCTGCCTTCTCTTGTATGTCTAATATCAGGCATACCAGATTCTTTGTCAGCGATTCCTTGTTCTTGCAACATTCGCCTGTGAAGACTTCTTGCTCTCATGATACATGTGTTGTATTTCATTCTAGCAAAAGTCAATGTGTGTGGATTATTGTAAGGAGCATCCATTGCAGCCCTTGTTTTTGTTGCAGCAGCATTACATAGCACCAATGCTGTTTCTAAATCATTAGCATCTTCAGTCTGCCTTGATTTATCTAACAACTGATCAGCTTCTAAACACAATCTCTCACAATCATCTTGGTTCATCATAGGTTTACCAAACATTTTTGATTGAGGCTGATATTCTGGAATCTGCGCCAATTGTAAATTGTGTTTTAAACTTTGTTGTAATGGTAGGCTATCAGTTGAAGAGAGAGAATACGAATCATATCCTGCATCATACCTTCCACTGCTTCCACTCGATAGTTCTCCCTTTCTTGTTGGGCTTCCAGGCAAGCTACCATTTCTTTGTTGAATCTTTCCAACCAAATACAGATAAGGATTTTCCATTGTAGTGGATGAAGATGAAGAAGTGCTGTTTCTATCACCACTCCAATTGCCTGAATCTCTTCTTCGAGGAACATTTAAGTGATCAGGAATAACAATGTTATCCATCAAATTTACAGATGTTGATCCTGTACTGAGACTTCTTTGTAATTGCATCTGATGTAATTTAGCGTGTTGAGCATTCAGAACTGATTCTACTGTTTTGCGGCTTATGTAATCCGGTTCTTTGCTCATATCTCCATCAACAGTATCAACATCCATGTTTTGTTGTTTGTTGTAAATACTATCTTGTATAACAGAGAGATTTTGGTATTCATTGTAAGGTCTGTTAACAAGTGGCCTGTTTTGATTCAACAGGTGGTTATCTGGATTTGGAGTTATGGCACGTCTTGTATTTCCAATATTTGGTTTCTCTGGACTCGGTGTGACTGATCGTCTGAGCATACTTTGAGTTGGCAAGGTTCCTCCATTCATATTTGGGAATGGAATGATGGATTTAGGTGCAGCTTCTGTATTGCAAGGTGTCCCATTAGGAGTGGCATAGAGTAAAAGTAAAGGTTGATATCTCCCTCGTCGACATTTATCAACAACCTGTTCCCACCTTGGTCCTACTTCTTTCACAGTGGCATCATCAAAGTATATCCACAATCTGAGTTTTGTGTGGAAGAAGAATGTGGAATAGTGTTTTCCATAGTATGTAACAACACCGACCAAATTGTGACTGGTTTGCGTTGCCCAATGCTGATCGATGACTGTGTGGAAAATATCTTTCATCTGTAATGACGTGCCGATTGTGCCAAATACATCCATAATGTGCTCCAAGGTGGGTCGTTCTGAGTCCCATACAACTCCAATCGAAACTATTTCAGGTCGGTTCATCAGGGATCTGCAGATTTGCGTCTTGGCTCCACAGGAACTCTGCAAGATAATAAAATGCAATCAGTCTTCTTCAAAAATTACTGTCATAACATAACACAAGTTTCTTTGAAATTAATAGAGATAGATTTAAGAAATTGTTTTTTTCTTTTCAAATATAATTGAATAGGTATTATTTAATTACCGGACAATCTCTGATATCTCCCATTCCTCCCGCTCTCTTGAGCAGCTCTCCAAACATTTCCTGGTTGTGAACTCCAGAGCCATTCATATTACTGTTCTGTCGTGCTTGTGTAGTCAGTGCTGATGCCGATACATAGTGAACCATCTGAAAATTAATATAAAAATGAGTTATGTAACTAATAACTAATAACCCAAGTATTTGGATAAGAGCCGGACAAAATTTACTTCTAATGTTGCCAGATTACACTTAGTTATGCTTTTCAACAGATTTTTTTACAAACATGATTACCAAATATATACAAAAAAAATATACAACTAAAGAAAAGCTTGTACATATGAAAAAATCTCTTCTTTTACTGAGATAGAATGAAGATTTGCAAAAATCAAGAAAGGTTTATGTATCTACAAGAACATAATGAATGGTCTTAAGGGAAAAACAAATTTTTGAATCAACATCATCAAAGATTCCGAAGTCACGTAACTAATCCGGTAAGAAAAGAATAACAAATAAAACAATCCATTTTTCCGCTACATATTATACTACCTACTTTAATATTATTACGTGATTTATACAAAGGCAAATAAATTAATATTAATTAATTTATAAAAACAAAACGTTATTGCCTATTGAATCGAGTAATTATATTTTATTTATTTCATAATTATAATAACTAATTAGTGTTTTTGCTTCAAACGTGTTTAATTAATTGTCGCACAGATTATGTTTATGGCTATCAATAAATAGTTACGACACAGTATTTCAACTAATAAAAGAAACATTTGATGTAAAAAAAAATTAAATCTAATACTACTATACCATTATGGCATATCCCACAAGTGGGACAGCCAGCAGATCAGCTGAATGCAATAAACAAGTAAGCTGTCCTATCCGTGCCAACAAAAAAAATGATATTCAGGATGATTGACAAACCTCATTACTGAATTTAAGATACTTTTTTTATTTCTCCTGCCTTTTGCAGGACATTCATAAACTTACGGAAAAGAGTGTGAGATCATTTTTTTCCGGGTGCTTCACGGATAAAAATATAAATTATTTAGTAAGTCGCAATTGAAATTGTTTACAAATTAATGTATAAATCAGTCTGAAGTTTTCTCTTCCTTGTATAATAGCGAATATTTTAGTTTTTTTGTTATTTAGATGACCCTCTTTCACAATACACCGTTTCTATGATAACAATATTAGAGTGACGTCATCTTTAATAATAATACACGGTTCCTATGACAATGACATCAGACCGACGTCTTTGTTTCACAATGCACCTACGACAACGTTCCTATGATAACGATATCAGAGTGTTTGGAATATTGTGAGAAGAGGTGACCTAATTTTTGGCGTTCTGAATAGAGTATGGTTTCTGCCCTTTCCCCCCCCCAGAAGAAACGTATTTTAAGGGTGATTGTGAAAAGTGTGAAGAAAATCCATTCTTATTCAAGTCTCCATGGAGTCCACAGACATTATCATAGTGTCCAACAATAATTTACCAGATTGTAATAAGTAGGTACTCTGCACATCATTATTGTCTATGAATGTTCTTGATGATAATAATTACTAATAACTTATAAGATAAGGTAAGTTAACTTAACAACAAGTTATTATTGTGCATTATCATATACACAGTTAAATCACACAGGAATGTGTTTATGTTAAAATTCAAGGCAAATCACTATTATGCCATTCCAATGGGCGCTGTTGAATTGAAATTTACAGTCTTTGTCAGTAGTAGGTACTTACAATAGGCACCTAAAGATATTACTATCATAATAATTATTAATATGCACATGAGGTTTCAATTTAAACGACCTGGCAATACTGACAAAGTATTATTATGACGTTTAATTATTCAAGTAGTATTCGAAATGTTAGAATTCAAAAATTTATTCCATTTTATTTGACACGATTAGCGCGCGAAGTGTGTTAATTAAATTCTGAGACTGACGTCTACAAGATTGTTTAAACAGAAACAATAAGTTAATTTATTTACAATGCGTTTTTGTGAACGTTGATTTTGGCAAATGAGTATACAAGATTGCATGTCATTGTGTCAAAATTTAATGAGGTAGAAATATGCGTACAACTTTTGCTGAACTCAGAAAATAAGCTTGCGATATACTGTAATATTTAAATCTTTCTACAACGCCAAAAGAACGAGTAGAAGTAAGAAGTGATTTATCCCTGAGAACTAAATAGAGGCACCAAAACGTCGATAAATTGGAAAAAAAACATTAATCTTTTATGGTTGTCAATTTATATTTACATAGGTACCTAATTCATCCATTTTATATCAACTTACATAACATATTGATGACAAACATGGATTCGTAAATTCAAAGAATCGTGTGAAATGAATGACGGTAGCTACTTATTCATTACAAGATTGTTTATTAAACATGGCTGCCGTTAAACATGTTTGTTATCGAGAAAATTGTTACATACAATGCAATAGTTTTCATATACGTGACTACAATCTGCAACAATCTGAGTAAATATAGTAGGCGATGTGTATTCATTCGAATGCATTCAAAATACAAACCATGGAAAAAATTGAGTACAATAAAAAAATCACCGATCAAAAGAAGCGGCGTTGAGGACACTTCTTTATACTTTATCTATGGATTAAATTAAATGACAGAAACCGTGTAATTTATGCGATATGACTATACTAATAATGCGGAACGGATCAAATAAATTTTAACAAAAGGCGAATTTGTATTTAACTTTAAACCAACAAGGACGGCATTCATAATTTCATAAATAAAACACCCATTAAGAATTATAGTTCAAACTACGTTTTTTTAGTTATATTTTAACTTCCATGTAGATATGCACCTAATGTTTTTATACTGTCCTTTTTTGAAATAAATATGTAGGTACCTACGTAGGTAGTGCATGTAAAATTGCGATCCAATCAAATAAAAAAATGTATTATTAGGTTTTTTATTTATTTTAGAGGGTATTAAAACGAATCTGGTAAACTTTACGAAATTGATGTACATACATTGCATGCAATAAGTCTCCCAGTTTTACTACTACACATACAAGCAAATTTCTGTATCTAAATGCCATTTTGTAGGTACTATACCTATACTATATAAAGGTATAAGCCCATTAAAGTCATGTTTATTAAATATACCTAATAGTATATAATTTATGGTCAGAAGTTGCAACGATCAGGTTGTAGGTAGCCATAAAAGGCGAGAGTTCACTGGCGCCCGTGTTCTGTCGCGATAAAAATGGAAACTACACAAATTTGAATATGGAATACGACACAAAGAAAGAATAATTATATTACCGAATGTGGTAGTAGGTAGGTACATTAACCCGTTCAAACTAATTTGAAATTCGAATGTTCATTTTAAAAACGCGCGTTTTAATCGAAGTAACCATAGAGAAAAAAATATGTATAAGGATGGACAATGAACTACTACAACGTAGGAGTAAGTACTACTACTGCTTCTTTATTCTGTGTGACATCTTCAAATTAATTCTCTTTTGGTTATGGATGGAGGTGGGCGTTACTAAATAAAAGCTTGCTATGTTATATTCTTTCAGAAAGATCAACAAATGGTAGAGATTGTTGAGTTCTATCAGATAATTGATGACAAACTGTCGAAAGTAATAAATACACGTATTTGAGCATATTTGGACTGCGTGGGACATATGAATGTAATAAATAAATATTGTCTTTTTAGTAAAATATGTAATTATTGGATTTTCGTAACATTAGGTATCGTTTACATATTATTTTTTCACAATCAATTTTACATATCACTAAATAGATTAGGCCGTAAGACGACGTTATTTTTATGAAGAAAAAAATGCAAAAAAAAAATTACGAGGGAAAAGCAAGAACATAAACAATTTATAAACGTAAATTAGGCAGGTGTTCAAGAGCGTGTCTATTGCCATATTCAATTCAGCGATGAGGCATGCCACCCATTCTGAATGTCTTAATTTATTTATTGGCACAAAGAGTTAAGCTGGTATTTTTATAACACGCAGTTAGTCTACTGGTTTCCTCGCTTGTGGAAGATATTGTGATGGTGTAGATAGATGTAGGTATAAATGTGGAGGTTACCAAGGGTCTTTTCCAAGGACCGTCCTCTTTCATAATAAATCAATCTATCGCAATACGAATTAAAGCAGGCTTGTTTCTGTGAATGAAATATTGAAGGAGTGAAAAAAAATAGAAAAAAGTTTTTACCTGAGTAAATGGCAACGGTTCTGATGTAGCGCCACAAGCACCGCAAACACTCTGTTCAATCAGCGACATGGCAAACTTCCTATGGGGAACACAGTGAGGTGCCCGGCAGGCATCTTCTGGCTCAGCATGAGCTGCGTGAGCGTGTACCCTCAATAAGATATTCTCGAAGCACTCGGCAGCGTCAGCCATGCAGCCGAGACGAAATCGTCGCTGGCCGCAGAATGGAGCAGCCAATGCACGACGCACTTCATCTGGTGGAAGAGCACGCTCCCTGGAGAACTGGAGTTGGGAGAAAAGCTCCTGAAAATAAAGAAAAGGATATGTTAGTCATTTGAATTTATTAAAATTTAACTATACACCGTACTTAATCAACGTTTTTAACTGTACAATTTTTGAGTATCCGTAGGTACTTAATTAAGAAACATTTAAATAAGTAATTATCAAACATATCAAGGTTTTGATTCCAATAAATTGCATCGATATTGCACAAAATCTAAATTTAGTAAGTAAAATTTTATTCCTAAGATCAGTAAAGCCCATAAAAAAAGTCTTGTAGGTTTCGCGTCTATAGAGATCTGTTGTTACGTAAGAATATTGCATGTATGAAAAGTTTATCAAAACTCAGCTCATTTCACTAAACAATCAATATAAAAGCATAGATTGACATCCGCAAAACTTAATCAGTAAGATATTTATTAAAATTTATGCAAGTAATCTTACAAAGTAGATTTTGTTGTCTTCATAAATTAAGCACACATATCATCAACTTCGTGTTATTTCATATTGAAAATACACAATAATAATAATACCTAAGTCAACGTATAGTAAGTATGTCGGTAATAGATAAATTTACAATTCGAGTTTAGTATGAATAACAACATTATGAATATATTAATAAAAAATAACAGAGAACTTGATTAAACATAAAATGTTGTATGTGTTAGTACAAAATAACATGCTTGTTGTACATAGCCAATATTATCATCATTATTATTGAAATATGTACCTACTCGTAGGTATATGAATGCCTGAACATGAGCACAGGTGTTCAAAGATGTACAATTTATAGCATAGTATATTATTTAAGCTATAAGATAATACTGTAATATAAAATAATAGTGTATATGTAAGCAGCGACGAAAAGATGAATTTGGTTGGCTTCAATTGCGATTCAATTCAATTACGATCACAGAAATTTGCAGGTTGTATATGGGCGGACAAAATTTTGCCAAAACAAATAAAGATATTTGGAATATTGTTGAAAATTAACAGTATGTTCAAACCGTGAATCTTTCATTTTAAGATTTTGAATTATTTTTGCTATCAAATAACCGATCAAAACTGCGAGTAATTGTATCAAAAATGATAACTAATAAATACTATAATGCATATATATTTTGAATGAAGGATATCATATTTGATGATATTATTCACACGCAGCTGTGAAAATACGACGTCTAAATGTTCATTTGCTAAACATACTATAAACAATTATACGATGCCTCGAATTATTATAAATGTCGAATACATTAACATTTTTTGTATTTATTGCAAATACTGCTTGGGTGGATAGGTATAGTATTTAATATTATATTCTTCATATATACTTACTTAAAAATATTCTGATTTGCACAAAATGAATGAACGTTTAAATGCAAATGAAGTCTGGAGACAATAGCGTAAAAAAAAGAATAAAAAAATCCTGCGGTTTCTTAAAGTTTGCGAAACTTGCAATTTTATTGCGACTTACAGATCGTTTGTATAAATGCTGGTAGGTATGCCTTGGGTTAGTTGAAAGATATCGCGCCACTGCGATAAACTCAAGTGTGTCTCCAATATATTTAAACTATTGAGAAGATGATGTGGTATGATGTATTTTATATTATGAAGTATATTATTATGCTTCATTGCTGAAAATACGATTTAATATGTAATTAGTATTTGAGTGATGTTTTAGGATATATTTTATACATTTTACAAGATATAAGTAGATGGAAAACATCAAATAATTGCTGTATATCTATAAAACAATATGACATCAAACTGCATTTCGTGATTTAGGTGCATTAAAAAAAACTAACACCAACTCTAGAGCCATTATAGCCATTAAACGACACCTACAACATGAAAAACAAAACAACTACGACACGTATTGAAAGTAGGTAGTAACGCAGGTGTTTTGATTTAAGAACATCAAACAAAACAAGAAAAAAATTCGAAATAAAAAAAACAAACGAGTGCAATGTTGTGTGGGTATTGTTGTGTGCATTTATGGGTATAGGTAACATGTATTTGTAGATATTTTTATTTTGTATTGTAGCTGGGTCTTTTTATGAGAGGCCTTACAGGTAAGATATAGTATACATATAAGTACATAATATTATATCCATACTTATGTTAGAACTTATTTTATTATATAAATGCTGTCTACGCTACGCTATAGTACGATATTAATACCGTTATATTATACATTAACATGTACGAAATAGGTAGTGATTGTATTATTATTATTACCATCCATCTCACTTTTATCTTATAAATTTATAACGGGTTGAATAAGGAAAGCATGACTACTATCAGTTTCATTCATCACACAGTAGTGATAGTAGGAGACTATTAGATACCTATACGATATAGGTATTATTTATCATTATTCTAAGTAGCCACTCGCAAATAGAATATATTAATGAATATAGGTATATTGAGGACTCGGTTTAAGTACATCATAGCGTCTTTTGAACCAGCACTGGATTAACTATCTATTAAGAAATTTTTATCCATCGTGCATAGACAGTAAAGTACACGAAACGTTGGAGGCATTTTTATTTTCATGTTCTACATGAAATGTTAACGCATTTTTACTAAGTGTCCTTAGTTAATATTTTAGTATCTCTTATCTAAGAAAGGAAAAAATGAAAATCAAAATTTTTGAGTATTTCTTTGTGCTTTGAGAGTAATCTTTAAAAAAATATTTAATATTAATAATTGAAAATGATGGAAATGATGAATAATTGAAATAATTGAAATAATTAAAAATTAATAATTAATAATTAATAATTAATAATTAAAAATTTTAAAATGATGAATAATTGAAATAATTGTGTGAAGGTCTTCGGTTCCACACTACACGAATAAAACTCTGGAGTGATGTTAATTATTTATTCGTATTATAATATTAAATCGCAAACACAGATGCTATGATATTACAGGTATGATTATGTATTGGAGATGTGTGATAGTAGCTGGAGCGGAATGTGCGCTCTAAGATGTATGATGGAAAATGGTCTCAATTATTTTGTTTGCATATGGTTTTTATGCAGAATGCAATATGTGGGTGTGTCAGTCGGTACCACCCTTATTTGATAATGGCCAATAACAAGGTTTGCTAACTCTTAAAATTTAACCAATGAAATACTAGAAAATGTTATAATATTTATAGTTACATCCCCCTTGTATTATTTATTTATTCCTTGAAAACACTTATTGTGCAAGAAGAAGCTTTCTCTTCTATTGTAAAGTTTTATGGCCTTACCCTTTTGTGTTATTTACACAATAGCTTGCAGGTGCTCAATATAACCCACGATATTAATAATATGCAATAATATCATGGTGGTCTACAAGGACAATATCAACATTTGTCTATTCAATACTATAGACAATAACAACTCTAAACTATTTAAAAATATAATTTCAAAAGAATTCCATCCTTTTCAATTTAGTCTTATTGTTACAGTTCTAATTGTACGTTTAATTTATTAGTTGCATCTGCTTCTATTCTAAGTAATCTCCTGGTAGATACCTAACACACCTCCCTCATCAAGTTGAGTTATCGGGGAACAAAAAATAACTCAACGCTCACATATCTCCAATGACACACAAATAATTACAAATTAGTAAAATTTCAATTCTTAATTTGCTACTTACAATGTATGTATATTCCTAATGCATTGGTTGCTTGCAGTTGGGATAAATGACCTTTATTGGCAAGTAACACCCGCTTACAATACTAAAATTTAATGCAATTCAGCATAATCTATATTTTTATCTAATTTACCATACAGTTCTTAGTAAGTATTCTTATTATCAGTAAGTGTTCAATTCTTAATTTCTAGATACAATATTCCTATCGCGTTGTTCATTCGCAGTGGGGATAACAACCCTTTATTGGCGAATAATTTACGCGTTACATATGATTACAACATTAAAATTATAATATTTCAATTATTAGCTTATCAACCTACAATTAATGATTAATAATCAATTTCTTACTTCCTAATTACAATATGTATTCCTATCAAGTTACATAATATTTAAACGACATTCTTTGATTCTTTACTTTGACTTATCATTATACTTAAGCAAGTTACAAAATTCTTAATTGTAAACTACATTCTACTTCATTAGCATATTGTTAATTGTGTAGGATGGTTAAACTAAATTGTTTTTTATTTTATAATTCATACTTAACCATACATATTTTTATCATTTTACTATACATGTTTTAACCATTTACTATACATGTTTTAACCATTTATTATACATGTTTTAATCATTTACTATACATGTTTTAACCATTTTATTATACATGTTTTAATAATTTTACTATACATGTTTTTAATCATGCTATGGCACATGGTTTAATATGAAAGCAATAGTCATTATAATCTTGATACAACAATTTTTATACTAAGTTGTAACTTAAGATTTAACATTACAATTGTAACAATTTTTCCTTATACATGATAATAGTCATTACATTTTAGATTTTCTTATCTGACATGTCATTATAGCATACATATTCTTTATTAATTAAACACACATATATGCAATTTATTATTCTCTTTGTTAACTATAGCGTGTCTTTTGTTACAATCTTATACAATAAGGTATCATAATATTCTTAAATTAGTTACATGTACATTTCTACATTTTTACTGACTAACGTTGGCAGTATTTAGCCGCGCCGACCTTCTTAAAGGCGTATTCGGGTTTAACTCAGGTAATTCTATGCTGGAGTTAACCTCCTCCTGATAATTATCCGAAGAATTAGATTCGCGTGAATGAGGTGCTTTTTTGTTAAAGCATGAGTATATCATTTTTGTAATTGGATTTACCTTTACTGAAGGGTTACGACGATGAGGATTTTCACCTTCCTCATTATCACGAGAACTTCCTTCGATCTCGGATCGTCTCCTATTCATAACTACACGCACAATCCGTTTAGTTAATTTATAAATTATTACTCCGCCGATAATACTACCGACTGCAATTCCCAGATAGTGAAAAATATCATATTTTTTCACTACGTCCGGATGATTTAAGAGAGTATTTAAATCGTCTTCAACTTTTCCCAGCTTATTCGACGTATGTTGAAGTTCATCCAGATTAACATCTAGAAGACGTACGGAGGGAAAAATCAATTTTTCCTCACTCCGGTTTCTATTCCGATGACGACAGCAATCGTCCTTCAAGATATCAAAATTTGGGATAAAATATTCCACTGAACTGGAAAAAACTCTACTAGGTATCAATCTAACCGTTGGCAAATATATTTTACAATTTTCATTTAAGGTTATAATACCAGTAGTATCTAAAATTATCGGTTCTCTAAGTGTCGAATTACATATTAAATTCGCACTTTCTGGTTTAGGTAACACAAACATCCAAGTGTTCGATGCCTTCAATTTATAAAAAAGCTCCGTTTCGAACTTTACTATTCTAACATCACATAGTTCCGAGATCCCCTTGGTCATCGGATCTAACATGCTAGTTTCACAGCTAGGTCTAGCTGATTTAAGAAATAACGTGTTCATATTTTTACATATGTACGTCAGATGTTGAACGCATTTGCAATCCAATAATTCATTAGAGACTGTATAAAGGTCATTTACGTCACTTAAAAATAAGTATTTATATGAGGGTTGTATGAATAAGTATTCATCTCCGTTCCTCACAGGAAATGGTAACATCTGATACAACTTGTAAGAGAAGTTATTAATCAAAGGGTTACTCAAAACAAAGACTAATCTATTTTTGTAATGATATACTAATACATCACTGAGGTCGAGAATCAGATTAGCATTATGATTTTCTAAATCATAAGGATATGAAGTACCTATCGGGAGTCGATGGAGAGAGCTCCTCAATGCTTCTATAAAGTTAATTGGTTCGATAACTTCCGGATGTACCCGATTTAGTCTAGCAAATAAAATTGCTTCCGTAATTGTTCGAATTTCGGCTTCCGTGGTAGATATAAAATATGACAATGTCATCATATGTTGCATTACATCGTTTGTTTCCTCGAGAGTTAATCTACTTCTAGCCGCTTTTTCCATATAGGAATGGAAACGTTGAATATTATCATTCAGGGTTTCATCATTCAACTTTATATTATTCATAGTATTATTAAATAAACCAATCGTCGATTGAACAATTTGTGTTTGTTCTTTTAATAAATGAATAGTTTGTTTGTCGTCATTTAATAGCTTGTCAATAACACTTCCATAGTATTCGACATCGTTGTTATCTGCTGTACCAAATAGTACTTTTAGGCCGCTGCCAATAGCATTTATCCACCCTCTTCTTACACGAGGTTGCTCTTCGCGATTTATCATATCTAATAACGCGTTATATCTTCCGCGAATTACAGGTACTGATGTGTTTAAGATTGGAGGCATGTGTCTACAAATAGAATACAGCCCTTCTCGATTACAAACACTTACAGTATCTTCCTGTATTATTTCGATTAATTCAATCCTATTTTTAATTGGTTCTATATCTACGTAAACAAATAATTTCCACACATCGTGAAAAAATCTTGCATTTCCCAAGACTTCGTAGAACATTCCCGGCGATGCGGATATGTTCCGAATCTCGTAAGGGAAGTTCATTCCCCTTGCAACTGCAATACATAGGATCAGCACGTAACTCCTGAAATAAATGGTTTGATCCGGTTATTGTGTATCACAACTTCCTTGTTCCTAATTCTAACAGTGACATTTACATTTGAATTAATCTTAGTTATTACATAAGGTCCGTCATAATTCGGAGTTAATTTCTTAGACTTATTCACCTTATTTGCCTCATTCTTAATTAACACTAAATCTCCTACGTTATAACTAAAGTAAGTCTTAATTTTATTATCGTATCTACTTTTTACAATTTCCTTATTTTTTATAAGGTTTTCTCGAGCGACCTTTTGGCTCGTTCGCAACTTAAACTTAAGCTCGTCTAAGTAATCATTATACGTGTATTTAAAAGTGGGATTTTTAATAATAGACGTTGGAAGCTCTGGTTTAATTCCATAAACCAATTCATATGGTGAGAACCTAGTAGCAGTATGAGGTGTTGTATTATACGAATACATTTCGATATCTAACCAAGTGTCCCAATCAAATTGGCTTGGCGAAATATAATGTTTGAGGTAGTCTGCTAATGTTGCATGGCTGCGTTCTAACGCACCATTGGTCTGAGGATGGTACCCAGATGTTTGAATTTTATCTATTTTAAATATTTTACACAGTTCTTTAATGATTTTAGATGTAAATTCGGCTCCTTGATCCGTCAATATTTTACTAGGAATTCCGAAAATACTAATGAAATTTGAAAAAAGCTGTCTCGCAATAGTTTCTGCCTCATGATTAGGTACAGCTATTGCTCGCGAAAATTTTGTCAAATCATCTTGCATGGTTAAAATAAATTTATTTCCATTTTCTGTTAACGTAAGCGGACCTACAATATCCAAGCTAAGCTTCTCAAACGGTTTTTCACTGGTTGAAGTGATTTCTAATGGTTGAATATTCTTCTGCCTAAGAATTTTATTTTTTTGACATTCAATACAGTGCTTGATATATTTTCTTACATCATTTTTCATGTTAGGCCATCTATAATAATTTTTTATTCTTTTTAAAGTTCTATGATAACCCGAATGACCTCCCATTGGGCGATTATGAAATTCAACTAACAATTGAGGAATTTCGTCCTCACTAGGAATTATAATTTTATTCTCATAAATAACTACTTGAATACGTGTACCCGCGAACAAATATTTAATAATTAATTTAACCTTCTGCCATGTAAGGGTTCTGAATGCGTCATCCAACTTAGGTATAGAAATTGTATCTATACCTTCTTGCAAAAGTTTCACCTTAAGGTTTTTGAAAGCTTTGAATACGTCCTTAAATGATAAATTATCCCAGAAATTTTGTTTCATAATTATAAAATAACAATATCTATTTTTAAGGTTTGATCTTAATACATCATATACACATGTTTCCTTAATTATAATTTCATCATAGTTATCAATAATATCCTTAACTTCCGCAGCTAATCCGCGTGACATTTCTTTATCATTACTTATATATACAACAATATTATCCTTTGAATTAATTATATTTTCATCTGACTCCTTAATATTTGTGCAATCTTTATAATCATCCTTATAATGACATTTTATAAAATCCTCATAAGTATCATGCGAAGTATCATGAATAAAATTTAATACCTGATTATCTAAAGTTATCCTTGACAACGCATCAGCATTGTTATTTAATCTGCCTTCTTTATAAATTATTGTATAATCAAATTCTTCCAACTTTAATCTCCAACGAGCCCTTAATGGGTCCTTACAATTCATTAACCACACTAGTGGTCTGTGATCCGTAATTAGGTTAAATCTCCTACCATACAAATATGGCCTAAAGTGTTTTGTAGCCCAGACTATGGCTAATAACTCCTTATCAATGGTTGCATAATTACCTTCGGCTTGTGATAACATTCGCGATGCATAAGCGATAGGTAAATCTTTACCCTTTTCGCCCTGCGATAGTACAGCTCCTAATGCTGTATTCGAAGCGTCTGTAGTTAAGTTGAACGGTCTACTAAAGTCTGGATATTGTAAAATTGGTTGTGAAATTAATTTAGTTCGTAACTCATCGAACGCTTTGCTTTGTTCGTCACCCCAAATGAACATAACGTCCTTTTTTAAAAGGTTAGTTAGAGGTCGAGCTATTTTTGAGAAATTCTCGATAAATCGTCTATAATATCCTGTTAGACCTAAAAATGCTTTTACGTCCTTCGGCGTTTTAGGTATTGGGTAGTTGGTAATTGCTGTGATTTTTTCAGGATTTGCTTGTACGCCCCTGTCAGATATTATATGACCTAGGTATGCGACTTCCTTCTTAAGAAACTCGCATTTACTTGGTTGTAGTTTAAGATTATGCGCTCGTAATCTACTAAATACCTCCTCTAATCTTTCATTGTGATCAGCCAAACTTTTAGCATAAATAACTAAATCATCTAAATAAACTAAAACTTTTATTCCTTGTAACCCGCTTAACACAGTGTTCATTAGTTTTTGATAAACATTTGGATTTGCCTTCAACCCAAAAGGTAGTCTTTTATATTGATAATGACCTAAGGGAGAACTGAAAGCTGTTTTTTCAGCATCTTCAGGATCCAGCATAATTTGATGGAATCCTGAGGCTAAATCTAATATAGTAAAATACGTTGACCGTCCTAACTGATCTAATATCTCTGTGATATTAGGTAAAGGGAACGCGTCTCCAACAGATATGTCATTTAGCTTCCGATAATCTATAACTATCCTCCATTTTTTCACTCCATTTACAGGTTTTTTCGGAACGATCCATATAGGACTATTCCAGGGAGAACTAGACGGCTCTATAATATCTTCTTCCAACATTTGCTTAACCTGTCTATTAACTTCTTCTTTATGTACTTCCGGATATCTATACTGTTTGGTATAAATCGGTATTTGGGAAGTAACATTTATTTTATGGCGTAGAGAGGGTGTATATGACAGTTTGTCACCCTCTAAATAAAATAAATCAGAATATTTTACACATATTTTCAGAACAGATTCACGTTCTTCTAAATTTAAATGTTCCGTATTTATTTCTTTTTCTACTCTACTTTCTCTTGTCAAATCCCGTTTTTCAGGATTCCGTATGACAAAAATATCATATTCAGATAACGGTAATAACTCTAAGGATAATTCTTTTACTTCTACAGGTTTTTCTGTAGTATTTACTATCGATGTGATTGCATGTGAGTCATCAGAAACATTCACTATAGATCTGCACAAATATACACCAGGAAGTAAATCTATTTCAGGAATAATTCCTTCACTACAACTATTTGCTACATGAAATCTTATATACACTTCCGAACGTGGCGGAATTATTAAAACATTATCATTACTTTTCAGCTTAAACAATATAGGTAATTCTATACTACAAAATTTCAACAGATTTGCTTCGTAGTCTAAGTGAGCTCCTACATTTACTAGAAAATCATTTCCAATTATACCATCAAAAGGTATATTTGTGTTTGAAGGTATTACATGAAATTTATGTATTAACCTCTTCTTATTAAATATCAACGTAATATCAAGTGAACCCATCGTTGTTATCGGATGTACGTTCACATTTAAACCCTTTAATTTAATTTTATCTACTTCATTCAATTTATATTTTTCACATATTGATTCTCGTTTAATCAACGATATATCTGCGCCGGTATCGATTAGAAATCTTAACTTATCATTAGGTTTCGATACGTTACTAGCTATATATACATATGGTGAAGTATTCCTACTACTTATTGTAAAAACGCTACTCGTATTGAGTTTTGAGGTTCCGAATGAATCGTAGCGACATTCTCCGGAGTCATCGAGTTTAAAGACTCGACAAAATTAATATTTTTGGCCTGCTGGCTCGCAGCTTTCGCTGTATCGTTCCCCTTATTCCCTTCTTTTCTTAATTTATTTTTTAAATGATAACAATTTTCCTTAATATGGCCTTTCCTACCACAAAAGTCACAAGAGACTATTGGTTTATAGTTACTTCTACGTGAGTGGCTTTGTTGGGTAAGCATCACTCCGCGCGATTTGTTCGAATTATTTCTAAAAGAATTTTCATTAACCTGTTCACTAGTAGATTCTCTTAAGCGTTTGTAACAATTTGACTGATTATGTCCTGTTTTATTACAGAACGAGCATTGCGTTGCCTTTTTATGCAAATTTTCTCGATCGCTGTTAATTTTTGCTTCATTCTCCATTCTTTGGCAAATAGTTGAAGCCTCAAGGTATGTTTTGGGCTCCTTCATAGCAAGCATTTGTCTAAAATGTGATGCGACACCACTGAGAAATGTGCGTAAACAAAGGTTCGTTTTCATTTTTAACATACCCGGTTTAGTTATTGGATCCTCATTTTCGTGGTTAATTGCATTCACTAACGCATTGTCCAGCATGTCCATACGCAAGGTGAACTCTGTAATGGTTTCATGCGGTAACTGTTTCATTGTTTGCGCTTCTAAAATTAATTCGTCTAGTGATCTTACAGGAGAAAAATAGTCTTTAAGAATTTCTTTAAGACTTTGCCAAGTTGGCGTAACTTTAATTGATACCATTATTTTAGCACGTCCAGTTAATTGTTTTCGGGCAAACGCCAATAAAATTGGTTGCTGATCTTCGGTTGCTAGTTCGAATGCAGCATCCGTATTAGCTATAAATTCGTTCAATTTTAATCTGGACCCATCGTAAATATCTATCCAGCGGAAAAGTGTGGATAGGCTGTAAAGAGGTTGTTTTCCTCCAATTTCCATGTCCAAATCATCTGAATGCACAGATTGATTTACCTTAGACATCTTCGCAGATAACGAATTAAATAATGTACTTAGAAAATATCGATAATAAGGAAAATTTATGTTATAAGAGAATAATTTATATTATAAAAATCTAGTGAAAAATTAACTGTATTTATAATATTGATATTTGTTATAAGAAAATAATTATCTATTTGTAATTTTAATTTTGCAATTAAGTTGATTTAAAGATAAATGAATTTGTATATGTATCTATACATAAAAGTATGTTAATTATGCAATAATTCCAACAATACACAATATCAGTTGAAGCGATTCAAATAATTGTTAACATAATTTGATAATTAATCGATCTACAATTGCAATTTAGCCCTACGGCTTTCAACACCGCTTGGTATATTATATAATTATTGAATACAAGATAATAATGGAATAGCAGTCTAATGCTTTAAAATGTTATAACTTAAATTTTAATCGATTAATTAACAATTTTATCATTCCTAATAGGAAGCAATAATTCACAGTTCACATACAATAATTCGGCATTTGATTTATGCTTTACCGATATAATATTTTACACAACAGTAAAATTATACAACTGAGTATTTACTCTATAAAGAAAATTTCAATTTTATCAATTCACATAACCTCGTTTAAATTGATTTTTAGCATGAGTATAAAATTTCAAATATGTACATCCACATACTAATAAAATAATTACAAGGTAATTTACAGAACCGAGTTATAATACTCGTTTTAATTTTCTGAACCGAGTTTTTGCACTCGTTTTAATTTCAGAATAAAGTATGAGTTTTAATTTAATTTATTTACAACCTCATACGTATTTATTAATTTCCAGGTACCTGATATATATTTATTTATAATTTTCTGCAGTTTATTATTTGGGATTTATTATAACCCAATTTAAATAAGTTGAAAATCACAAAATCTAAATAATTGGTGCAGTTCCTGACATATGTATTAATGCACCTTACGACCATATGCCAGTTTTAACGGAATCCCTTTTCCAACCTGGAATATTTCCAGTTTTAACGTGATTTCAACAATTATTGCGCTACCTGATATAAGTTTTTTATGCGCGAACAACTTATACCAGTTTTAATTAGAGATTCCTCAGATATGAGACATTAATTTTCCTCTGATTTAATTTGAGGTATCTGAATAGAATTCAGCAATTTATATTATAATTTGAAATTTTATATTCAACGTATCATTACCTAATGCTCAATCTGTTAAATTTGAGGTGTTACATAAATAAAATTCCTCAAGGTTTATTTTAAATTGAAATTTTACATCCAACATGGAATGGGCTATAAAAACAATTCAAAATATACTACTATCTAATATGGATTTACAAGTTGTAGTCAACGTAAAATGAGCTACTGTCAATAAATCATATTATAAAAATAAAAACCCTACCTTATATTATACATCTGCGATGTGCCTCGTCGCTGATCAGGCGATTCTGCGGTGGTACAGGAAGTCCAACAACGTGACTTGAACAGACAAGACTAGCGTAGGAATCTTGATCTGCTGCAGCCTCTTCCAAGATGAACCCGGTCTCGTCGACTCTGCCGTCAGGAAAACTTGGGCTGGGTTCCTGGTGTGTGGTGTAACCTTTTGAATCTCTTGACCTGCTAGATCCTTGGACGTCTCCGTGGAGTCTGCTGATCTTCAGAGAGAGTGTGGGTGTTTCTCTCAAACCGATGGACCGTTTTATGCGTATCAGTGTGTTTATCGCCCGTTTTAGATAACTAGATGTGATTAATTACTGCGCGACGATACTCCTATGTCGTTTCCTGGGTAACTTAGAAAGATGTAATTGAGTAATTAATTACACAGCAAAAAGTTCAATCCAACGCGATAATTTGATAATTTACTGCACGCGATAAAACGTAGAGATGATCCCGTCGCTGCCACCAGTGTGAAGGTCTTCGGTTCCACACTACACGAATAAAACTCTGGAGTGATGTTAATTATTTATTCGTATTATAATATTAAATCGCAAACACAGATGCTATGATATTACAGGTATGATTATGTATTGGAGATGTGTGATAGTAGCTGGAGCGGGATGTGCGCTCTAAGATGTATGATGGAAAATGGTCTCAATTATTTTGTTTGCATATGGTTTTTATGCAGAATGCAATATGTGGGTGTGTCAGTCGGTACCACCCTTATTTGATAATGGCCAATAACAAGGTTTGCTAACTCTTAAAATTTAACCAATGAAATACTAGAAAATGTTATAATATTTATAGTTACATCCCCCTTGTATTATTTATTTATTCCTTGAAAACACTTATTGTGCAAGAAGAAGCTTTCTCTTCTATTGTAAAGTTTTATGGCCTTACCCTTTTGTGTTATTTACACAATAGCTTGCAGGTGCTCAATATAACCCACGATATTAATAATATGCAATAATATCATGGTGGTCTACAAGGACAATATCAACATTTGTCTATTCAATACTATAGACAATAACAACTCTAAACTATTTAAAAATATAATTTCAAAAGAATTCCATCCTTTTCAATTTAGTCTTATTGTTACAGTTCTAATTGTACGTTTAATTTATTAGTTGCATCTGCTTCTATTCTAAGTAATCTCCTGGTAGATACCTAACAATTGAAATAATTCACAGAAATGATGAATAATTGAAAATATCTGAAGCATGAATGCATTCTACGAATAAGCTTTTTGTATTTTACTCGTGTAAATCTCACAAGATGAACAGAAATGGCAATAGTCTGAATTTAAATTGAAACTTTTAATTATTTAATATGCAGAACGATTCAGATATTGTGCTAAAACGTATAAATCGATAATACAAAAAAAATTATAAAATTGTGTAATAAGTACATAATAGAAGGTATAATATGTAATATTTATGGTAACAATTCAATTGACTTGTTACTTTTAAAATTATATAAAACCACATGACTTCATAAGGCGACACAAATAAATAATAAAAAAAAAACTATTTTAATAATCTAACCCTCTCAGCACCAAATTAAATTGAAGAGTCTTGGAATCATTCTTTGTATGTACAATGAATAAGTAAAAAAATTATGAGTTTTGGTGACAATTTTTTTGATTACCGCTTACTTTTTGTGCGGTGCCGCATATCTTTGTACAAGAATATCGGCAATTTAAGGACGCGTTACAAATTGTATGAAGTCATTAATAATAATAATTTATTAACAAATATCATAACAAAAATAAACAATAATAAAATATGGACGCATGAAAGGATAGCACCTATTTCAATTTTCTAATCAGAGGCCGTGAACGTGCCAAAAAATAACACATCAAATAAGTAACTTCATCAGAAAAATTCTTATTCCACCTTATAAAACCAAGCTTTCTAAACAATTTCCGCATAAAACATAAATTCTTTTCTAACCAGGTGATTTTTTAATAAGTAAATCCTTCATGTTCCTGTACGGGCACACTGCGGTGACCAGAGGGTTAAGTCTACATCAACGTGAAAGTAATATCATGGCGGTCAGTTTATTAATAAAATAATATCAATGCACTATAATATATTTTACATACTACGTTCTTAATTTGTATACAGAACTTTATAGTATATAATATATAAAAAAACCACAAATAATAATATAGATATACAACATATTGCTTTTACAACGAGAATGTATCACGAATCACTATCTATGTATATTGTAGTATTGTATTCGTATGGTGTACCAGTTGTATGTGGTTATAGTACTCTATAGCGGTGGCATACTTAGTATCTTGTTGTATTAAAAAATAACTTATAATATTTTGTATTATATGATTAACTAGGTTACCAAATAATATTACTGAACATGACTATACCACGCTATGTAATATTATTATTGTACTATTTTTTTTTTGTATGTGCGACTCGTCTGATAAAGGTTGTTCTCACGAGGCGAATATCGTCAGGAAACCAAAATATCGTCAGCCATTTAAACAAATTGACAGTTAGTCTGAAACGATAAAAAACAAAAAAAAAACAATATCGTCTTTCCACCACCTTTCAACTTTTTTCGTTGGTGAAACGATGCGCGCATGTGTACATGTGCGCGGCATCCGTATATATGGTAAAAACTTTATAACCTATAAACTTCATAATGTTTCCCGCTTCGTGACAGTTGTTATCTTTGTTGATGGTTTTTGTCGTTTGTTTCCTTAATTAAAAGGCGCCTTATAACCTGTACTATAACATTTTCAACTAATAATAAACACTTCGCGATCTACATCTCGACGTCCGCCATTTGGAAAAAAGTCAAAATCAAAGCACATTTGACAGATCGAATCTATGCCGGTGTACCGTGTGAACACGTTTGATGATCAATGGACGACCGACGGATTCTGTCTATTATGCAAGCGAAATTCGCCTGACGATATCCGACTCGTCTGATAGTGTATAATTGCAAGCGTGATGATGAAGCAGACATATTGGAGCACAGGTTGAATGAAAAACGTGATAAAAATATATTGTAGACACATAAAAAATTGAATAGTAATAATATTAGATTGATGAACAGCGCGGTGAATCATCAATCGTTGATTGACTGTTTGCGTTAATGAGTAAAAAAGATAATTATTATAATGATTTGCCTAGACAAAAAATGGATAAGTCTGATGAAAATGTACCTATATAATTGACGAAGATATAATATTAGGTACTTATATGAAGATATTTCTATTTATCTATGTATAACATCCAAGCGTCTCTCACATAATATTATGGAGCATGAAGATGACTAACTGCATGTAAAGAAAATGCTTAAAAGTTAACCTCTTTATGCCAGTAGAAATATGGTAGAAATATATATATATATATATATATATATATATATATATATATATATATATATATATATATATATATAGAGAGAGAGAGAGAGAGAGAGAGAGAGAGAGAGATGAAGGAACTGTTCAAACAAAAATTAAACGAAAATCATGCGTTCATGGTCTGCGCCACGGCCCCTGCGAATTGTCCCCGCGACATTGTGAAAATATCCAGGTGGACAAATTCATCGTTATATGTCTCCAAGAGCCGGTTAATAACAGAGTTTCTGGTGTAATTTGATGAAAATGTTTCGACATGAAATAAAACATTGTTTCGTGTTCGCACATTTTATATTGATGTCATGACTCATAGATGCTTGATTTTGATTATAATAGGTATATTCAACATTAACTTAATTTTCTTTATAAATAGTTTGGTAAAATTAGTTTCTATTACTACTAATAGCAAGATGTTATATTTTGTGTAATTGTTTTCTACCATGTAACTAATATACGTTTAGCGAAATAAATATAACAAATGTTTTATTCTACATCTCGTACTATTAGTTTATTTGACGAGAGAGACGTCTTTTCTCTTGTTAGGACATTGTCAATCTCTCATAGACTTGTCAATCTACTACCTAAACACCGACACAATAAATACTATACGTTTAGAATTTGAAGTTCCTAAGGCTATGTTATGTACCTACAGTGGGTGAAAATTATTGTTTAGAAATATCATGAAATATATATGGAGTTACTAAAATAAAACTATTTAGTATCACGTTTAATTACATACCTATAAATATTATTTTTCCTTATTTAAGGTAATATTATAAGACAATAAAAAAATAAGCAAAAAATAAAAGCTTTTTATCGCGTATGAATATCGCTTTAATGGCGTAAAAAGTGCAGCATTATTAAATAATAAAAGTAACATCCCAAAACATTTACGACTTAAACAAAACAGTAGATACTTAATCGCTTTAAGACAAGAGTGAACTTATTAAAGTCAGTATTTTACCTGCCTATAGTTAGTGGATAAAATATTGTTTCTGCTTTACGTATAAAAATAATATATAACATACAGTTTTATACAGTAATAGAATTCACGGTTCGTTTGCTATGATATACAAACTCAAGTCTTTTCCCACGAAGGTGATAAAGATGAATATAGTATGTATATAATAATATAATTCGGAATAAATATATATATACACCCATGTTAAAGTTCAAAAACTTATTAGGTACAAGTACAAAGTAGAAGTGTTCGTGAAAATAAAGTAAAAAATACTGAGTAAGGACAAAGATAAATGTTATTATTGTTTGGTGTACTTATTCGTTTATGTATCTACTTATATTTATATGCAACTTTGTTGAAGATATTATTAAGTTCAAACATCATCGATTTATTTCCAAAGACTAACTTCATCGATCTAGACATAGATAAATAGATGTATTATTGATATAATGAAAACAAATTGTTTTTGGTTTTACTACGATTTATTTGTTAAATAAGTAACCAGGTTTCGACCTATGAGGTCATTGTCAAACTGACTCAATCAATAGATGTATTATTATTATTTGATACCTTTGTTATTTGATAACAAATTACATGATCGTAATGATTTCAATCGATTGATAGATAACATATTGTATTGTTTGATAAATTATTTGATGTGGTTTTATTCTTCTAACTCGTTTGCTGTGATGTAATTCGAATAGAAAGTATCCATATAAAGTTTTATCATAGTTTATTTTAAGCTTTTTGATTGCAAAACTTTAATGAGAAATTTAAAGTACATCCATTATTAAATATGATTTTTTTGTCTTCTTCTTCTTGCTAGCCTTCTTCTCTCCACTGCTGGATATATGCTTCTTCAAAACTTTCCGATCTCGAGTAACACGATACCACTATTTTCCCAGTGTAGATTATCGATTAGTTGTAGATTATCGATAATGTTATTTAAATGTGAAATATTTCGTTTACTTTTCAGAACATCCTAGAATTATTTTTATTTATTAATTCTTGTTGGACATCATCATTATATAACAGTGTTAACAAAACAATATAAAATTTAAAAAAAACTAGGACGATGTGCAGTGGCGAGATTATCACTATAAAGTGATTTCTTCCATCTAACCACGACACATTGAGATAAACCTAGTTAAAACAAATTAGAATTGTGGATTTTATTTAAAAAAAAAAAAAAAAACAGTAAATTAACATTATTACTACCTTTTCTTATTTTCTCTTTCTTTCTCTCTCTCTCTGGCATTGCACTTAATATTCAAGAGTAGGTGTTATTGATAATTATACAAAATACTACCCATTTGCATTGTACTATCCAAACTAAAAGCTCTTTAGCACATAATAATAAATTATATTCCATAAATTCTATTCTTATTTTCATCAACTATAAAAAAAACGAAGCAGATAATCAAATAACTACTACTACTACTATTATAAGTATAAAGAATAATTCACCATAATAAATTATGTCATTGTTGATATCAATAGGCTTGGAAAATCGATTTTCAAATCTTATTATTATAGTTCAGTTAAGATTACAATTGAATACGCGAAGTATGCAAAAAATATTAAGTACACTTAGTTTCTTTCAACACTTGATTTATAATTAGTATGTATATATTTATATCAAGACTGCCTAATGACTTAGCCGGACAGTATTATCTACAAAAGTACGTATTATGCCCTGGTATATTCATGATAATTTAATGGAAGGAACAAAGGAAGCTATTAATACGTAAACCGTGAGAAAAAAATATATAAAGAAAAGAAGTAAAACGTAATACTCATAATATTATATACTTTATGATACTTTAATAAAAGTTCAAATTTGTAAGGTGAGTATTATAATTAATGTATGTATTAGTTAGTATCTTTATACTAGTTTCAGAAACGGAAGCCGATCTTTATGCCGTAAAAAGTGTTAATAAGCTTCGCGTATTTTTATTTTTATCAACGTATTAATTAATATTACAACATCGGAGAATCGTTGAATCATTAAAAACACGTGTGTATTGATTTGGAGATACAACTTAGTCAATAATAATATGTAAAAATTAAATAGCGTATTGTTGTGAAATATGACCGAATCGTGTATGGTAAATAATTGGTTTGATAGGTACGCCATTAATGAAAAATAATTTATTCAAAATAATGACTCCAGCTCTCTAATAAAAAGACAGTAAACCTTATTAAATAATAGGTATACCTGTTACACGTAATATGGAATGGGTTAGTTTACAGTCTTACCTAAGAGTATCTCAAAAGGAAAATTTAATAGAATTTAATTAATTAAACATTTTTATCCCAATTACTTCGGAACACGTGTATAATATATTATTAAAAATTTATTGTTTTGCAAATTAATAATTATTCCAATGCTAAAAATAGACACACAACAACACTCAATAATAATTAATTTCATGCATCATACGATACAATAATATATATGTAGGTATATTATGAGTCAGACATTGAATGATTTTACGGTTGAGGGACTCATGAGTTGGACAGGTGAGGGTTTACGATATAACCATGTTCTTAGAATGGGAATTCGTAAGACTGTGTGTGTTTCTTGAGTTGATATTCATCCAACCATGTTGTCTTGTGTATATGCTAGTTTAGTTATAAATGTCATAGGGTAACAAGTGAAACGAAGTATTATAAAGGAAGTTTCGTAGACATTGAATGCCCTATTTCAATAATTTGATTTTCATTATGAATATATTAAAATTACTGTAGGTATTGAAGCTGTTAGAATCTTTACTATTTTACTAGTAGTTATAATGGAGACTTTTTCCTACAAAGTTTTGTATAGTGATTTTTTAAGATATGCCGATTTTTTGTTTACTATAAGATAAACATATCATACAATAATTGCCAAGTGTGTCAACTTTTGAAATATGATACTCGAACTTTCGAACTCGAATTTTCGTGAATTACACCACGAAAATATATTCAACTAAAATAATTATTAAGCCTTGTTTTTTAATTAAAATTGTAGGTAGAAAAAAGAATCCGATGGCAATTTAGTTTCCTTGTTTTTTAATCAACAAGACTTTTTCATAGATAAGACTTTTTTTTATAGATTTTTGTAATATGTTACCTACTAGTAATTTCTGTGTATTAAGGGCTTAGGCCGTTTATTTTAATAAATAAATGTTATTATATAATTCTACCATTGTTCATACGGCACAGAATAAATGCCAAAGATAACAAGAAAATTATATAGTACCTATATAGGTACGTGTTTAGTTCCTTAAAAAGCAAATCCTTAAAAATATATGTATGACATAGTTAATATCCTTTGTTTATAAATATAAATGAAGTACTGAAATACATACAGTTCTAGTGAAAAAAAATCTTAGTGGAAGAAGCGACACTCAAAGAGAAGTGTTTGTTTAAAAAAACTCTAGGTAAAAGATAAGAAAGCAAATTGTTTACTTTTAGGTACATATTTAGTTCTTATAATTGTTGAGATAAGTAGTAAATTACATACCTTCTAAAATGCGTACACCTTTATCTATTTAGTTTTATTTCTAGATAAGCCACAGCATAAAATATGATTGTAAAGAATGATATAAAAGTATTTCTTGTTTTACAATAATAATTGAATTAACTCGAAAGCTTCCTTCGTTCTGTTTGAATAACAGAGATTCTAAGTAAAGAGGTATGTTTATGATTAACTAATTATATATCTATGATATTTATGTACATAATTTATTAACTTTTTCCATGAATCGGATACCTAGATATGACTTCATGTATGTAAATAAAAGTGTGATTCTTTGAATTAGGATTGTATCTGTAGAATAATATGAAATATTATGTAAGAAACTTGATCTAAGAAAACAATGTTTAATCTACAATACTTATGAATTAAATCAATAATTTATTTATAAGAATAAAAATAATGATGCTCAATTTACGAGTAGTCAAAATAAAAAAAAAGAATATCGTAAGAGTGAAAATTAATTCACAATTTTCTCATGAGCTTAAAAAGCTCATGAATTAGTATAATGTATAGTAATTAGGTATACATGGATTTGTGGAACAAAATAAATACAATTTTATTTGATTTCATTCAAGATTCAGACATCTGATAGACAAAATACATGCTCTTTTATTCAGTATGATTTTTTTAGTTTTATCTTAGAAACTTCATAATAAAATTTTTAGCCGGCTACGTTACTGTTTGACATATTAATCGTGCTTTTAAAATTTCAATAGAACATCACTTGGTTGATATACAAAAATCACAATAAAATAGAGTAATTGATATCATAACGCTCTATAATATAAAGTTATGATATATCTACATGACATAATAATAATATTATGTACATATGTATACCTACTACTTCTTGTGGTAAGTCAACCAGTGCAAGGGTCAGCGCGCAGACATCAAGTTCAATAGCAGAAGAGGCGATAATAATATGTAGTATATAAAGTAGGTATTAAAGAAGAAAACAAACAGTGGGAACTAAGTCGCGTGGGATTCTTATTTATATTATATATTTATAGTACGAGTACCTATAGTGGATACAATATGCACTACACTCATACAGAATAACATACTTTATTATAATATTATGTAGTGTAGGAAAACTACTCTATATTATAGTCCATTGTATGAAGAACTTGGTGTAAGCAGAAATATTATGGGATATTGTTTTTGTAAGTATTTTAACCCGGTGTTGGTGATCTTGATTTTATTAAATTTATCAAAACATTTTATGAGCGAAAAAAGAAACATGTCGTACAAAGAGATATAAAAATATATTTTTAATTTTCTAGCCAAGGTATCGTAAAAGAATATAATTATTCTCTTACACCACTCAAACATGGCATATAGTAATTTGGATTGTATTTTCGATATAATCTATTAGAATGAAAAACTAAATAGGTTGCATTTGTTCAATAATTTGAATTGATCAAATATGAAAAGAAGCACGATGATACTATAAATATCATTTTTTTGAAGGATGAAGAATAATTATATAAAATAATATTTTTAATACGTTATTCGCAAAGTTACATCATCAATCAATATTCCTTCCTTTCCTCGTGGTGTCTGTGAAGATTAATCTACAGTTTTGGGTCTTTGGTCTTGGTGGATGCTTCATAGGATTTCTGCGTAGGTGGAGTTTTTGGGAGGACATAATACATTTATGCCTGTAAACGGGCACAACTAACTCATATTTTTTTGTTTTAAAACATATTTTATTAGATGTATAATAAATAATTTTTGGCCTGTTTCAATATGTTCGTACTTAATAAATTAATAAATACCTACAGTGAACAATGTCTTAAGTATATAAGAAAATAAATACGAAAAAAAGTAACAATTTGTAGGATTGCATTTACTACAGTCATAAAGAGTAACTCCCTTTTACCTACTTATACGTTATATAGGTAATGATGATGGTTATTAGGTAGATATATACCTAAGTATCAGCTATGTATGAAAATTTATAAAAGGTATTAAAAAGTGTAGCAAGTCATATAGAACGAAGAAGACTGCTCTTATACATATTCTCACGGAAGGTGATATGTTTATAAACTACTGAAAGCAGTGGCGTACCTTTCACACAATCCCTTAGAATACCAAAGACTTACATTGTAAGTCATTTGAGAAAACAACGCAGAAAGAAATGTTATGTGCAAAAAGAAAACTCAAGACGGTATAACACTTGATATAACAAACATTTTAATTTAGTTGCACAAACTTTTTGTTATACATAAACAGCACTTTTCATCGAGTTGATGTTTATTTTGTAAAACTCCATATTAATTTATGGAAATAAATGCAAACTGTTTGAGTTTCACTTTATTTCATAATATGTATAATTATTGTATAATAACAGTTTGTGTATATTTCCATAAAATAAATAGAACTGTTTATTTATTTGGTCAAACAATGATGAACATTTTTTAGTACACAATATGATTTTTAAATAATTATAGAACAACAATTAATCGAAGTAACAAAAATAACGAACTTTCAGTACGTTGTAGGTTAGCAACGGTATTTAAGCAAATTAAAATCTACCGATTGAAAATTATTTGAGTTCTATGAATGAAACACATTAATAAAAAAGTATGGCTGTTTAAAAAGTTGAGTTCCACCACTGCTAATGTGTGTGTATAGGTATAGTATTATAATTATGACCGGGGCTCGTATATAATAAATGCATGTACCTTACAATTTTAATTATATGTTACAATTATAATTACAAAATGAAGTTTTTAAAATTTGCGTATGATTGAGTAATTTACTGTGTTTCCGAGAGCAACACTGAATGCGAAAGAGGCATAGAAATAATTGTTGAGCAATGTTTATAATATCGACAGTGTTTTTTAATAGAACTAAATAGTTTATAAGGAGCACGAGAGAAAAAAATATTTTATTACGTAGTTTTCAGTTGTACATTTCGAAATAGTTTTCATTATGTAATAATACTCACAAAATCACGCGAATAAATATGTCTCAAAAAGCTTACACTGTGACATTAAAATATTCATAAAATTTAATGTAACATAATACTTGTACCATTCAATAGATAACAGCACTAACATTTAACTATAAAATAACATTTAATAAAATAAGTTATTATGACATAATATAAACAGTATAATTTCATCCTAAAATCCTTGAATTGATGCTAATTTAATAACATTTGATCCTTCTAAGAATAAAAGCTATTGAATGAATATAATCGATTCAATGGAAATACATTAGCAATCAACAACGACTTGTGAAAAGGTTAAGCTCTTGTTTCTTTGAGATCTCAGAGCAGAAGTCCAAAACGAGTTTCGCCAAAAATAAACGAGTATAATAATTTATACTATAAAACAAAACTTCAATTTTTATTTTAGCATCACTTAAGACAATTCCGAGTAGATACTTGATAGAATGCTGCGTATTGCGAAATAAGACAAAAATCTATAGTAAGAAAACTGCAGTGAATTAAAAATATTGAATAAACCACTCAAACTTCTTCTTGTCCAATTGAGAATATAAATTATATTTGTGAGAGAAGAGTGATTTATCTGAGTCACAGGATGGATACGTTTCATCAATAAATGTCTTTGAATAATTTTATTTCTCACCTAGAAGCTTGAGAAGAAAAAAACAAAAATGTGGCAACCTTTTAAATGGAGGGATGTACAGGCAGTTAGAGATGGTTTAAGATGTATCCGTGTTGAAAAAAGAGCCTTTCAAAATATATCAATTTGAATTAATTATTTCAAATACATTTTGAAAATTGACTCTTAAGCATTGAGACATTAGTAGGCTGTGGCCGTTGAATGAATAACAATATTATAATATTGAAAACTTTTCGGCACATATTCCGATGAAGCGGAAAAAAGGCCAACATAAAGTAACCGCATTAGTCACCATACAACGTCTACACAATAATGTGATCGACAGGAAATGCTTCGAGAACAACGTGTGCTGTGTGCTCGCCTACTATTAAACTTCTCACCACAACACAACCAATGGTAAATATGCTAATTTGCAAGTTACATCAAATCAATTAATTGCTACATAAATCGTTAGTAACCAAAGTTAATCAATTTTTTACGTAACCTATTACGATATACCAATGTTTTATAATACTCTGTTATGGTGTAAAACTTTTTGGCAGAGCTTACAATTTTTTATACTACCGACATTACATTGGATTAATCATAATATGAAATATTATTTTACCTGCTACTTTTATGCTGTTTATTGCTGCTGTTTTTTGAAAAAGGACATCATTCATGTCCTTCATCAGTCTTCTCGAACAAGAAACCAATTAGATTTTCTGTTAGAAGGTGTTTTTTTGTGACAAGCTTTTTTCAGCTACGCTTTAAATTTTGAACAATCTGACCCTAAAGGCATATTTGTACTTATCAACTAGAAAATTCTTAGATGTAGTCGTTAAACTCTGTGGAAGAAACGATAAATAATAAAAAATACAAGAGGATTTGAATATATATCAATATAAGAGAATTCAATTGGTTCACAATAGATCGATCTTGATCGATACAATCTCAAAAATCTTGATCACGTGTTGTAGGACTCTACGCAGTACCTACATTGTTAAAAAGTTATTCAAGACAAAAATCAAATGAACTGAAAGATGACATTATCGATAACATTTTAATAAATATGAAGATGGATCAAATTACTTACACGTCAAGCTGGCATTTAGTTTTGATAAGGTATACAACATATTCAACTTGACGTTACTATAGATCATGCCATAATATGGATGTCTACAGAAATACCTTCATTATAAATCATTTCCACATCAGTACAAACAATATTTCATAATTCAAACGATAATATGATAAAAGTATCTTTTTAACATGACAATTTCCTTATAAGAGCTTGAATTTTCATTTTGCAGCGAAGCAATGATTGTCCTGTAAAAGAAAATGTTGTGAATTAATAAAATTAGTACTTACTTCATAGCTCTTAGAAACTTCGTTCCTTTCAAAAGATTCGTTGACCATCGCAATCGCAGCCCTTTCGTTCTTCGTTCTCGGTAGCGTATTGTTTTTCTTGGTGGCGAAATCTCCGTTGATTGGATACATTTCTTTCGATGGTAATATCTCTTTATTATTCTTCAACGGACTTCCCTGTTTGTGTAATGATGAAGATGACGAACTCTTCGGTAAAGTACTTGTTTTAGAAATGTTTGCTCTCGGTGCTTTTGGTAGAATTTTACCATTTTCGATGATGGGCGATACGGGAGTACAACGCCCACTTCTCGGTAGACTATTCGTCGATCCAACTTTCTGAAGCGTCGATGATTTGATCTGTTCTTGTTTTTGATTTTCTGATCCATTTTGTTTTGGATCTGGACCTGAGTTTTTAGATGTTATATTCGCTATACCATTCTTTTTGAGTCCGCTGATAATAGCGCTCTTTTTTAGCTCTGTCAAAGAGCCTGTTTTCTGCGGTGATTTAGGTGGTGTTCCATTTTGAATTTTACTTGAAGACTTAGGAGGTAGTGACGTAACTCCGTCACTAGTTTCCTTTCGCTTATATCGAAACTTGATCATGTTGCTGCTGGTGTATTACTGCACAGACCACTTCATCGAGAACACAATAAGATTTTGCAAACACTTTGATACATATTGATTCTATCAACACTTTTCACTAAAGTGTAAGTTTATTTTAAATTATTATTGTAATTCACACACTTTGCAGTTATAACTTCGTTTCAGTAATTCGTACAGTATTCTGCGAGAGACACAGGTAAAATAATTAACATCAAGAACAGCACAAATTACAACTTTCTATATGAAAATGGGCTCGACATTTAATGCCTTGTAGGCGAATACAAGGTAAGGCAGTTGATATAATAGTAGTTCGTACAACTTTTAGGTAGACGGCTGTCCTACTCTAACATCTTCGTATGTAATAATAACACCTTATCTGTCTCGTTCTATAGGTTGTTATTATTATACCCACCCTATAGATAGGCATCAAACAACAGGTACATCAGGTAAACAGGTAGATGAGTAACACAAAATACACCCGCCAAATTTTTACAAAATATATTTTTTTAAACTATTTCGTTTTTGTGAGAATATTTTTAATTTGTTTGAAAAATATTGTATATTTTAAAACCATGGAAAAATCAAGAAAACGCCCGTGATATTGGTAGATGTTTGTAAATAAAATGAAATTGCAATTTTGGAATGATACTTTTCACACAAATCACGAACACACCACACAGATTTAATTCAACGACTTTGACATTGCACTTTCGTTAGCTATTCTTTGATGGTACCAATACAATTCGACACCTAAAATTACAAAAAATAGAGTAACAACCCATAAAACACCGATAGCTAAGCAAACTACACTGAACATATCCAGCTCGTACGACATGATGAACGGAACTGATTCAAGATGCAACAAAATCCAAAAAGGACGCTACTATAGTAGAGCTTTACATAATACCTGCACGAATCCAGGTAGAGAGATAAATAGATGTGTTCCTTTTGCATCCAGGTAAAACCTTTAATGTTATTATTGTTATTGGTGGATGGACACTCTCTCTATAGAAACTAAAAATTTTAAATAAATATTTGAGTTCATTTGTTCATAGGTATGTAAGTTTGTATGTCCTCTATGAATACCTTAATCAGACGAGTAATAATGAAACTAATGAAATTACTAATTATAAATCTATAAAAAACCTTTTTTCTTGAAGTTTTTTTCTTTTTTAAATAAAAAAAAGATATATCTGGGTTTTGTTATAAACCCAAATACAACTTTATACACCTTTCACAGGAAGCTAAAAGCTTGTGTCGTGAAAGGGGAGTTTGCCGGCACCTGGGATCTAACCACCGACCCTTGTTCACGAGGGCCAGACTCCACCTTCAGGCTACCGACAAACTCATTTAATTAGTTAATATAATAATAATTGTCCACAATGTTAATTTGAATATTTCCATGGATAATAAATTATAGATGTCATATTTATTTACGGACATATGTATTAGCGATAATTTTGACTGTCATCTTTTCAATGTTCTTAATTAAAAAAATATACAAAGGGATATCTAAGCGTGTAAATATGTAAAACAATAAATTTACATACCTAGTATTGCATTTAATTTTACTTTTTTGCCACTTTTTTTTTGGAAGGCTGTTCATGATATTCTCTCATCTTGTATGATATTTTTTCTCTGAGGGAAGCCGGGTATAATACTAGTATATATTATTATAATGCAAGGTAGAAGATGTACAAAAAACGTTCTAGACACACGTGCATTAATGATTGTTTTGTTGTTAAAATTTTTATTGTGATGCTAAGATGAAAAATACATAAAAATAGTTTTATTTGGTTAGCGTCATTGTCACTATACGCCATTATTTATATCCTTGGAGACACATTGAAGAGTATTTTTTGTTTATTTTATTTCATGTATTTCGGACAATAAACTCCTCATAAATGATTACCAATAGGAAACTTTATTACATAGGATCTTGGATTCGAAAACATCTTTTTTGCAGTTTTTACAAATTTGTGAACACCTATCGTAAAATAATAGATAAGATAAGAACAATAGACGATATGGGCATGAGTTCTGAAAGCGTCTTATAATTTTCAATATTATTTTTAAGGCTTTGAATATTTCCTAAAGGTTCTTTGATACATCTTAATTTTACTTTACTGTGTATGGCTACAGAATAAAATAATACTACTTTCGTCATGTAGATACTTTTACGTAAATTGAAAAGTAAAAATAATAATAAGAACACTTTTATTTCATGTAAATGTTATAATGTAAATGTAAATGTTCTCTCTATCTTACCCTACAAGGAATGCAGCATTAGAGTATGGATAGATACATCGATGCCTATACCAAATAATAATACACAAATCTATGTGTTGAATAAAAAATTAAATATTTGATAGGTGTATTATATTGACAATAATTCACAAATGTTTTGAGTGCTTGGACGTCTACAAAATCTGCTATAAAATTGGTATAATAGTTACTAACTGCATTTGCTTGCATTAAAAGGTTAAACAATATTGAAAAGGTGAAGTGGGAATATGCATAACCGTTTGCACATAAATATCAAGAGGTTATAAGGCGAAGACTAATAAAAATATCACAGATAAAGTATTCAGTATGATGTATGAAGATGATTCTAAGAAAGAACTGCATCATCGAAATCCAAGCATTTGCAAGAATTTGTTCAATAATTTATACTCGAAACATAATATTTTGTATTTTGAAAGAAAAAGTAATAAACTACCGATATAGAGTTCATTGAAATGAAAATCGTAAATTTTAGTAAGGCACTTTTGGTATTACTTCAGTGCCAAACAAAAATTAACACACGTAGAGCCAAAAAGTCCTGCATCCACGACAGGGCTTTTATGTCGTATAGGACCCGTCATCTGAAATCGATTTCCTGAAGACTTTTGTAGAAACCAATCTATAACAACGTTCAGGAGTAAACTAAAGACATCGATCTTCCAATATATTAGTTACTGCGCCATTGAGATGAATTCTACATTAAACGGCGTCCAATAAATCATCACTGATAGAAAACATTTACTCAAAATTAAATGGCCCAAAGAATATTATTTCACGTCTTTAACACATAATTCAATATTTAATTGCATACTAGGAGTATGTACCTTTTATAATTTCTTGGCTATAGGTATAAAACAATATTTTCCCGATCTCAATCGGCGATCAGATAATATTAGAATTAGAAAATATTGCTATAATAGATCTCATTCAAGCATCAACCCATATAATATTAAAGTCTATAAATTCAAGCAATGACTTTATTCTAGTGACAATTTTTAACTCGAATAACACACGACTAAATTTTGTTCAACATTTTTGATCTAACTACACATCCAAAAAGTATTCAAAAACGACAACTGTAAAAATAATAAAATTAGTTTCACCTAAGTAAACAATACTAGCACCACCGACTGAATTGAATATTTTTCAAAGCCGTGGCCTTATAACTAAATTATTATACGTATATTTACATATTATATTGTACTAACAATATCATACGAACAATAATCAAATGTGTGGTAACATAACGCATCAAATAACAACAATATCGTATGTAGGTATACGAATGTATTTTCATAATAATATAAAATGAGCGATACAAATTACTCAAAGATGATTCATTCTGGAAGAATGTAAAAGTTATTCCCGTTCACATAATACAAGATATGAAGATAAACAGTATACAGTATGTGTAATAATATAATATGTAATATGAAATTCCGAATAATTTCGGTAACCTTATTCACATACGATATCGAAAGGCAGTAGTACATAGTAGTGGAAGTAGAAGTTTTTTTTTGTAACAATTTCGAAAGAATGTTGTTGAAATTATGTGGTGTTCTCACTTTGGCGAATATCGCCAGGGCACCAAAATATCGCCAGCCATTTGAACCGTGTGAACAAAATGACAGCTAGTCTGAAACGATAAAAACCAGTAGAAACGATATCGTCTCGAGTTGACCACCTTCCAACTTTCTCGGCCGATTGAACGATTTGCGCATGCGCAGATACGCGCGGCATTCGTATCTATGGTAAAAGCTTTATAACCTATAAATTTTATAATGTTTCCCGCTTCGTGACAGTTGTTATCTTTTTTGCTGGTTTGTGGCGTTTGTTTCCTTAATTAAAAGGCGCCTTATAACCTCTACTATAACATTTTCGACTAAAAATAAACACTTCGCGATCTCCATCTCGACGTCCGCCATTTTGAAAACAGTGTCAAAATCAAAGCGCATCTGACAGATCGTTTCTAAATCGCGGACTGTGTGAACAGGTGTGACGATCAATGGGCGTACGGCGAATTTTGTTTTTTCGCCTGACGTTATATTTTGAAATTCGCCTGGCGATATTCGCCAAATGTGAACACCCCATTACGTTCTTACTCAAAGATATTTATTTACTCGAAAGGATAATGAAACGGTTTTAAAGTTTTCATGAAACGTGTTATTATAGAGTACTAAAGTATTATCGTATTTTAATTATACAAAAAAATGTAAGGAGATTATTTGGGATGGGATGTTGTGATTACAGATATTTAGTTATTTTATAACACTTGTATATTTTACTACGTATATCCATATTTTTTCAAAGCTCCTTTTTTCAACTGTTGATGGACTAGCAGATGTAGGGAAAACCCATAAAATATTGGCACAGATTAGGGATGAAAGTTTCTCATGTTTTTATTATGGGTTTTCGACATTTGTAAGATAAGAGAATAAAAAAATGATAAATTTCATACCTATAGACAATATAATTTATTCTATAAACGTGGTGACACGAATCACATGTTTACTAGGAATTAAAGACGGATAAATCCGGTGTGCGTTTTGCACAGACTTTTTGTAAATTTTGTAAATAGAATACAATAAAAAATATAAAAATTATACCAAAGCCTACAACATTTTGTATTCATGTAAAGATTAGTTTTTTTCACATGATATCAAAAGCAAAGAAGATTTTACCATAAAATAAATTCGTACCAGCTAGATATTTCAAGAAGTTAAAATTCGTGTTAAACCGTCTAAATAAACACATGTGTATGAATTTATTATTACTAAAACAAATAAAAAAATATAAATACCACGAAACGATATGCGCAAACAATTTTACAATTATTATTGCTAATAAAAATTAGCAGCAACGAGACTGTAGTATTGATCAAACCAGTATTGAATAAAATTGATTGTCTTCTATGGTTATTCATTATCCTATAATTATATACATTCATCGAATCGCGATAATGGGACTAAACTATATAATAAATGTTTTATTCCAAGTACTCGAATTATAAACTACATTGTTGCATTTCAGGTTTAATAATATAAGCTACATATGCATAATATTTATGGGTTGGTACAATATCTCATGATACAATAATGTACAATTTGGCTGAATGCGGTGATTTCAATTAGTTTCTTAGTAGTGATATAGTCAAAACACGTTATAGATTCTCAATGAATTATAATGAATATTAAAATAAATTCATTGTCTAGGTACAGGAACAGATTATACAGCCATTCTTGCATTTTGAACATTACCAAGAAAATAAATTCAATTTGTGAGCGAATTCTATTCAGAAATTTTCAGAAATATGTCCAATTTATCCAAATTAGCATCTACGAGGCTAAAATTTATACTGTGAAATATAATTCAAGACACGCAGGAAAGGAGGAAACATATTATTATGTTCATAATTATGTTAAATTAAAGTGGTTCAACTGGGTACGTTACTTCCGGATGATACTCGTAGAATGGAGTGTGATGGTATATTATAGTGAGTTACAATCCATTGGATTGGTCTGCAACGAGTTTGGATTTTCTTCTCCATTCCTCCCTATTTGCAGCTATGGTGTAAACAGATAATACAGATTGTACACTCTCAAAGATTTTTCAATCTAGAAGACCTTCCCTACGAAAACGACCCTAATTAAAGCATTAAGTAATGTTTGAAAGGGGCAACACAATTAGAGCAGTATGATTTTGAATGATAGAAGAACGTTTGTTTAAGCCAATGACCTTTAATCTGTGTCTTAAGCATGTTTCCCTCAAATATACCAAAGAAATACGTATAAGGACGAAAAAAAAGTTATATTAGATAAGAACATCAAATTTTTATTTTGATAAACGACAAAAACTAATGTCAAATCTAAAAATAATAGATACAATTACAATATTAGTAATGTATTTTTGTATTGAATTATGTATAAAATGATTACTAAACATGCTATAACTTTATTATAATTTTATTTGTATAGTATAACATACGACATGATGATAATACAAATACAACCTGAATTATCACCATCAATAAGGATTAAAGCATCTGGCAATGGAATGGAACAACAGTGAATACAGTAGCTGCGATGTGTGGGCGGTATACAGCCCACATTAGATAATGTGGGTTTAGTCCGTATTATGAATTAAATATTATTTTTCACGGTTCATTAGAGAGACAGTGTGAATGTTCATAATAATATTTATAATACTGATATTAAAATATTCACTTCATCAGTTTTTTTGTATATTCTTCACTGTAGGTACATTGGTTACATTATTTCAAATCAATACAAAGTATCATAAAAATATCAGTTATTCAATGAACAGAGGGCGAGTTTATTGCTTACCTACCAACATGTGAAAATGATGAGTTATACATGAAGGGTCTTCCCCAAACTTCTGTAGGACTGATCTGTTTAACAGGTAGGTATTGGCAGAAAACTATATATTTAATATATAAATAAAAAAAACAGTTATCTTAGAATTTAGCGTGATGCGTGTCCCCTCTTTTGAAAAATGAATAAATAAACAAATAAAATTTTATTGTCATCAATATAATAAATAAGCATGTTGTTACTACAAAAAATTAAAAAAGGCGAGCTTATTGCAAGTGTGAGACTTCTTCCTGCCAACCCGAAAAAAAACAATAAAAAGTATTAAAACAATAACTTAAGTACATACCTACCTATTTTTTTATACTGCAAAATATAAAAACCTTTACGTTTATTGAGTCTATCGAGATATCTCACTTGCGGAAATGTCTAGATGATATAGATTTTTTTAAGTAAAGGTCAAGGGACCTTGCATCCCTTTTGTCACCGCGACCATAGTAAATCTATGTATTGTGACATCCTTCTGTGTCATATCTCACTCTCAAGACCTAGGTCTTGAGAAGCCTCACTTTCTCAGAGTCTAGCAATTGTCCTCCGAGGATGTGACTTCGTTTGCGTCGATAAAGATAGATTAGTTCATTTCTGAAATTTTATCATTTCTGGTCTGATCTTCAATAATATACTTATTATATAATAATTATAATGTAAAATAAACATAATAAATATTAAAAGTATTATATCATAATACAATGTTACAGAGTGGGCGATTATACGTACCTGTTGTACTAATTTGTCGTTATGGCAGTTAAAAATCTATATAATTGATTGCCAATAATAATAATTATTGATTTATGTCAAACAAGTCAACTTAATCGTGTCTTCATTGTGTGCTAATATGGACATATCCACTTTTGATTTCATTGCACTTACAAATCCAATCAATAAACAAAATACTCTTATTACAATACATAATAATATCACAGCCCACGATATTCTGATGCAAAATGTGCTAAATACATTTATAAACTGTATTTATTTTCGATTAAGAATACTAACCTAACACGTTGCATATTATAATTACATATTTACAATAATATGTTAAAACTAATTTTCAAGTTTGTTTCGAGGAGGAGGACTGAACGACTATGAAAATATACCTATACCTGAGAGAAAGGGTACTTTTGAGACATGGTTACTCGAGAATCAAATGGCTAGATCGCCTAAGATCAGATCCTCAAGAATGGAAACGTATTAAGCACATTGAATAGAAGAGCAAGCATGAGGAATTATAATATTATATGACTGTAATGAAAACGAAATGTAACCAAATAAATGAAGGTCTCTAGACTTCTGCGACATCTGGGTGGTCGGTGGGTCTACTTTATGTAATGAAAGCGTAATTATTTGCAAGGATTGGAGTGGTAATGATGATGTTATTGAAATATGAAATTTTCAACTCCGTACCCCGAGTCCTCGGTAAAGAATAGATCTCCTACTTTTAATGTTACAAATCTTGGATATCTTATTTTAATAGGTACGTAGATAACAATCTGCGTGTTTATTACTTGCAGATAGTTCGCTGGCTACCCTATCTATGGGATATGTCGTGATGGTATAGTATAGAAGTAGTGATTTTGAACTCAAAAAAATAAGATGAATGAACACTCATGGTAATCACCAGTGAAATTACAAAATATTTTGTTTCATTATAATTTCTTAGTATAACGAATTTCCACCAATACTATATCAAATGACAATACACATCGCCATAATCTCGCCACTGCACATCGTCCTAGTTTTTTTTAATTTTATATTGTTTTGTTAACACTGTTATATAATGATGATGTGCAAAAAGAATAAATAAATAAATACTTTTTCATTTATCTAAATTCTGTTTTTTTTGATCTAAGATAAACTCATAGAAACACAAGTACGTGTACTTGTACATTACATTATGTTTGAGTATTTATTATTTGTTTTGAGTTGGCGTTTCCGTACGATTTACATTAAATCATATACGACAAAATGATGTAATGTAGTGATTGTAAGTAAGGTGATTGCATTTCAAACTTGTCCGTAATTGAAAATAATAATCAATATAAATTATATAAATACAAACTACCTACATGAACAATATTTTATAAAAGTGTGGGCCCTTTTTCAAAGCGCCATCTATTGCAAGTAAATGATAATCATAAATATTTCATATAGGGATATGTATATAGTTTAAAAATTATTACCTTCATTAGTTTATTTATTGGTGCTATGGACATATTGCTCTAATAAATGATTAATTGAAGGTATTCGCTACATAAAATATCATTTGTGTTACAATTTGTATATTTTAATTGTAACAGCATCTTGTTTCCTGATCAGGTATTTTGATTTCCTGGATTACTTATTTTTTTATTATTTTCGTACATTGACGTAATAACCAACAACACTATCAATATGAATCGTACACATGACCATAAGGAATAAATGTAGGTCGAGTTTATCACAGAAATGATAAGACATAATATATTATAGAAATACCTTACAGCTGACCAGTTTTTCCAACATCGCTTTTGAGGGATTAAATTATATGTACTATTTTCCTTTTATTCGTATTTTTTTTGTATTTAATTATTAGGCAACCCACCCAACTGGGGCTGATTTATGCTATGAAAGAACCAATATATACATATAAAAAAACATAGTTGTAGACAAAAAGCAAACAAATCAGATAATTATATATTCCTTCTTCTTAATGTCAAACAACCACCGGTAAATGTCCACCCTACCCAGCGTGAGAAGGAATGCAATGTTGATTGGGTGAGGGACAACAGGTACTTGGGGGTAATTTTTTTCAGCGTTACGAAAACAAATATCGAAGGCAAAAGGAATAAAAAAATATGTAAATAATAAAATCACGAATTCCTATATCTTCATCGCGATATTCACTGTGTCGGTGTTTAGGTAGTAGAATTCGTTCGATTGACAATATCCTTATAAGACGAAAGATGTCTCTCTCAGCAAATCACATAATATAGTAGAAGAAATCATTTGCTTTTTAATTTCATTCTCCATCGTGATGTATATGACTGTTAACTATTTTTAAGTATGGTATCCCGTTTAAAAAATAATACCTACAAATATAATTTAAACGATTATATAAGAAGATGTGGGTTTTAAAATAAATCCATATGTTACATGAAATTCATTATACATACAAGCTTCTTAATACATAACCTGATTTATTTGACAATTTCAAGATAGCCCATTTTGAATTTGTTGGACTGTAGAAATATGTATCTCAATAAAATTATAATATCATAAGAAGCTATCAAATAGATAAAAGGATAGGCGAAGTTTAATAAGACTCCAAAAATAAATAAACATATTTAACTATACAATGTTTTTCATTGGAGTGTACCCACTTACATACTGATCTCAAAAACAACGAAACAAAAATGTGTAGGTTTGTTTGTAGATTTATTTATGTAAATAGCGTTTTTATGACAATTCGTAAATAATTATAAAACATATTATATAAAATAATTTTAAAATCTCCTATTTTTTATAATCTACAAGTTATTTATAATAATAATAATTAATTATAAATAAATAATTATTACCATTTACGTAATACTGTTATTCAAATAATGATAGTAATTATATAATTCTGATGTGACATTACAATAAATTAATTTTAGTACTAATTTATTCAGTATTATCACAATGAAATACATGATGGAAACATTTAGATTTTTTGAGCCTTGAGATGCTTTTTTGACTCTTTATGAAATTTAATTATAATTTGAGTTATGAAATTTATTATAGTATTTATCTCAGCTTTTAGGCAAGAATATAAAAATCATTGAAAAAATATTTTCTTTATACAGTATAACTATGTAACTCTCCTATAGATACCTCAAAAATATTTTGCATTGCATCCATATTTCAGAAATAATTACATTTTATACTTGACCAATTTTTTTTGTGATTTATTCTTAAGTTTTTCTTGATCCAATTATTATATATTGTATTAATTTATTAAAACATATTACCTACTAAAAATATTTAATTTCACGATTATAATCAATGCTCGAAGAATATACCAGTAACATTGATATAGTTGTAAAATTTACCGCATGGAGTGACTCGGAAATAATAAATCTCCCACAGTTTTCGAGTTTCTAGTAAAAGGCAAATGTTCGTAAAACTTCGCGTACAAGACAATAATTTAGCGATCGGCCATTCCACGCATTTTTTTGTGGCACGGAGAGGACAGTCTCCATTTTAATTACGTGTAGTATTTTCGTTACTTTTATAGATTCAAATTAAGAGTAGGTTCACCAAGTCGTATTATTGTAGGTAATTAAGATTTATGTCGACATTTACAAATCCTAAATTAATGTGGGATGAATATCTAATAAAAATTAAATTAATAACATTTAAATAGGTGTTTTTAATGTTATATAATGATTTGTATTAGTTTTTACAATATCTATAATAATATTAATGATTAAAATTAAGGTAGGTACATCTATTGATATAGTAAGTACGTAGAACTAGGGAATGATTGTGTTAATTATTTTTAAAAGTATCGCCTACACATTCGCACTTACTACTCGCACGTACCAAATTTGGTAGTAGATAACTATAATGAATTAGTATTTGTAAAAAAATAATATTATGTTCTTATGTTTAAAATATTGGTAATGGGAATAAAGTCTCCGCCCTAAACTTCAAAGTTCAAGGTTCTGGCTTTAAAGATCTTAACAGATTTATATTTACCGTCTTACGGTTTTGAGAAGTGAAAACCCCTAATATATATAGCGAGTTACAATCCATCGGATTGGTCTGCAACGAGTTTAGATTTTCTTCTCGATTCCTCCCTATTTTCAGCGAGTCTCTTTAGTTCTACGTATGTGCCACAGTTCATGTCCTTCAGTTGGTCCATATAAGTGTCTCTTGGTCGGCCTCTACCGTTTCAGCCTAATAAATGTATGAAACCCCTAATAAATGTATGGAAATAATTGTTTAAATTTGTGGATACCTTACGTACAAACTATTTTTTTATTAAGTAGGTATTGATTAAAAAATCTTTATTTAATACTCGCCTATTGTGCAAAATATTTATATATACCATGTTGTGATCTCATTATTTTTGTTTAAATATTTTGTACAATAAAGTTTATTATTATTATTAAAAAAAGTAAAAATATAGCACAGATGTTTTTCGTAGTTTACTATAGTTAATCTTAGTTTATTAATAAGATAGTTATTAATTTGTGGATATAAATACAAATTGTTTGAGTTTTACTATATTTAATAATAGATACAGTTTGAGTTTTACTATAATAATAGGTACAGTGATCGGTTTATTAAAAAACTCAAAACAGTTGTGTTTATTTCCATAAATTTATATGGAGTTTCACAAAATAAATTTCAACTCAATCAATAAAACTGTTATTGTTTTGTGAGTGAATAAGAAAAAGATCTCAAAAAAAAACATAATTTAAAAATATTCCTACAGATTCAATTTGAGATGCAAATCGTAGATGATTAGTGAAGAAATAAAGGAATACCCGTAGCATAAATTTAGATTGGCATACATTATATTACTATAAAATAGCTGTTTCGTTTGATAAAGATATTAGCAATATTATGATTCAACGATAAAATATAAAAATCAGGTTTTCTTCATTTAAGCCAATGTCTATTTTTGTTAATTTATTATTTACACGAAAACATGTTATAATAATCATTAAATTTTAAAAGGTTTTGAGACGTGTACAGTAAAGAAAAACAAAATAATACTATGAAACGGGTGTGTCTCGAATAAATATCAATAGTAATTTTATCACTTAGCTCTTCATAAGATGAATAATGTAATGTATAAAATTATTAGCACAACTGTGACTAAACAGTTGAGTCGATTGATTGAAGGATCAAAAGTAAAATACACATTTATATGTATTTTTTTATACACAAGGGTGCAGAAGAAAGTAACATCGATCCTTAAACACAGAAATTGAGAAAAGAGCACATTTCTGTTTCTACTCAAGTGCTTCTGTACACTTCAGATAACATCCTTATTCTTCTTCCTTCATGGTGTTTCATTTAGAAACATGAGGAGAAAATAAATATTATTTTTGTAATATTTCAAACGCTCTGATAACCTTTTATCACAAGAACGATATACTGCGAGAATGGATTTTCTAGCCCATGCGTTGTGATGAATGGGCTTTTGACAAAGTGTCTGCTTTCGATTTTGCTTCAGAAAAAAGCTGAAGACACATCTGGGATTTTCAAACAATACATTCACAATATATGATTTTTACTGATAACCCTTGAGGTTATCAGTAAAAAGTCACGTGATGACTAACGGTTCTTGTTGAACTGTAGTAATCTCTCACCTTAATACAAAAACAATAGGTTTTTGCAGAGTGCGTCATGTCACATTCAAATATTTTTGTCAAAGAAACTTTTAAGTTGCTCGTCTGAAAGTTGTGTGTGAGCGTTTGGCTTGTATATTTACATTATTAACACAAGAACTTATAATTTACATATTATTATTATTTATACAAGGCTTTATTTAAGAATATCTCAGTACAAAGTATACCTATTAAATCTCATTACGTATTCAGACATTGTTGTCAACACATTGGGACTTGAGATGGGAGATGTCGCTATATTGAAATAACAATAAAAGCTCACGTAGGTACTTATACAGTACCATAACAATGTATCAGGGATGTGCACTCAACAGTGTATCAGTCTGTGAGATATGCTTTTTAATTTTTGAGATTGTCCAGGGCGAATAAAGCCAGTTTTATTTCATGTGATTATTAAGGTTAAAATATTGCAAGAGGATCCAACATTTTGATGACATTTTAGAATAGAGAGAGTTACTACTACTACTACTATACCATCACGGCATATCCCACAAGTGGGGTAGCCAGCAGATCAGCTGCATGTAAGAAACATGCAAACTGTCCTCTTCGTGCCAATATAAAATCAAGACATTCAGGATGGGTGGCAAACCTCATCGCTGAACTTAAGATGTATAATGTCTTAATTTTTTCGAACACCTGCCTTTTACAGGACACTCGGAAACTTACGCAGAAGAGTGGGAGACCAATTCTTTACCGGGTGCTCCACGGGATAAATAGAGAGACTTAAAGATTAATAATCTTTTTTTTTAATTACACTAATAATTTGCAAATCTTATACATATTTTCATTGATGCTGCCCACCTAGGTATAACCTGTTCTAGGGCAAACATCTCACAAACATATCAATCATATTGAAACATATACACAATCACAAAAAGCATTCATCTCCTATATTAAAACAATCACATTCATAACAAGAAAAACACTGCTGTAAACTGTCCATACATGAAACAATACACAAACAAACCATTTCCCCATATAAAACCAGAAAAAAACAACATATCCCTCAATTGATACATAACAATTTGAAGCCGATGTTATTTATTTATACTGAAGAGGAACGTTCAAGGTAATGGACACCTCTTGCATTAAAATGATACGTGATTCCACAATCTCAATTTAATGGCAATTTTTTTCGTCAAGTATAACGTTAAGTCTTAAAAATACAGCTTGAAAAAAATATTTCTGTTCATTTTATGAATAATTCCAGCCAAATGTAGAACAGCAAGTAAGGAAAACGAACATTTACACTCGAACTACAGATCAATTTAGTTTCTTTCGATCTTCAGCGTAAATAGTACAAAAAGGATATAAAGAACGAGACTCCGACAAAAACAATACTGTAATATCCATCTGCATACCCTTGCAATATACATACAAACATTACATATTATTAATTCTTTATAAGTACGTATACCTACGAAGTACATTATGTTTTTATAGATAAAATCGTATGGGACACTAGTGGACATCGCATATTATTACAACAATATAATATTATTATTGTCCTCGAACTATGTAGAGGTAAATTATTACCATTCATGGAGCGATCTCAGTATACGACTAGGTATACAAACTCGTACTGTAGAAGTCAAAGGATTCTAGGAGACGGACGTATATAGTAATATACAGTATAATATACCTATCGATAATATATATTAATACAAGTGTGTGACTTTATTTAATTGTTTTGTTCAACAAATCGCTTCCAAAACTTTGCAGTATTCAATTTAATTAGCGAATTAAAAATACAACATGTGGTAAATTGTTTGAAGTTTTCTATGTAAACCTTTTTACAACTGAAATTATATATGACATTACATTAAATTGATAGATGACCAATAAATAATAGCCAAGTAATTAAGAGGGTATTAAATAGTTTTAATAAACTCTGTCTTCCATGCACTGCGGTGGTATCTCTAACTTGAACAATAGAATTTTTAGAGAATACTCAATTCTATGAATGGATGCTGGGACTTTTTGAGATGGGTTTTTAATAAACCCAAAAAACTCCTTCACACTAAAAAATATATTTGAATAGTGAAATGGTATGGTATAGGAATAAGTCGGCAGCGGGATAAATCGGACCTGAGAGCTCTTGATTAAAAATCCGTGATTCTGCCGTCAAACTCTAATGATTAAAAAAAGTAAGTGTTGCGATTGTTCATATTATACTTGTACTATTAAGGCAGATGATTTCAAATATAAGCTTTTTGAATGACTTGTGAGTACTTATCCATTTCAAGGGTGCGGGAAACTCTGTTGGAAAAATGATGTCTTCAGTTTGCTCCTGAACATTGTAAAAAAAGTTTACCAACTAATGCAAAAGAAGCCTACAAAGCATGTACATGAAAAATATTCAAAAATATATTTAAAAACTCGACGTTTGAACATCTTCAATATAAAATATTGACATACATGTACTAGTATTAGCGATATATCTAAAATCATAAATAATATATCTACACTATATGAGTTGGTACAGAACAAAATTATAAGAAAAAAATATGTTCACATCACCAAAATTTAATATTCACGATGTTATATGTTCGATGTGTTTGTAATAAATAATCGCAACTAACGAATAAATAAAAAATAAATAAAAATAAAACTACACAAATTAAATTAATCTTCGTAAACACTCGTAATATAGTCAGCTCAAGGATACATCAAAATGTTTATTAGAACTTATTCACAATAATTAAATAGATGTTGTGTTTTATAACCATAATAAAAATACATAAAATTTAATATACAGGCTTCTGGGTACGAGCCTCAGAAATGTATCTTTTTAGAGGTCATAATAATATTCGAAAAAAGATGGGTAAATGAGTTTGTTTAAAACCGGATTTTAAAATGATATTATTATAGATTAGTTGAATCTAGATTCATTCTAACTGGTAACGTTTCGACTCATTTCTGTGAATAGTCTTCAAGATTGATTCATATTAGAAATGAATATAAGCATATTAGAACTACATACAAGATGAAAATCTCAGTGTATAAAAAACACACTTTGAGGGTAAGATACACGATGGGCATGATGGTTACAGGCGGGCGGGCAGAAAGCGGGTAGACATTTATGCTGGTGCAAAAATGTGTTGTACAGTATTAGGTATAATCAATTTTAGTAAAACTTAAAACAGTCATACAATCATATACAGTTTATACATTTATTGAGATTAATATTTTTGAGATTTCCATTACACTATTGAGATTTATAGATTTATTGAGATATTCATTAGTAAATTTTACAGCTAGCTGGCTGCAAAGGTGGTCACCTCATGCAAGTCTTCTCAACCAAACTCAAAGTCATATAGAAGATATTCCACAATATGGTTTCAATGTTAATTATTGACATAATAAATATTTTACACGAAAAACAAAAGACAAACGCACTTTTGAATTGCGAACACAAAGAGAAAATTAGTACCTATTTATTGCAAAAATATCTGAAATATTGTAATCATAAGAGCGATTTTCACGTGTCGCAGTGCCCACTGATGTAGAGTATTTGAAATAAGAATAACCTGAGGACGTCCAACGACAAGACGATACAATACGTGAATTGCTGTATACTTGAGTGGCAATTAGGGAATCCAATCCCGCAAAAGCGGGATCCCGTAAATGCGGGATCCCGCACCTTTTTTGCGGGATCAGAAATGCGGGATTACTGATGCGGGATCCCGCACGCTTGCGGGACTGAAAAAAATATTTAAGAATGGGCTCAGACAACGTTCTGATTATTTATTAAACCCAGCACAGCCTCAATGATAGGTATATTAACTACTTTGCCTCGGATCTCGTGACTTTTCTATAGAATTTGTATGGAAAATAATTGGAGTTTCCTAAATCTAGATGTGATCACAGCAGCAACCGATAATGCAGCAGTCATGTGTAAAGTCGGGAGATTATTATCAGTTCACCACCAATTATGCTTTGCACATGGGTTGCAACTCGCTGTTCTTGAAGTTCTATGTAATCAGAGACAAGAAGAAGAAATAAAGTCAAGTTGAAGTACTCGAAAATAGACCGGATGGTGGGAGTGATAATGAAAATGATGACGAGCAAGGTGACTTTTCGGTTGAGGAAGACATTCAAGAAGGAGAGTTGCTACCACAATACAGGTAGATAAGTATTGTCAGACCAATAGATATTTCAATGAAAATCATTATAACTTATTCCATTTTTTGTTTTTACTGATTCAAAAAGTCAGGAAAATTGTCAAGCTTTTTAGTTCGAAATTTCCAGTAACAATAATTAATGATCTTCTGCAAATATATATTAAAGCAGAATTCTGCAAAGAATTACAGCTGATCCTAGATTGCCGAACGCGCTGGAACAGTCTCGCAACAATGTTATCGAGGTTCAACCAAGTCAAAGAGTACATACTTAAAGCACTTATTGATCTGCCATCATCTTCATTTTCATTCACTGATGAAGAATTTATAACATCGAGTAATATTGAGTAATATTGAACGAGCTTTAAAGCCAGTAAAGCTTGCTGTAAATATAATATGCCGCGAGGACGCAAAATTAGTTTCTGCAGAAACCACATTGCGTTTCATGATAAGCAAACTGGATCGACAAAATACCAGGTTAAGCCAGGAATTTGGAGTGTCGCTATCTCGCCGGATAAAATAACGCCACACATCAATGACTGTCGTATTTCTGTGCTTAGAAAATCCTAACAAATATCTAGAAAAAGATTCAAGATCTACAAATGTGGTGGACGTTCCATTCTTTCATCCAAGCAAAGTTACACTTCGAACTAAAATGAAGTGTTTAATTGAGAGACTGTTGTCAGACACGCAGGTACAACCTGAAACTCGAAACCAACAAGTGGATGACGATGGCGATGAAGAAGTCACGCCTTTATCGAATCTATTAAATGATGAGCCTTCGCCTGTACTAGAAGATGAATTAAAGCACAGTCTCCGTACAGAATGGATAGCCAAGTAACATGAAGTCAACTCCACCTAATAGCGTAGAAGCTGAACGTGCTTTTTCCGCCGCTGGCTATTTATGCAACAAGATAAGATCAAATCTAAAAGATGAAACGTTAGGGACTTATCATTTTCTACGATAGTATTATCAGAAAAAAAGCTATTTTTTATGCCTCTAAAAGTCGAAACTAATAAATATGTTAAATTGTCAATACAAATTACAAATCTATTAGGTGAAAAGTTGTATTATAGTGTTCCTTATAAGAAGCTGATTATTTATACCTCTAAAACATCATTATTTTCACTTGTTAATAGTAATATGAGTAAAAAAAACTGCATAATAATAAAAAAAAAAATCAAATTTACTCGTCTTTATTTGATATATTTTTTTAAATAACTAAATGTATACTTGAAACAGTTTTTTTTATTAAAAAAATCTCAATCCCGCAAATCCCGCGGGATCCGCGGGACTGACGACCTCAATCCCGCAGTCTTGCGGGATCGCGATTTTGATGCGGGATTGGATTCCCTAGTGGCAATGTCTTGAGTCCAGACCCATAACGTAAGTAGCAAGAAATATTGAATGCGATTTGTAATATTACAATAATTCAATCTCCAATAAAATTCGTCATAGATTCGGCAAATCATATTAAATTTTCAATACAAACACGATTTATTGTGAAACGATAATCACGCTTTTTACGAAATGTGTCAATAAGATGTCTATGAAGAAATAATTCTATAAGCACCACAAGCATTTACAAACAGCTCAAGTAAAATATATAATATATTTTATTTACTTTTTTACATAAATACATAAAAAAGCACCAGCTTTTTATGCTATGTTTGTGAATTCTGAATAGTCCTTAGGTTACTATTGGGTGGTCCTAGTGGTACGATGCGGCCAAAAAAAAAATAGTTTTTGACCGATTAAAACTTTGCAAATTAATCAAAGATCAGATTTTAAAATAATTTCAAAGTTCAGATGATATGACGAAAAGTTATCGGGAGATTTAAATATGATATGAATTCAGAAAAAATGAATTTTTTTCAATTTTAATCTGATTTTACATCTTCTGTTATCAATCAATCCATATTCCTACGTATATTTCCACAAGTAAGATTCCAGTTGTCTAATTCAATAAAATGAACAAATTATAGATTGTCTTCTCTATATAATAAAAAAACAAAATATTTAGAATAAGTGGTACCTATACCTACCTCATCACATCGCTGAGTTATTTTAATAAAAAGGCTTGCAAATTAAATAGGTGCCTTCTGTTACAACATGTCCTCGAGAATTTTATGAGATTGAATACAAATTAATAGTAATAGCAATAGTTGCTATACTTGAAGTAGTTGTTGGTACTATAGTATTTGAAGCGAGTTTGCCTGTTGTAATAATTTATTACTCTCTTACATTTAATAGTTATTTTAATATTACACTTCTTGTAGCAAAAATATTATTATGTACGTAGTAGTCACTGTTAGTATTAAAATGTTTGAGAACCGGTTGTTCCTATAGGTAATAAACGCAATAGAACAACTACCTACTGTTGTACATGTATGTATGTCTTTTCAATCAAAACAGGGTGTTTCTGAGAACATTTATATAAAATGTATGATGTCATAGTGTTTTTTTTTATTAAATCTATTATGATTGAAAGTATTTTAAATTTTTATCTTGTCATCAATTATTTGATTGTAGCTACGAATTAGTATTTTGAAGAATTGTAAGCTTAAATAAGCTTATCTAAAGAAATAATATTGTGATGTAAAGATTGTCACACAAAAAAGGTAAGGTTATGTTATTTTATTTAAGAATAAAATGAATTTTTCTATTCCCAAGTGGAACATTGTAAATGAAATAATCGAGATTTTAATTAAGATGATTTGACACATTTGATTACTTATTATATATTTTTTTGCAAAGTACTTCGTTAATATTTACCGAGCACTTTCAAAGCAGTGCTAAAATTAGTTATTGCATCATGGGACAGATGTTTTAGTACAGAATGTTTTATTAGCAAGATGTTTAAAAAATATTATTAAAAATGCAGGTGTTCCTGATGCAATATGCGCCTAATTCAACAACTTCCTTATAATCAGTCGTATGTAAGGATATATTGTAATAATTATAGCTAGTTCGAAGATTATAGAGTCGACACGAGTTTAATAGTAAATTTTCTAGAAAAACAGTCAACTTTCGACATCAAATTAAGGATAGTAAATAAGTATCCACACTTAATTGGAAGTGTATAGTAATTACACCTCTCGACTCACCTGTTGCGAATTGTGCAGAATAGTAATTATTGGCATATGATATGCAACTGTCGTTTAAATATAATTTCTCGAGAAATTGATACAACATATACTTTTTCATGCAATATACTCTACATACATTTTTTTAAAAAGAAACTAAGGTTTTTTATTATTGTTTATTATTATTGTTACTCTCTTTAAATTGACTTTGGCCATCATTACAGTTTTCAGCCAATGCGATGTGCAAAGAGAATTCTATACAACGCAAACTATTTTGAGAATCTTTCGGTAAGAATTCACTCGATGTCGGGTGCCTTGCCAAAAGAAAAAAAAAAGAAAGAATGCTGAAATGTGTAGATTACATAAGTCTACCGGAAGAAAACGAATTTGACAAGATGCAAGTTCATATTATATATAAATATCAACAACATTTTGCAATATTTTTTACATATTTTTAATAATTAATTTATTTTTCTTCTTTTAGATTCGTACAGAATTTTCATTCGAAAATGGAAACTTTTATTTTATATTTTTCAAAAACAGAGTTTAAATCTCGTATATTTACATGCATACTGTGATTAAATATTGTACAACAGTTAAGTACAACGTGCCAAATGATTTTCAAATAAACTTAAGTGTGGTTAAAAGTCTAGGATTTTTGCAAAGAAGCATAATATCATCATAAATAGCTGACGATATTACTTAAGAACTTAAATACGAAATTTATAATAATAATAATACCAAAGAGAATAATATGACAGTACTGTGTCCACCTGTAGAATTAAAATAACTGCTGTCCCAAGGAGAAATAAAACATTAATAATACAAAGTACTCAATGCAATAAGACTGGACACCTGCCCACCTGCTCAAAATAGTGACGTCTGGTTATTTTAAAGTTTTCAACATTGCGAAAATTTATGCTTACTACAGACACGGTAAAATAACACATTTTGTTTACTTAGAACATTTTATGTATGATTATATAACCGTTTTACTAAGTATATTTTTATTTTTTTAGATTGTGTAGGTAATAACAGAATAATGCATTTAATGAGCTTTATAGAAAATAAATTCGGCACTAGTAAAAATTAATATTTGATGTTATTTTCAACAAAAAAAATTCTCTGGATAATGTCATCTCCACGAAACCTTGACGCATGCGCTCTGATATATAATATTTTATCTGCGTAAACAATAAACAAAATTGTTGTTTAACACGTTTTTTAATGCTTGAATAAGTTTACTCATGTTAAAAACCATAGAATTATATTACTTCGTATAGAAGTGCTGGTAGCTTAGCCGCGATGTTCCAACTCAGGTCGGCCGATCGGCCGACCTGCATTTTTGCCTTGTTCAGTACGAAATTGACCATCGTTCGAGTAAGACGTAGCGTTCCTTACAAAAATGCACGTTACACATGCACTATTCAGGTGTATACAACTCAATGGTGTTTTATCAACTATAATTTAATTTTCTGTAAGTATCTTAAATTCCCATTATGGAGTAACTATGTCGCCCTGAGACCCCAAATGAGGCATAAGGAGAGCGAAACGTTCATTCCACATCACAAAACTCTCCACGCTCCTCTTGGAAGCATAAGTGGAGGATCATGCGCCAAAAAACAAATTAAACACCCTTTCCAAACCACAGAAAATACAGAACAGGTGGTGAGCCCATTACTTGGAGTAAATATTGTCACACATTTGTAAGTTTTTAGTTATATAAAAGAAAGGCAAAAAAAATATTTACCGTTAGCAATCCAGTGTCTCAAGTTCGATTCTCGCTCTTTTCTGATCAATATACTCTTTTATTCAATGTCATATAAGTGCATATATCCATGAAGTTATATCTTTTGACTATAAGACCATTCAGATAAAAACAATAAATTATTGTCAATTTTTACTTTTTCCGAGAAACAATCTGCAGGGAGCAGAACAAGTTTTATTTATGTAGGAAAAATATTAGATTTTATTCAAATTTCAAATAATAAAAAAAAATCATTGTACTATCGTTTCATTTTATGCGTGTTTGATAATATTTGGTGATAACATGTTTGTTTGTTGTGTCATTAAAAAAAAGGTTGTGTATGAAATAGTTAGATACATTCTCTCTTTACTTGCAGACATACAACGGAAAATGTTGTGAACACCTGATAAAAGTCTTGCTTCCTTATTGTTAATATATGAGTGAGAGAGAAATACGGATGCATCACATGAGTAAAAGAGTACGTCGTAAAGGACTCGATATTGTACTATTGTAACCATATTATATCCGTACACATAGAAAAAAGTTCATTGCATTCATATTGATGTTGTCTTATGCAGTGTATACTTGACATCCTTTTTCTAAAGTTGCTACTTCTCTCTGCTAGTACTACAAATTGCTAATATTTAAAAAAGGAACATGAAAATTGTGATTCATTGTTCTAAACACCATATCTAGTACTTTAGTACATATAAATCTATGTTAAAAACGCACAAATACTCGAAAAATAAAACATTATGTGTTTATATTAGCAACTACTGAAAGAAATTGCAAATAAAACTATATATTTTTTTATTTCTTTGTTAAGTAACGCCGAGAACACCGCGTAGTGGAGTGTATGTTAATAATATTAGATTCCTAATTCAAAACATGTAGCAGCGAACGAGTAAGTAAGTACCTTATTCTAAATAGTAGCCAGTGATTGGTGATAGAGAAGTAAAGTATATGTGTGTGTGTAAACCAAGTAGTGTGAATAGGTAGGTACTCCGTTACCTAGTACTTATATAGGTACATCTGCGTGGTAACTGGTACTTTAGCTAAGATACAACTTTAACTAAGTAAGTACCAGGAGTAATACCTGTTACTTTAGGGAAGGGTAAACGGGAGTGAGTACCTAATGAGATATTCGTACTTCTGAAAGAACACTATTATTTGTTTGAATACCTGGTAGATATATTGATACTATGTTGAAGAAAATTACTTAATAGAAGAAGGTGTTTCTAAAGGGGAGGGAAAACGGAATCAGTAATTAGATATTTGTACTTTTGGATGGACATAACACATATAATGCAGGTGCTTGTCTGAAGAGTAGAAGAACAAAAGTAGTATGTTCTTGGAGATGTTGAATGGAAATGAAAAGGTGCGAGTAGTTACACGTTACTTAAATAACATGTTGTAAAAAGGTTAGGGGAATCAGATGGAAGGCATTGGCTAAAGGACAAATTTAAGTGGTAAGCTCATAAAGAGGCATATATCCAGCAGTGGACGAATATGGACTGAAGAAAATAAAATGTATTTCTGACGCATAAAGACAAAATCGTTTCTTTTTGTGACGTTGATACCAGTGATATAATAACTTTATGGCTATGGTTTTATTTTACCAGTTTTTTTTTCATAAAAGCAGTTTATTGATAAATGTATAAATCTAAATAACGTATAGGTAATCTTGGATAAAGTGAGGTTTAATACGCCTCGTGAAGTCGCCGGTGGAGAATAGGTTTCCCGCTCTTTTGTGTAACTTTTCGAGTATCCTGCAAAAGGCAGGTGTTCATATAACCTCATAGATAAACATCTACAATTCAGCGACGAGGCATGCCACCTATCCTGAATGATTTTTTATTAACATGGAGAGGATAATCTGCATGTTTATTAAATGCAGTTAGTTTTCTGACTTCCCTATTGTGGGACATGACGTGATGTTATAGTCTGTTATACTTAATACAGTGGTGATAAAAAAAAACTCGAGTGATTTCTATTTGAAGTAAAAATTTAAATTAAACCTATTATCTTTTGAGTTTAGAGTAAATATTAGTATAAAGACACGACAAATGACCATTCTAAGTGTCATTACATTACTAAATGGCTGGGTGTTAAATGTATATAAAAACTACCGTTAATACTCGACCATTAGGTTGTGCGAGTACGACTCTGTTTGACAAAAAAAGCTTTCAAACAGTTAAGCGCAATACTGGAAACATCCGCGAGAGTCGCCGCGACGACATAATTATTATTGTTATGGTATCAAATTGTAAACAATGAACGGCAGTTATAATGATTGTCAATTGTTTTGACAAATGAACAGAAAAATAATATCGAACGAATTTCAAAATAATGCGCAAAGTGAGTATGCACCTACTTGACTGCAAGTAAAATTGAATATAATTATAATATTTATTAAAACTATGACAAAAAAGAATGGAGAGGACTATTTGTATATCTGTAGAGTAAGACGCCGGTTACCCCAACTGCGGAAGATGCTGTGATGGTTAAAAAAGGATCTATGAGAATTCTTTTTGCTAAAAGTTTCTTGATAGAAAATCGGTATTTTCTTAAATATCAAACGAACGCATTGAATTTATTAGTATGAACATCCAGAAGTCTTCTATGCGTCAATATAAAAAAAACAATCAAAATGAATGTCATGCCTAATCGCTGAATATAAATTGTCAAACAATTAAAATGTGAAGTTATAGATGTGAGTTTAATTATTCGTCTTATAAATATCGTAAAAAAACTAATGCTTATTCATGTTTTATGCATTCTTTGACATCCTTACTGTGTAAAGATGTATAAAAACAGTTTTAAATCTGAGATTACATGTGTCAATAAAAAATACTATAACCGATAGCAATAAAATGATAATATATAGAAAAAAAACATTAAAAGTAGCACACATAAGTAGTATCGAACATATATCGAAAAAATATCGAGCCCATTGAAATATAAAAGTCGTACACAGAGTGACGAAACATACTATAAACATAATAATATGTATTTCAAATAAATCATTAGAACAAGTTCTAAATTCAAATAAAATAACAAACCATCCAATAATTATAGTAGTTAATAATCCTTATTGGACACTTTTAAACACTTCACTATGCACTTTTCGTTCGATTTTCAAAATTCAAAACTATCAAACAATTAATTTTCAATATCGAATGTTGTATTAAAATTATAATAATATGTTTGTCTCACTCTAAAACACCATTGCGGAAAAGAGATAAAAACACAATAATGAGTGCCACATTGAGAAAAGAAAAACCATACGCGAACCAACCGTGTCTATCAACACTCGTTGATCGTCTGCAAGATGTTGTCATGGTAAGTAAAAGGCGCCTGCGGAGGCAAAATACTACCAGCGATAATAACCTTTCAATACGTATAAAGCTAATACACCGTGTAAAAAAGTATACACCATTAAGATGAATACAATATTGATGAGGATATATTAATCCGTTGATGTATAACTAAGTGCCTTATTCCTATATTGTATTTTAATCCACTTATAGTCATAGAGGTTCGAGTTACCTCTCTTTTCCCGATATAGCGCGTTTCTTGTGTCGTTTTATATTCAACAACAACAGGGGTCGCCCGATAACGTGGTTCAAACATCACACTCTAAACGCATTGCAAATGGAGATTGTACCAAGTTGTACACTTAGAATGTGAGTAAGGCTCGAGATGAAAAACTCGTATGGATTATTTTGTGCAAAAGCCTTCTTATTGAAGGTGCAAAACGTGAATGAGACAAAATGTAAACAATACATGTACGCGTGTGAATTTTGTTTTAGTTAATTGTTTTTGTACATTTTTACTTTTAGTACAATACTGTTTTATATTAAATTTCCGCGCGTAGTAAAACTTGTATTGGCTTATATGGTAATTTCCTACATCGACTTTTTGAATGTATTACAATATTATATTGTTTTAATATTGAAATGACATGTGTAAGTCGAGGATAATCATGTCTCCTTACACAATACACTTATTGTTAAAAGCATTTTATTTTTAAAAGCGCAATTTAATATAAAACTGTTTCTTAAACATTGTGTAAAAGATAATGCAGATGTCAATGCCAATTTCAAAACTTTTGAAATTTAAAATTACATAACAGTTAGAGCACATTAAGATTAAATACGTCTTTTTAAAATTAATTTAATCAAATAATGTTTATTTATTTATTTATTCTTCTTGCACATCATCATAACATTACAGTACAGTTTTGTGGAGCACCCGACAAAGTATTGTTCTCCCACTCTTTTTCGTAATATTTCAAGTGTCCTGTAAATGGTAGGTATTTGTTTGAAAAATAAAAAAAAAACATTTTACGTCTTAAATTCAGCAATGAGGTTTGCCACCCATCCTGAATGTCTTGATAGTAATCTTTGTAGATGCAATAAATTTATCCTAAAAGCTTTTGTTTTCCTTCGAGAGTTGTGATAGGGCAGATGAACAACACTCACTCAACTATGATTATTCACAAAAATCAACATTTGACCGACGGGTTCTAGTTGAAGTCTATATTAAACTGATCGTTATGTTAAAATTAAAAACAATATCCGATAAATAACATTTCAGCAAACTTACATAAGTTACCTTAACAATATTTTCCAGGTATATGTATATTAATAATTATTAGCTTATCAGACTCATTTCTTATATTTTTTTGTTTGTCTTATCATTTAAAATTCAAATTATTTTTTTGTAACTGCATATTTAGTTTTATTCCAAAACACATATATCTTTTTTTCATCAATTTATTTGCATGAAACTGTAAATTAATGTCTTCGTCTGTCAAATTGTAACTATTTTTTTTGTTCAACATGTACTTAAAAATAAATAAATAAAATAAATTCATGTCGTGTGAAATTAATAATTAATATTATTATGATAATTTTTCATAAAGTTGCAGATAAAATAAATGAGTAAAACAGAACATTATTTTAATTTTAAATTATATATCGTACAATCAACTCCTCGGAGGCAAAACTCTAATGTGAATCCTAGTGCATATTATAAACCTAGCCTTTATACATTATTTATATCCATAAAGGCTACACTGTATTTACTTCTGAAGTAGTGACAAAGTTAGTATAATATTACATACTCAGTCACTTCCTCTCATAACAACCAGTTGCACAGTATGGAAGGAGCTTACTTGCAGAATAATAATATATAACTCACTACACATAAATACAAAGCTGCCTGGTCACTATAAAAGCTCAGGAATAGATATTGTGTATATTATGTATTTCCTCTGTATCACAAGTCTTAGTACGACGAATAGACAACACATCACAAAATGAGCAGAATAGTAATGGGGTGTTCACATTTGGCGAACATCGCCAGGCGAATTTCAAAATATAACGCCAAGCGAAAAAACAAAATTCGCCGTACGCCCATTGATCGTCACACCTGTTCACACAGTCCACCGATTTAGAAACGATCTGTCAGATGCGCTTTGATTTTGACACTGTTTTCAAAATGGCGGACGTCGAGATGGAGATCGCGAAGTGTTTATTTTTAGTCGAAAATGTTATAGTAGATGTTATAAGGCGCCTTTTAATTAAGGAAACAAATGCCACAAACCAACAACAAAGATAACAGCTGTCACGAAGCGGGAAACATTATAAAATTTATAGGTTATAAAGTTTTTACCATAGATACGAACGCCGCGCACATCTGCGCATGCGCGAATCGTTCAATTGGCCGAAAATGTTGGAAGGTGGTCAACTCGAGACGATATCGTTTCTACTGGTTTTTATCGTTTCAGACTAGCTGTCATTTTGTTCACACGGTTCAAATGGCTGGCGATATTTTGGTGCCTGGCGATATTCGCCAAAGTGAGAACACCACATAAGTTCAACCTTCGTGAAACGATTTTCTTAAAATGTTATTTATGCAGTTGAATTATTGGTTACTCCACTAGTGCAAGATTTCATGGTAGTATAGATACGAGAAGACGGTTAGTAGGTATGTATAGTAGGTACACATATTGCCACAAAACTTTTTTATTTATTTTTCTTGAAATACAATTATTTATTGTGATTTTTTTATGGAGCAACTAGAAAACGAGCTTTAAATACAGTTCGTTCAAATAAAGCATTTAGCATCCTCTTATACCAGCAATACTATTGATGTTTGGGGATTTCAAATTTTTTATTGGTGAATTTAATATGTATGTGTTCAATTATTCAGATTGTATTGTATGTATTGACTTTTTAATAAAAATTCTTTAACATAAATTTATGTTAAAAAAAAAAATAGAACACCATCCTCATATTATTTTCTCGTAGGTTCCATGTTTTAGTAAAGATTTCAACGAGTAAACGCACGAAACCTTCTAAAGCTATAAACTATGTAAGTTAGCATTAAACTACGCAAGTGAATTCATATTAGGAACAATAAAAAATATTTATGTAGTACTTTACTGGTTACCAAAAATTTGAAAAATTAGTTATGAAATAGATATGTAATATTAATAAATAATATTTTAAGATAAAAAGTGTCTTCAAAAGTAGAAACATTAGATGCTTAAGTATCTATATAATTATTATGACCACTTAGGACATTAAACAAAAATCATAGAATACATTGATCCTACATTTTAATTGTGAGGTAATTTTATGTAGTCACGATTGTGATATGAAAACGGATGTAAAGTGAACATTTAGTAGTTAAAAACAATTTACACATCTAGATTAAGAGTGAAAGTAGAAAAATATTGTGTCTACCAAACAAGTATGATACATTTTCCTTAATAGTTCCAAGAATATTTAAGTAATGCTCATGCCGTATGCTGACAAAAATGCTATGAGTTCATTGTATAAACCATTGATTTCAAAATGAGTTTTTAGACTGGTATTACCATGATGAAACATCAAATTCAATTTCAAAAGAAGTTATGACACTTGATTTGATATGTCATTTGTTCTTAAGATATTTTTGGTAGGTAAATATTTTTAAAATAAACGTTTGTTATGTGATATTATTGGTCGCGAGTCGACTTTCAAGAGCTTTCGCTTTCGTTGTCAGGCTGAGAACTGCAAAGCCTTACGTAAAAAGTCTTTATGTAAAATAACAACAATATTAAAAAGACTGGTACAAAAAATAAAAAATAAAAAGGAGTCTTCTATACGGGTTTATTTGAAACAAAAATATCGGTGAGGTACTGCAGTGATTCAAATATTACAATTTATTGGTGCGCGGTGGAAGTTCATGTCAAATTAATCGCGAACCGGCTTTAGAGAGCTTCCGCTCTCATCATCAGGCTGACATACTGTACTAAGTAAATAGGTACTGTTGGGCGTATTATTAACAATTATTTTTTCTCATAACCAACTAGTATTTGAATGTAATTTCTTCACTCCACGTTAGCCTGATGATGAGAGTGAAAGCTCTTAAAAGCTAGCTCATGATTAATAAGGTCACTATGGAAGCACTAAAATGAGTGTTTTATTGAAAATGAGTTCGTCGGTAGCCTGGAGGTAGAGTCTCGGTCTCGTGAACATGGGGTCGGTGGTTCGATACCAGAATAAATAAATAAATAAATAAATAAATAAATAAAAAAAAAAAAAAAAAAAAATAGATTTTTTATGCTTAATAAATAAATAAAAAAAAAAAATATCTTTTTAAAAAAAAAAAAAATTTATAATAATTTAGTTCAATACCTTATGCATAAAAATAATAACATACAGATCATTATTCAAGAATACGCAATTTTGATATTATTATTCATTATTATAAAACACAACAGTCTAGCAGCAATCCTACTCAGACTTCCGTCTTTATATTATTATTACAAACACACTTCTATTACACAAAGCTCTTGACTATTACGAATTACGATAACTACTGTAGTCTAAGAGAGAACGTACATAAAACGTATGTATATTCCTCAGACATTGACTATGTTTTTCATATCATAAAGTCATCGTTACCCATTCCATATAAGAACAACAGTTAAATAAATAGTAGAAATAATGACCATCATTAGCAGACTTGCTTTATTGCAAGTATTGAATATATAACATTCATACGTTTAATGATCAAGTAAGAGACATATTAGATATTTATTAATGGTTGATTTAAAATCATCTTGCATGGAAAATAACATCAAACTAGCATTAATTTGCAAATAGTGAATTTGATTTATATTTTCTAAAACTTTGGATGATCAGACCAAAGAGCAACTAAGTAGGTATGTTATTTACTCAATGGACCAGACAAACCAATATTATACCACTATACTATACCATCACGGCATATCTGAGAAGTGGGGTAGTCAGCAGACTAGTTGCATTTAATAAGTATGCAAGCTTTTCTCCCCGTGCCAACAAAAAATTAAGACATTCAGGATGGATGGTAAACCTCATTGCTGAATAGATGTAAAATGTCTTTGTTTCGAACACGTGCCTTTTATAGAATACTCGAAAACTTACGGAAAAGAGTGGAAGAACAATTATTTTCCGGGTGTTCCATGGAGCATAAAAAAAATATTGCACAAATTATGATGATTCCAATACAGAAGATATTACATCTCAATCGAATATTTAAAAGTCATTGAGTTTAATGAGAAATAAGAATACATACTAAAATAATTGATACAAACCGTATGAAGGAAGTCAATTTACTATTGCAATAAAAAAACAGTAATAATAATAATATGATGAATAATTTAAAACAATAATACTTTATGAAGATTAGACATTATAAATCTTTACATTTTCTCAATTTCCTTAAAGCTTTTGTTTGAATATCTTTCAACGTGAATCACCAACATCCATAAAATATATGAGGCATAACCCTTTAATGGACATATTATTACGTACGTGATTTTTCCTATTTTAGAATAATATCTATGATTTTATTGTTAACGGTTGAAGTTCATTATATTTGAAGGTTATTTTGCAATTTAAATATGATTAATTAGTTGGTTTTCATAGTTTATTAAACCCAATTATTTCTTAGTCAAGATAATCACTTAAAGTAGTTTGAAATTGGGAATTTAATTAACATTTATTTCGCAGTTATAAGATTGACGTGAAGGAAATGCCATAATACACTATATTCGACGATGTATGAACATTTGTGAAGATTTTTTAACACACATAATATTCTTTAGACTCTTCGTCTTTAACTCTTTATTTATGAATTTTTTACTGTGCGTTGATTACAATATATACAATTTTAAACAGAAATGCATTCAAATTAGATAAAATTAAATATATAGAGGGCAAGTTTATCGCAAAAGCGTGATCTCTTGCATTAACTAACTATTGTAAGTGATCATTCAAAAGCTAAGCATTAGTAAAATATAGCGAATTAGAATTTTAACATCTTTCATTTTTCGTGGAGAATCCGGCAAAGAATTATTCTTCCCTACTATTATCGTAGGTTTTCAAGTGTCCAGTAAAAAAAGTTGCTTAAAAAATAAAGAAATTGCACATCTTACATACTGAACGTCTTAATTTGTTGCTGGCACAAAAAGGACGGCTAGCATGTTTAATACATAGGTACAGCTGGTCTGCTGGCTGCCCCACTTGTGGGGTATAACATAATAGTATAAAAGTAGTAGTACCTTTTGTATGTCATGACAGTTTATAGATTAAAAATAAGATAGATTTATTTTTTTATATCATTATGTCAATATTCATTAAGAAAATATAGAGGTATTCTACATAATTATTTATTCACAAAATATTTATTTGATGCCAAGAAACATACGTAAATCAAATTATTTATTTATTCTTTTGTTAAAATAACTAACTAACATAACTTATGTTTGACAATAGAAAGTGAGTGTGTGAGATATTTGAATTCAATTAACATTAATCGAAGGTTCATAGAGATAAGTCAGTGTTTTATGATGATGTTCATGATAGGTGAAATTGTCAGTACTTTATGAACAATCAACCTATGAATAATGAAACGTAATATCAAATATATAAATGATATTTATGTATTGTGCGTTCATAAAGCACAGAGATAGTAAATAATAATAAAAAATGTATATTTATATATTCGTATTAATGACCAATACAATGATAAAAATCTATATTTTTTATTATTATGAAAGTCAAAAACTAATAGAGAATTGTATCTATATATGTGCTTTCTTCTTCTAAAACTTATATAGATTTACGTAATTGAATGATAAATGTAGAGAAATGATAATTTGCAAGAATGTTTAAAGATGGTTGAAAGATGAAAATATCATATTTCAAAAAACTAACTAAGAATATAAAAAAAAAACAATAAAAAAGTTCATGTATATTATTTCACATATTTATTATAACCTTTGGTTGGTTGGTAGAAATTGCCTAAAGGCAATAAACCCGCCATTTGTGTTATATAGTTTATTCCACAATAAAGATTATTTTATTTTATTTTTATTTTTTATGTTATAAATAATTTTCTAACAAATTTAAATCACACTGAATATACTTAATAGTGCTAAAAAATTGTATCTAATTTCATTATACTTGTCTACCTTTCATCGGAAATGTTTGGAAGGAATCGTTTGTGCGATTAACTCTCCTTCAAGTATTTCTTTTATTATACTCGCACAACGTTATTAAACAGCACTGACATGATGTCAATAAAGCCATGTTTATTTTTACTATAGCAAACTTATTGCTAGCTCTTTTGATTTGTATAAAAAAAAAGTGGAGAAATTTGCCAACGATTGTTATACTCGTATGGTACTCATGAATATAATATTATTTTGAATATCAAGTTGTTTGTCAGGTTATACAAGATTCATTGTAGTAGTAGTATTGATAGTGGTAATACGGGGCCGGGGCCCGGGGCTAAAGATGTGACCTTAATTCGCAGGTCCGATCACAGGTCGACTTGCGCTGTTACCTACAATACAACCTACTTTGTGAGATTATTTTAATATTTGTATATTATTTATGTTATGCATCATTATTTTATTAATTCAAAATTTATCACACCAGATTCTTGATCAATAATTTACATTTGACAAGAACTCTGCAGATATTAGTGTTGTCTCTAAAAATATGAATGAAAGAGACGATAGTCCTGCCTGGCTGAATTATGTTTTGAGAATAAAACGGAAGTTGGATAAAAACAGAATCTCTTTTCTTCCATTAGGTTCCCGGGTAAGTTGGAAGACATCGCATATTACTGATAAACTCGCCCTCTGTACATTGAATTGTATAAATGATATTTTCTATGATAAATGTTTTAATTTGTATTATTGTAAACAATGTACAGTGAAGAATAAATAATAAATAAGATCGTTCTTTCAGAGAAGACCTGTCCTATAAAAAACGATATCAAAATGATAGTTGTGCAGTAGAAAGAGGTAACTCAATAAGGATAGTCGAAAAATTTAAAAGAAAAAAAGAATATTTATAATTTTTTAAGTTATATTATGATTTGCAAGAGTTAAAGTCCAAAAGATGGAGTCTCAAAATAAGCTCTAAAAGTTTTAAGGTAAGCTTGTATTTAAGTCGTCAAGAAAAAATTTACACAAAATCGTGAGAAAAAGATGATATATTTACAAAAGTAAATTCAAGTACACATATGCTTCATACATTACAAAAAAATAGTCAAACAATTGATAAAATGAAAAAAAAACATGTGCAACTTTTATTACGTACATACAAACCCAAAGTTCAAAATACAATGATTACCTCAACACAGAATCTTCTGTTATCATAACGAAGTGTAAAGCGCAGGTGCCCTAGAATAAGGGAAAAGTCCCAAATATCGTCTCCCACGAATTTTGGCTACCTATAAATATCTATTGTAGAAATCATTTTAATAATAGATTATTGGATCTCAGTTGTAGATTTGAGAAAAGGTTCTAGTATTATAAGGACGCCTGTTGGTATACAAGAAGGATATAGATGCAGGTAGTATGGATTCATTTTATTATGTAATAATGTAGGTATATTATTATTATTATAACTATTACTCATGTCCTAAGGGTGACATTTTGTGTTACGCAAGGTGCTTCTTAATTTAATATATTATTTATGGATCTTTATGGACAGTTCACACTTTAATTTTTGTATTTAAATCGTTACAGTTACATCGGTCTTATGTCTGATTATCATCATCATCATCATCGCCCTCAACGCTCCTCTCGGGAGCACAGGGCAGAAACCAGCCTCCTCCATTCAGAGCGTCTCTGTGCCAATTGCGTCACCTCTTTCCACGACATTCCTTGCGCTCTGATATCGTTGTCATAGGAACGGTGTATTGTGAAAGAGGGACGCCCGGGCCGACGGAACCCATGTCTGATTATACACATTCGTTAATTATTTTATTATGATCGTGATAAATATGGAAAATTGTTAGCTTAAAAGAAACGATTTCTACAGAAAGAGAGATTTTGTATCACAGAAATGTTCAAATTTGGAAAGAACATTTCTTTTGATTTTAGTTTTAAAGGAAAAAATATCTACCTACATAAAAAATAAAGAAACATAAAATATTTATGATTTATTCTACGCACAGATGTATCAAGCAAAACATAATACATATAACGTTAAAAAATATTTTAATTTTATTCAATTTTATGGTAAGAATCTAGATTTGAATGAGTTATTAATTAAATGAAGCTAAGATACTTAATACCATTAAGTTTTTCATACAGAAATTTTATTGTTTATTTCATAATCGGGTAAATAATTTGTTGAAAGCTCTATCAAATCAAAAATTTTCTACGTAACATGTGTGATGCGAGCTTTATTCCATTATGCCCAGATCAATCCTATCGTAGAAAAGCTGTTACTTATTGTTATTAAGGTCCGTTTAATTCTTGACAAGGGTGTAAATAAAAAAAAATATCGTGGGAAGAAGTCCAAGTCAGCCATCAGGTTTTAGAAAATACTATAGTAAAAAAATCAATGTTTACACCTGGCGAAGATCAGGATATAATAAAAACTGACCACAATTATATTCCACGCACCCAAGTTATTGATAGATCAAACTTTTAAATCTTTTGTTTAATTTAATATTTTCAGTAGATGACACTGATATTACCTATTATGAATTTCTTCAAAAACACTACTTCTTGTTAATGATCTTATGTGTTAAAATTTATATTTTTTGAGACATAAAACTTAATGATACTAAAATAATAATTTAAATTTCAACGAATAAAACAAAAAAAGTTTATATTTCAGATTATCAAAACGAATTTGAACACGAACATGAACACATTCACTACAAAATACTAAAAAAACAGACGAATTAAAAGAATGAAAGATTGTACAGACCATTGAATATAATATATTAATACAGTCTATACTGGATATAAATAATATAAACAGACTTTCATACAAACCAACTCAAAAATATTTTTATTATTAACCGTGCGTTATACTCACATTATACATAATAATAATAAGTTTATGACAATTGGATGGACACCTTACACGGTTATAATGGCGATAGAGGATCTATCAGATATTAAACTTAAACCGTAGATCTTTTACAATGTAACGTTATGTTTATTGTACAGAGATCACGGTAATGGATCCTCACACATTGTGAGCGTCCATAGATCATGGTCATGCACTATACAAATTGGAAACGTCAGTTTTATTATTTTTTTCAGAGGGTAAATCAGATTACATAAAGTGGACACAGGTATAATAATTAAAAAATATTTTAAAATATACAGTTACTTTATAACTTTAAATATATCCAAGCTTCAGGACGACAAAAAAAAATTGAGGCTTTCATCAGTTTCATTATTTTCCACCATAAATTGTTTTGGGAACAAAAACAGCAAAAAAGAATCAACTTAAATTCATAAGAGCTAGTTGTACCAATAGAGTGGCTTATTTTCATGACAAAAATGCACTTTAATAAGCATTGCAGCATGACAAAAACGATAAAGTATCAGGATACATAATGACAAAACAGAATTGTCTTTCTTCACCCACTACATGGTTCTTGAAGGCTGGACGATCTCACATAATATCGTTCCTATGACAATAATAATAATGTCTATGAATCAGAGTGCTAGGAAACCCTGTACTACCAATAATAATGTATTGGATCTGTACTATGTACATATTATCTGACAGGAAAGGTTCTATAATTGTATATGAATATTATATTATTATACTTACTAAATATCCATGTCATTGTTACTACAATGATACCATTATTGCTTGACCCATATGGTTACGGTACAACATAGAAATTACATCACTCTTGTTATACCATGGTATATTTTATTGTAAGTCCTACAACATTATCTGTAACTCAGACAACATATTATTCTTTGACCATGAATTTGTTCTTTGTGTGATATCCTGCAGCGTGGTACCTATACAAAATAAATAGGGTTTTCAATAGAAACATTATTGAATTCCCAATCTAAATGCCTATAGATTTGTTTATTAAGTGAAGACCTAGTATATTTTAACGTGATTCTCAGACGCAAAAGGTGGAAACCGTCGACATTAATAACTATGGACTTTTTATAATATTTTCATATTTGAGACATCCTTTTCTTGCTGTCTTGCCAATCATACAGACTTGTATGGTTGGTAAGAAAGGGAAAGAATATGGATGAAACATTTAATAGACAGCAAACGACGTGAAGTTAGCATTTTTTCGCATGCAATGATTGTATTTCCTAAGTGACGCTCGCCTACGACCAACCACGACTCGACTACTGCCAATGTGCAACTATATTCAAAGCACACAATATTATCTGTCTACTAAGATGTGTTTCACTTATTGTGCTTTATTAATATTGTCTATTAATGTCTATGGTGGAAACAAACTTCCTTCATTTCGAGCGATTTTATAAGGGACATTTCAAGATTTAGCGAATGCAATATCAGAGAAATATATTATATAAATGATAATTATTACGTAGAAACAAGTCCACCATCTTTAAATTTATTCCTATAATGGTGAATAATATGTTGATAAAATATTTAATTGGAGGCAGTGGCTAAAGCTATTTCCAATACATTTAGTGTACGAAATATTGGCATCATGTTAAAGATCATCTCAAGAAATAAATGCATAAATTCAATGATAGATATATTATTTGATTTGCTGGTATGAAACATACGTAAATGGCCTAACATATTCCTGTCATAATGTTTTGTAGGCCATTTTAATGTTTCGCACAAAACATGGATGTACGCGGTAGTTATTTTCATAATTTCGGTAATCGTTATAAGTCATAAATATTTATTAGATATATGATTAATCTTGTTGTAAATCAAAATCGACGATTAAGTATTAGGTAGGTATATCTTAAAACGTGTTTGTACTGATTAAAACAATTACACTGGAATTGATTCAGTTTGATTACACAGTATCCACATAAAATCGTGATCAAATTAGACCATAAGACACTCTACAAAAAGCCATCTATGATAAATACTGAATAAACATTCTATGAACAATTTGATACGAACATTTTGAAGAAGTCGCTAAGAAATTAATAGAGATTTTGATATAACTTATTATTTTAGTCACGTACATTCGATAAGTAGTAATAGAGTTGAACGCTTGTTCTGTTACATTTTAAGACACGAAACCTAATTAATAATTAGGATGTAATAAATTAAACCAACACGTATGATGGCATTTCCGTGGTTGTTTTATTATAATTTTTTATCTGATTTAATAAAGTGTAGAAAGTGTTATGTAATCAAAGGTAATATAAAATGTACCTGCATCTTTTTTTATCTCACAATTAAAGATGTGTTGATGTTTAAATACCTTCCTATTCTTCAGGTTGTAGGTAATATCAAAGCGAGTTATGGTGATGAGTTCGGGTGAGACTTACCTGGAAAGAATAAAAAACAGAACATTAAAATTGTATTCATGAAAACAAAATAATCGTTAATTTAATTCAATTTGGTTTCACTATAGCCAATTAACCAATCCCAATAGGTTTTAATGAAACCAAATTTAATAAATCAATTTAACTTGAAAACTCGGCGTAAAGGCGGAATAACTATACCTACTGACAACTTCTATATAACTTTATAAATATTCATGTAGGTGCCAAGAACAAAATATGTTGAAGATAAACCATGAGATGATGTTGAAAGGTGAACCGATATAATAAGTTAAAATCAAACAATCAGAAGCTATTGTACAATACTCCTCATGTACCTAAGTTGGTTGAAACGTGCATATTTAAATAGATTAGTACTGGGATTCGAAGTGGACAACTTAAAGAATCCAATTTAAAATGTATTGTTCAAGTTTGTACCAAGTCAAATATGTAAGTTGTTTGACCTTTAATTGTTCTCACTATTCAAATGTAATTCAAGAAGATAATGTCCAAAGTAATTTGGATCCTAATCGATCATTCGTTTGCGCAACACTGGAAGCGATCAAAAAGATACTAAGTACTTTGAATAAGATCTATATCTGGAGTAAAAACGATAATTGATCTATTACGAATCGTTATCTAGTAGATAAGTTATTATTAAAAGTAATTTTATTGTTTGCAATAATGAAAAAAATAATCGAAGAACGTTTAAAGTTTATTTAAATAGAGGAAATTGAAAGTTTCCTTGTATTATTAATCTTGTATATCCGTTTGTATAAAAAGAACTTGGTAAGTTAACTTGAGTATTATAACATGTAAGAGGAGAATAAGACTAAATATATTAAGCATACGAGCTTAAAATTCAATAGATTTTCTTCAAACATTTATATTTTATTTAATTATTGTATTTTATAGGTTTATGATGCCAATGTGTAAACTACTTAGCAGCTACTTCGTGGTTTTAGAAGAGACCTTTTGTTTTGATCGTTTTTATTATCAACAGTGCCCTATAGATGCTCTTTAGTATTCTTAACTATTAAACAGCGTATGAACAAGTCATCAAAAACCATAAGAATGCTATAAATATTTTATGTTGCAAAGTTCAGGAATGATAATTCCTAATAGCCATTCCTGCATTTATGTACATATAATGAGTTACAATCCATTGGATTGGTCTGCAACAAGTTTAGATTTTCTTCTCCATTCCTCCTTATTCTCAGCCAGTCTTTTCAGCTCTACGAACGAACCACAGTTCATGTCCCTCTTCAGTTGGATTTCTTAAATAATAACATACAAAAATTACTTCAAACCAACTATTAGGTGACTTTTCAGAACAACGAATGTCTCTGCACGAAGTACCTACAGGCGGCTAGCACTTTTACAGCTAGAATTAATCCGTTCATTCGGGAAAACAAAACCTTTATTAGTAATCAAGACGCAGATAGATTGACCTCAAAACATCATAATATTTTACAAAACTCGACAACCGATTTCTTTTGGCAACGATCGCTTGAAGTACCTTAATTGCATTACACAACATAATAAATTCATTTAACTTTTAATCTTCACCTCTTGCAAATTATTAATTAACATACGTAACTTTAACTCTTCACTTTTTACTAGGTATATACGCTTATAAATATTGCATTGAATCAAGATGGCTAAGATATTACAACCATGATTGCCTTTTCTATGCATACAACGATAATATAAATTTTGAAAGTTAGCAATAACAACGTGATGAAGACGAGTTACAGGTCGCTATTGCCTTGACTTTTGTATCTTTGAGGTGGGATATACATACAGAATAATATATAAAGATTTATCTACCAGCACCTATAAGATGATCATGGTAAAGATCGATATTAAATCTTACAACACTCACAGTCACTCAACTGAGAGAATCGCAATAGTGTTGTCGTAATAAATATTATTCTGAATGTGTTTCTAAAATATTATTATGTTAATAGGTCTAGTGATACTTTGCAATGATAATATGTATGTTACAAATATAAATCCTTAGCACATAACATCGCATTGAAATGGGACTTGATACGATTTTAGTGTAGGAGTGTGGTACGATTTTATGTCACGAAATAATTATCTTCTATTGCCTTTATAACTGGATCGAATTTATTGAAGACTATTGTACCAGTTCATACTTTGGAAATAATGAAAAGAATAAACCTGTATTCATAGCTTTTAAATTGGTTCCTATCTATAATAGGGATATGCTGTGATGGTTTAGTGTAGTACTCTGTTTAAGGAAATGCAATTTATTTAACACTCATTATCCGATGCATAAAACTGAATTTTTAATATTTTTTTATTTATTTATGATGACATTAAAATATCTGTAATAAGGTACAACAACTAAAAAAAACATTATAATAACGATATAAATATTTTCTTGCAACAGAAATATTCCATGTAATTTTTCATCCATTACAAATTTACAAAGTAAACCGTTATTTTGTTTAGTAAATGTGAGCTTTAAGTATATCGAATTAGAGAAGCTTTTCAATTTAGATAACATGCAGGTAGTAAAGTAATAAATTATTGTATAAAAAGGATGTATCACCCTTCAAAATGTCATTGTATGGATAAGAAAATTATAGGTCTTAAAGATGTCTAAAAAAGCTCCCAAAATTAGGTCAAATTAACTTCCTCAAAAATAGAGCTTCCGATCTCATTAAAAAATAGTAATAAAAGATATAAAAAACATTTTTAAGTTTGTATGTATGTATTTTTGAGTTTAGTGCTCAATGTCATTGTGAGGTTGATTCTTATTATAAGTCAAGCAGGTGGCGCCATTTTGCATCAGGTACACCGGAAACAGGATGTAGATTCATTGTTATATTCCTGTTTGTATTTTGTACTATTGTATTCTCCTTCGCATATATTTTTATCTTTTTTTGAAGGGATAACAACACTACACAACACGATGATAATATTATATTGAGGGGCAGACTTAATGTGCATAATGACATCATTAAAATATAATTTATATTATTTTATTTCAAGGGGAACTCCTAGTTATTTACTCTATTTAATTTTTGTACAATTTTGAATCGTTCATTGTTAGTGTGTCCATCTAGTTAAAGAGGAGAAAATAAGGCGAGCAATAAGTTTCTCGCTTCATTCCAAAAATAATTAAGTGTTTTGTAAATCAAATTTATTTCTATCTCTTTGAGTTGACTGGATCAATTTGCGTGCGCCCTTTGGCCAGATTTGCTAATTTTGTTTTTGAGTCTATTTTGAATTAGGAAAACATGTTTTTTTCATTATGTAAGTGTACATTTTGGTCAAGTATTTATTACATATTTGTGTAGTTTCGATATTTAGAGACATTTTATATTTCAAATTCAGTATTGAGGCATCTCTAAATCTTAAGGATATCATCAGGAAAGGATCAGTCTTAATATGAAAAAAAGAAAGTTAATAACGAATTTAAACAAAATGTGACTCAATATTCACGATAATATCTTCGTAACTAATTCAAAATACTTGCTACTACGTAGTTCCATCGTGTATAATAGATTGACCTTCCGATTGTAGCTACGTATGACACTAAAATAACAATAAAATTCTTTACATAAAAATAATAATAATTTATTAATCTCTTAATTAACTATGCATTGTCTTATTATAAGAACATAAACGACACTACATGTTCAGTTTTGTATAATACTGATAAACGATTAATTTCTACCTTCTGTTCATTAAAAGAACTAACAAGAACAAAATATCTTCAATTGTAATCATTAAGTATGTCAAAGTCACAACATCTGATATGGAATTTTACGCTACGCAAATTTTCACGTATTGTCTTAAAAATATACTAAGGTCGAGAACTAAAAGAACTAACATAATGCGTAGTTAGTTCTCGGCAATAAAAATGAGAAGGTGCGGTAATTGTTTTGGGAATTAATACTAAACTATAAGTAATGAACAAATAAAATAATAAAATCAACACATTTTGTATATATTCGTTCGAATCATTAATACATAACTACAAAAAATATTGCTCAATCGTACGGGTCGACATTTATTAACTCTATTTGCAGTTAATTTTTAATTCACCTTCTGGGTATATCAATTGCATAATAATTGTTGGCATTGATATTATATTTAAGGCAACGGAAATCTAGTAAACAAAAAAAAACATGAACGTCATTTTCGAACGCCAATTAATTGATTAATGGAAAAGGAATTGCGTTTGTTTTACTAGAAAGTGTTATGAACCAACGCAAGTTATTACAAAATGCAAGATTTTCCCGATTGACAATATTAAGTTTAATTTCCTGATCATTGTAAAAGTGGTCAATACCGTGCTTACCACATTACGTAATATTTTCAATTACTGAAACCACAAATAAGTTTTGAAGAAATGCTATATGAAAAATTAATTTTAGTCAATGAGCGAGTCAGACAGGCATTATAAGTAAATACCTATATTATTATTGAGGTTAAGAAATTCATATATATAACTAATAGGTATAATAATAGTTAAAAAGAAAGCAATCAAATATCATCAACATAAACATCCATATTTAAACAAATGCATGTGTAGGTACTATATATAGACAATTCAATATTAGTAGGCGAACAGTCCTACAATACAGCAAAAATTACATAGACATGCCATACTTGCAGCGCGGTACATTTTTTCGTAATTTTTGTGTTCCAACATAGATGACCTTCAAGCATTAGCAATGTATTGTCTTACAACCAACGTCAGCTTAAAACTGGATGCAAAATTTGATTGGCTGCATTACCGATTTTTTCTTAGAATTACCGATCTAGTATATCTTTGAAAAATTATTACATTATTATTTGCCCCTTGATTTGGGAATGAATCAGAGAATTTACAGAAGAAACTTTAGTAAATACGAAGTTGCAATAGAATTTGACGGAAAAAACGCAATGAAAGAATTGAAATTTATAGAATTTGAAGGAATTGATACATATTCGTTTTTATCTGTTAATAACATAACATAAAAGCTTGTGAATACTTTTAATAATGTGATAACACCTTTAATGATATTACTCAATACTTGAACTCAAAGAGAAATAAAACAATGATAGAAATTATAATAGTTAGGATTGTAAGTTCGTATATACCTACATAATAATATGCAAATGAGATGTGTAGCTTTTTAACCAGAGTCTATTTAATTTAAATTGAATTATTCCACATGGTTGAACAAGACGTAGTAATAGCATAATTGGTAGTGTGAGTAATAATTATTAATTTGTCGGTACAAGTTCATGACTTGCTAAACAGATTCGTAACGTAACTACTATGTCCGTCTTCAAGTTAGTGAGACAAAGACTATCGTAAGTATTCAAAACGTCGTAAGATTATCGTAAGTATAAATTATTAACAATGGGCATTTCGAAGTATGTTTGGCTATTAATTTGAATTTTTTTATTATTATTCCTTCATCTATTAGTGACAATTTATTATATAATTGATATATCCCAATTTAATTTCTGACATTTTGCTGTATTATTTATTAATTTTTTTGACATTTCTATTACAATTCATGTATATTAAAAAATTTCTTCTATCTACTTGACATCTCCTTACTTTATTACAATAATTATTGTTCTTGACATTTACCAAACCTTTGTTGACGTTTACACTCTCACCACAATGTTTTGATTTTTCATGACTTTTCTAATTGTTTTGTTTCGACTAATTTTATGATTGTTATGGTTTGATTTCCAATTGTATTTATTCTTCGCCAGTTGTTGTTATGTTCCAACTGTGTTGTGAATGAGAATTATGTTTTGTTTTTGTTTTATATTTTAACATGTAAAAGGCTCAAACCGTGGATGTATAAAAAAAAAAAAATGATGAATTGGTATATCAAATATATTCATCTTGTAGTAATATATATATATTCGTTTTAAAACGTGTATACACGTTTACGTTTATTGACATATTAATAAAAAATTAAAATTACAAAACTCTAAAAAAATATTCGATTACGAGGGTGAATCTGTCCAAAAAGGGATTTTTTTAAATTAAGCTAAGCAAAAAATGGACCAAGTCGATATTCTTGAATCATCAAATGTTATAAAACGTTGATATTATAACTATTACTATCAAACCATCGCGACATAGCCCAAAAGTGACAAAAAATCAGGGCATTGATGATGGGTGTCAAACCTTATCGATGAATTTATAAAATGTCTTTTGTTTTCGAACACTTTTAGTTTACAGAATACTTGAAAACTTACAGAAAAGAGTAGGAGACCAATTCTTTGCTGGGTACTCCAGGAACACAGACAATATAAGTGTTAATTAATTTTAATTTGCGTTTTTTTATCGATGTCAAAATGCAATAGTTGTTAAAAAATATATTAAATTAAAAATAACGGTTACAGTATTAAATTTTTCCACTTTTAGTTTGATAATGATATTCCGAATATACAAAATAGATTTTTTGATACAAGACTTCACATTAATTCTAAGCTTAAATTTGTAACTGTAAATAAAATTTCGCTTTAATCGTTAGGTATAATATGTTCTGAATAAGGCTTTTGCAAGTTTTGCAGTATAAAATGTATGTCTCATTATGACTCATAAGATAGAACAAAGTAAAACATAAAGGTTGTGTTTAGCATAATATGACATGTACCATTTTATTTAAACGAGTTTTCATTGTATTTAAAACAGAACTGTTGTCAGCTTATTGTCTTGTATATAAAATTGATTATATTAACAGATTAATACTGATATGGAAAAAGACACATCAAAGACAATTGTATGTTTATTATGTGCAGCCTAATGGTCATCCTACTTGTGGAATAGCCCGTGATGGATATAATATCAACTCACTGGACGTAATATAGCTCATCTTTTCTGTGTCATTCAGAATGAATGAAATATCGCAACGCTGAATTCTAGATGGATAAAATAATGTTTTCGTGTTTCGTAAACTTTATAAATAAAACAAAAAAATCTTATACGGAATAATTTATCGATTTATTTGTTTTCAAAAAAGCTACATTCTAAATGTGTACCTCTATTTCATAAATTCTCTCTAACAAACAATAAACTTTATTTTAATAATTTTAAAACATTTTTTTATAACTACATACCAATCACCTTGTTTATGATAGGTACATCATCTAATAATAATAATAATGATTAAAAACGATACTAAGATAAAAAAATATTACATGTATAGATTGTAGCTAGGATGTTTCAAACAAATCATTACGGTTAATATTGTGAGCAAGTAAGTACGTATCTCTCACAATATAAGCATAATACACAATATGTAAGTATGAGGTATAGTAGGTACGTATTATAAGAAGTTATAAGATATAATAAATGACGTGATGAATGTCTAGAGGCGTTAATATTAACTTGAAGTAAATTCATCTTCATGATTTTCTCACACGAAATGCAGTACAGAGTATCGAAATTAAGGATGCTTATTGATAATAATTAATTGTTCGATGCAAAAATCGAAACATTTTATTAAAAAAAATCACGTTATGCTTTTCGGTAAAGGGGAGCGTTTTATTCATTAATTGTAAAAGTAAATCACAAATGTAATAATTTAAAAAAAAATATTATTATCGAAAAAATTTAGTTAACACATTTTTTATTGTTCCAATGAATATATGTATTTACAAATTCCTGCGATTATTTTATTAAGCAAAAACATGCATGAAGCTACCGTTGTGAGTAGATATATCTGATTAACTTGCAATTGATCGAACACTAGAACACCAAGAAAAAATCTTAGTGAAAAACAAAACCTTAAAATATAATATACAAATTATTATCAATTTTCATAATACGAACATGAAATAGGTTAGTTGACTTTCGATCATTACAGAATGAATACTTGTAACATAAAATTTCAATATAATTTAAAATATAAAAAAAAACCACCTACTGGAAATAATATTCCTAACAAACATCGAGGTTAAATTATCTGGAATTAAGATAACTTTTATTCAAGCATTCTGTAATACTATTTTTTTTTAATCATTACATATAATAATCACGCATTGAATAGCCCGGTTTGTCGATGAATCGATGTTTGCTCACCCATTCCTATCGCAATATCTACTGATATAGTGGTTCATATTACTACGGATTGTTATTAACCTAAACAGTTCATCGTCATATTAAATTTAATAACACTTCGAAATATTTTTACACACCCAGTACCTATATGTAAATATATACCTTATAACACGTAATCATGAATGATAAATTCGATTATCTTACTCAGTTTTCTGTTCACACCTTGTTAAATTAGAGAAATCGTGGTAGAAAAAATACTTCGTAGAGTTTTCGAAAAGGAATGATACCCACAATCTCTTTGTCATTTTTGAGAGACATGTAAAAAGGCAGGTGTAAGTAAAACATCACTCGTAAGACATAAAACACCAGAAAATCAGCGATGATGAGGTATACTGCCATCCATTCTGATTATTATTAACATGGAAAGGAGAAGAGCGGACGCGAAAAGATTGTTGTGGATAGAATGCGTGTAAATAAGTTACGATGGTTTGGACATGTTGAGCGAATGCAAGATGAAAGCATGACGAAGAGGATATATTTATCTGAAAGAGGGGGTATGAGGAAGCGCGGACGGCCAAGAACCACGTGACTTAATCACGTGGTTCAAATCCTTAAAGTCGGCCGCGTGTTGAGTAAGAGAAATCGGCGTGCACATATGAGAAACTGGATGAATGTGGAGGAAGCGAAAAAAGTTTGTAAGGATAGATCTATATGGCGTTCCGTTCTCTCTGCCTTCCCCTCCTGGGAGGGTTCAGATATAGAAAGAAAGGAGAACTAGCATTTTTATTACAATCCTACTTCTACCCCACTTGTAGGATGTCTTATTAGTAAAGAGATATTGACAAATCACAGCCATGAATAGTAATCGTCTTTGAAAATTAAATTAAAGACATTTGTTAATTGCTGTTATTTCTGTCATACAAGACAGAAATAACAGCAATTAACAAAATATTAATTAATAAGTCTCAGGATAAATTTTGTTCAAATCATATACCTAACTAAATAGATATCAATCAAATATGTTTTTTTTTTTTTTTTTTTTTTTTTTTTTTTTATTTATTGGTATCAATTAAAGTCATAAAATAAACATGGTCCTGTTAAGTCATAAGTTGACTTGTCAACAGGTTCTTAATATAAAACAATTATTAAATTACTTTACAATAATACTTATTTATACATACTTATACATACTCTATATCAATTATATACAATTAAATGATATCATAAGAACTATTTCTATTCTATATTCCATATCTGTGGTGACAAGGTAAAGGGGCATAAGTCAGCTCTGCAGCTCCGAGTCACTCCCCCCCCAGAAATGCAGGCACATGCCATATCCCACAAAGCAATGGTATCGAGGGTAGCCAATGGTACTAGGTAACCCTCGACACCACTACCTGCGAGGCACTCACTGCGAGGCTGTTAAGTGTATTAATAATAGTATGGTTTGGAATATGGGTTCATAGATATTTAATCTTTAAAATGATCATCTTTGTAATTCTGAGAACTCTATTATTAATCAAGACTAGACTAAAATCCTTAATTCTTGGAATTGATATTTCTTAATGCGAAATTAATCCTTATATGCGCAAATCTATACCATTCGTGGTTCAAATTTTAACTTTATTATAGCGTGCAAACATATTAAATTGTTGCTATGCTGTATATTATAGTGACATACACGAAAATAGTTGCGTAATTTTTTAACAATAATTTCACAGGAATTTCATTACTTCCGTCACGTTTATGAATTTTCTCTAACTTAATGCACTTTAGGTACAGATCAAATACTTTTTTTTGTTGTATGATTTTGGCAACCGATTGTAATGGTTCATATTTTCAAACGAGAGTTTCCTTTATGTATACCTTTTATGTAATTATTTGTTATCAATGTATAGTAAAGAATGAATAAATAAATAAATAATAAATAATTTTCAATGGTCGTATCAGCAAAGATACAATATCTAAGAAAAAGTGACTGTTTATTGAATGTCAATATTTTTTATCTTTCACTGTGCATCTTATCCTGTTTGGTTGATAACAAAAAAATAGCTTGAATTTCACAAGTACCTAATTTTTGAGAGAATATATTATTATTAGAGTAACAAGTCTGAATACAAAATTGTAAGTACTCATATATAAAATAGGTATATTTACGAAGAGGACAGCTTGCATGTTTCTTACATGCAGCTGGTCTGCTGGCTACCCCACTTGTGGGATATGCCGTGATGGTATAGTATAGTATATTTACTTAAGAATTATTCCTATACTGTAATTTTATGAATTCTGATTAATCTTTAACATGATTTCTCATGGAGACAAGATAAAGGAAATGAAAATAATAATATTATCGAAAGTATTATTAATAAATTTAAAATATTCGTGGGAATGATACAAAATTAAATAAGAAATTCCCAGGCAAATTTAACTAAAGCAAGGACACTTTATATTATGTACCTACTTCGTTTTAATCGATAAATTTAATATGAATTTAATAATATATCATAATTACAGTAATCGCCTACTTAAAACTTCTTTACTGTTGTTAGTTTACTTATTATTATCTACGTGTGTGCGTAATAGTATGCTCCAGTGGAAAAATGAATAAAATATACTACTACGTACAATAATACAGATGTGTAAATTCATGTGAAAAAATAATATTTTTCTTTTAAAATAGCTTTGAAAGATTGCGCATAGATGGCGGGCGTAGTTTTCTCCACGTAGCTACTTCATAATATTACGTAGTTTAAAGCTATGTACGTTACGTAAAAACATAATGTGCTTCTCTGATTTAATTGTTTATCTCTAACGCGAGTTGCATTATTCGTGAAGTATTATAGAATAATTCTATAACGGGTACCCGATAGACATTAGTAAGGTATAGTTATTCGTGTAGCATAATCAATTAATAGTGTGATGCATTCACAGTTATGAAAATATTATGGTAGAAAAAGCATTAACTGCATTTACTGATATCTTTTTGCGTGCAGATATGATAAAAAATCATTATATTATGTGATATAAAGACACGTGAAGATTGTATGAAAGTGGTGGCAATGCAGTTGAAATAAGATCATTGAGAATAATATGCGATAGAAGTCTGAAAGGCAAAGTGTGTGTAATTCATGAAGATTGTGAAATGAAAGCTGGAGTATTAACATGTTGAATGAAAGTGAAAAAAACTACTAAAAAATTGTGCTCGGAAACGTAACTGTTCGACGATTAAATGGTAAGACCATAATATAAACCAGATCCCCCAGAATGGAGATGAAAAGGAAAGATAAAGAATTATATTACAGCAACGGAAGCGAAAGGTGTATGCAAGGAAAGAAGTGGCGCTCGATCTTTTCTGCCTACCCCGAATGGGAAGTGGCGTGTTGGTGGTCATGATGATGATGATAGAACTGATATCTTTTCTCGTGCAGATATAAAGAAAATAATTAAACGTGGTTTAACGTTAAGTAAAAATATTACACCATTGGTACTAATATTTTCTGATCAATAGCATTACACAATCGAAGAGATACTGGTTTAGATAATGGTTTTGTACTTAAATATTTTTTTTTGAAATCTCTAAAAAATATTATGGAAAATAGTTATGAGAATATCATGCGATACCTATAAAATACATTTAAACCAAAACAAATACAGGCTATATTTAAGATTTTTTCGGAACAATTTAAAGATTATTAAAATAATTCCCTTAATCAAAGTTATTGAAAAAAAAATTTAATGTATAAATTGTTCGGTTTTACTTATGTAGATATAACACATGGCTATTCAATACGAAATAAAAACCATAAAATTCAATTTGTTTCCAAGATATCTAATGCTTTCAGTTTATCGGTCTTGAAGTGATAATAATATAAAATCACGAAAAACAAACAAAAAACTGAAATGCCGTGGCATAGTGATCTAAAAGATGTATAAGCTATTGACAAATGAAGACCTAGATCGTGACAGAAAACTTATTAACCAATAAAATGACAAATGACACATTCTAATAACTTTTTTCCAATATAAGAAAAAACATAGATGACACCCAGGTAAGTAATAATAATGGTGTAGAAAAAATACGTAAAAGATGATCTGATGAACCTAATAGAAACGCCTTGTTGGAAGACTCAATCAATCAAAAAGACCCGACAAATTACAACAAGATAATATATTAAAAAAGTATCGACCTATTTATATTTTTTACGTATTTCTTGGAAATAAGACTTTTTCAATTATCAAGACATTGAACTTCAATTCAATTACTAGCCTTCTACGACAAAAGCTTCCTCGAAGAATGAAGAATGTTGTTATTTATATTATTTTATTTATTACAAAAGGTTTATTATTATGTATTGTGGTTTTAACGTTTTGTTTGAAAATGTCATATTGTGTCGTCGTCGGTTGAGAAAACGATAAGACCTAACACACAGATGATTTTCCCACGATGAAACTTCTATCGGATGATACTTGGACACTTAAATTTCTTTGCAACTACGAAAACATATTTTAACACACATTTTTAATTTTAGAGATAAAATCTCCAATCCCAAATATGATCCTATGAATGTATTTGTATACACAAGATTAATTTTTATTTCAAGAGATACTTAATAAAAATAGAAATAATAACAAGTGTGAAGAAAAAATAAATAATCATGTATGGATTCTTAACATAGAGTATATTTTGCTTCAAAATATAGAGAAAAAAGCAACAACAAGCAAATTAATGAAATAAACAAATAATAAAAAGTATTGTATTTTTGTAATCAAACGGGCAAGCATAATATTAAATAGTGAAAGATCTAATTTAAAAACCTCAGTAACGTTATTTTGTGTATTAAACATATAAATAAATAAATAAAAAATAAATAATGAAAAGTTTCAGGACAAGTAACTAATGAAAGATACGTCTATTTTATTTGACTATTTGAGTCAAGTATAACGATCAAATATGAAAAACAATAGTCGCGGAGGCGCCCGATACTAACGTATGATATAAGCATTAGCATTAAATCGCTAATGGCATAGAACAAACTAACAAGTACATAGTACATAAATAAGTATAGCCTCTTGCCAAGTATCGTCTGAAGAAGAATCGTGATTCGTGACTTGGCGATGACGAAGAATGGATGTTGAAGTTGGAGGGGAGATTATACTGTACCTGGATGGTACTCCTGTGATGATGGATGATGCATGAGAGATGTTTAGACAGAAGAAGATCATCTTTTATATTATTCTGTTCACCTTTGCCATTATTCATATAAAGAAAATGATACTCGTAATTCACCTATAACAATTACTCGTATTATTAATCTAATTGATACATGTGGCTTATAGTTATTAAGTATTATAATGTTTTATAATACCTAATAATTTTATTTATTATATGAACTCTATATAATTAAAAGATGAATTTTGTAAATAAACTGGTTTGTGACATTTCTTATTACTTAAGTAGCAAGTAAATGCTTTGGATTTATGTCCACTTCCATCCACAGACGTAAAGTTCTTACGTATTCTTAAAAATTTTATTGAATTTCATATGCCCGTGGAGTCTTCCGAATATTTTGTGTGTCCACGTAAATGTCAGGTTTTCAGAAAACGTTACGTTTAAAACATTTAATGCCTTCTTCAGTCTTGCGATAAGAAATGCAACAATTTAAGTCAACATCTCTTATGCAAATATCGGTTACTAATTTGCAATGTTCACACTTAATTATTTTATTCAAACAAATAACTGCACCAAAATAATATATGGAATTAAAAGAAATTTATAAAAAAAACATATAATCACAGGGGTATTTAGCCTAATTTAAAATTGATAAAACAGCATGTAGCAAAAAGCTTATAATAACAAAACAATTCGTTATAGCTTATTAGCCAAATCTGCTAACATACTCAATTTCCTTACAAGTAACTATTATTATTAATTATATTGTAATTTTGCAACGGATGTTACCTGCTTAAAAAAGCGTAAATATTGCATTATAATTATTATTGAATAACTGCTTACTATTATAAAAAGCAGCTATTTACTACCAATGATAAATCACTCATTTGTTCTGCACATTTCACCGTGATTATTTTGAATACACCTACCTGATAATAAACGCTATAGGAGACATACATATTATAATTCAATTATATTCGTACATAATATAAACGGTGTATGCTCACTCTACTTCATCTAATCTTACGTAAGAAGATATAGTTACATATTATAAACCTTCCTAATCTAATAACGGATATTAATTCGCATAATATTTAATGAGCTTTATCCGTAAATGCTGTCTGAGCAAAATGGTATTTTTTAACTCTTGCTATTTAGGTGCGGTATCATCACTTTATAAAGACTCGACTGTCTGTAATATGTCAAAGACGTAAATTAAGCTTTTTCAGACATATTTTAAGTCGTGAGCCAGACATTCTGGAAAAAATATTTTGTCTCGTGGAGTCGAAGGAAGAAGAAGCAAGGGCCGAATACCAACAAGATGTTCAGATCATGTGAGAGATGCTGCAGGGGGTACAGTGTGTGAGGCGTTTAGACAGGCGGAGGACAGGGCGCAGTGGAGGAGCTTGTCGCTTTGTTGGGTTCATGGTAGTCACAATCACAATTATGGTAATAGAACATAATATAGTAATTAGTACCTATATTTCGACGAGAAAATATATTAGATTATGCAGCCAATTTTTCAGTGTGAAATTAGTTTCGTGAAACTGAAATCTTAAACGTGTAAATGTCCAGTTATATTATACCTACACCAAAAAGATTATTAAGTCTACACACTTATTTTGTATGAGTGAGTGTGTACCTATAGTGTGTGCTCTAAATTCGTTTTTCTAATTGTCTCGATTGAACTTTTAAAGTTTAACCATTTTAAACAATACTCTTAAACGTTATACATATTATATTTTTAAGTTCACAGTGAAACCACGAACACAATACTATGAACTTGACTTGGTGCATTATTTGATGATAATATCTACTATCGTTATTTATACTAGAGGTACATTTAGATTTAGATCACACACTCAGTTTGATAGAAATATAACTCTATTGCCCCGAGTAACAACAACAACACACAGTATTATAATATTATCTGACAACAACAATGGTTCATCAGTGTACTACACGTATTATAATAGTAAGTTTTCTTCACTCTTCAGTAGCGTGCCTTAAAAATGTATACTTAAACATGTTATAAAACATGCTTTCATGATACTAAAACTTTTTAGTATGACCTCTATATAGTTTCAGTGTGTAACTTAAGCAGATCTTGCAACATCTAGGATCCTGAACAAAAGGACAAAAAAGCGTCAGAAATATATCAAATGATGGATATTCTCCGAATAAAGGGAGGGACGATTTCATCTTTCATCAAGAAGGCTTCATCAAGGTGGTCGACTGCTTATTGGTAGAATTTCAATCTTCCGGTGATCGGTCTACTCCGATTCTACAACACAAGCTTGTTGTTTACTACTGTCAGAATGTTAAAGGTGCATTTTGGTTTATTTCGAACCGAGATTAATTAAAAAAAAAAATGATGTTCAAGAGTTCTAAATTTAAATAATATGTAGTTTTAATTTTTCGTTTGTTTGTCTGAAAGTACGTCACTGGCTTTCATAATTTAATGAATCTACCATGAATATAGCTATCCTTTTCATTGCACCATATCTCACATAACAATGAAAGGTTAGAGTATGTATTATTTCTTCTGTCTATTACTACAAGAATAACGTGTAACTGATGAACTTCACAATTGATTTAATGATATATAAATAGTTTTCTATTCACCTTGTTCATCTCGTTGGATTACAATATATTATTGATACTATAACTGTGACATACGCCTAGATGTAATACATAAAAGTAAATAAAATGTCCTCTTTACTGTACTGTACACAAATTTAAATAAATTTATCATTACAACAATGTTTGAATTTGACAGAACGTACATGTTTTTTTTAAATAAATATATATTTGGATTTGTTATAAACCCAAATACAACCTTACAAACCTTTCAGACTAAGCTTGTGAAAGGGGAGTTTGCCGGCACCTGGGATCAAACCACGGACGCCTTGTTCTGGAGGCCGAGACTCTACCTCTAGGCTACCGACGAACTCATATGATGGTTAAAAACAAACCCTTAAAAATATATCAGCTGATGGTGCTAAAACTGTATCATGAAAATATTTTAGTACTATGTACATTATAAACAGACAAGTCACACAGATCGAGCTAGTCCCAAATGAAAAGATGAATTTTGTAATGCGGGGACTAACGCAACGATACACATGTACATCATGCAACGCTCAAACCCAGGACAATTTGAAACAGGCCTTTTTTATTTTGCCCTGGCCGGAAATGGAACCCGGAACCTCGTGACTCAAAGGCAAGACTTTCGCGCCCCACTGATCGATATACAAGAGGTATATGTTGATTAATATTCTTAAAGTTAATTACTATATATTATCTAATTCACTCATTATGTAACATAAAATGATATTGCATAGTAAAATTTGAAGTCAATACTCCAAGTACGTCGTATTATTTTGCCCATGTGCCATGTGCCGACTATAAACAGGAGACTGGCGTCGCAGTATGTATGTATCAGACAAGACAGTTTCATTTCAATATTATAATACACAACTCTAAAAGGCAGACAATAATATCTAGTTATGTACAGTATTATGCTATAGTATCTACTACGTGCAATATGGACTTTATACAATACACTAAGAGTTTATTATTGTAATAGCAAAATACTCGTTGTAGGTAAATCTATATTACATTAGATATACCTACTTCTATTATTGCTTATGCTTTTGTTCAAGACGTAAAAATCTTTGTATTGAGATTGATATTTATTTATTTATTTATTTATTTAATACATAAACGGCTATCGCCTTTAACATAAAAAAAAAATACATTATACAATAAGAAAATCACCAATTTCCAATTAAAAAGCATTAACAATTAATAAAAACAATACAATAATTCACCAACTTATCCATCTCACATCATCTGTTACATACAATCCTTCATAAATCTCATACAAAACACAGAGAACATTAATGCAGTTAAAATAACAAATTTTACAAACAATTAATTGTATATTTATATGCATTTCTTCCCATTTTGTTTATAAAAAACTAATCAAAATAACAACGAAATGTACGACATGACGTCTCGCTAGCATCAGACGGGTAACAATTATAATTATACTACAACTGTATAATGTACAGTAAGCGCCCGCTTATGAGGCAGCGAGTATGGTACAACTTGGATTGGTCAATGGTAAAAAAACACAAATACACACAAAGACTCATGATAAAAAATAATTATGAGACTAAAATAAAACTAGAGATTAAAATATTCAATGTAAGGTTGACAAACTGATATTGTGAACAAGTTGTAAGATTGAGATTTCATCTATAAATATTGTAAATCACATCAGTAAGTAAGTTAATCGCAGCAAAAAAGAATACATACACAATCAAAAAATTAAAAATATAATTAAAAATTTAAATCGTGCAATTAAATAACTTCAATCATGACATAAAACAAAATTATAATTACAAATAAAGGAGATGAAGTGAATAATTAAAATCTTTATAACATCAATACCGTGAAACATACCAATCTATAATCATATAAAATTAAGGAAAATTATCATGAATATTACAAAAGATACATAGTTGTAAATGGTAGTAAATGTGTTTTTGATCTCAATATTGGAGCAATTTATTGGTTATATGGATATTGTGTATAAAATGAAAAGTTTGTCTGTCAACATGAGTAAAAATAATTAATGATTCTGAATTGAAAATTTTAATAATATATAATTATGATTATGTTCTTATTGGTTTTTGAGTAGGAATTTTGAGAGGAAGAATCCATACGAAAAATATGTGAAATTATAAGAGAAGGTAGCTTTCGATTATTTCTGCCTACATCGTAACAGAAGTAGAAAATCTATAAAGACAGATTATATTATGTGTTTATTTTTGAGAAAAGTTGAAATCAAAACGGGAAATCGAGCTGTATTTAGTAATGTAAAACAAGGTTATTGACTATTGTACAAGACAACCCAAGAATGCCAGAGAAAAATAAGGAAATTAGGAAAGTATTTGATCTTAATTAAAGCATATTTTCTTGAATGAAATCAAAATATTATCTTTTTTAAAGCATTGTGAATATTTACAAACGTGCTAAGTTGGCGAAAAAACTTTAGTAGATAATAAATTAAGCTCGTAATAAATTCAAGGATAAATAACGAAAAGTATTTATTAGAAATCAATAAGCATTGTATCGAAAATAAGCTAAGTTATAAAGCTAGTTACATAAATCTAACAACAGACATAATAACATTATTGTACTTGGAATAATCATTATCTTAATTATAAATCGAGAAAGCTCAAGGTTTTTATATAGGCATGCAAAACACGTTATATTTGATATAATGATACCTTCTAACTGAGTGCCGATAGTTTGATTGTGTACATTTCAACTTCAATAATATTAATTATTAAGTATTAAAATATTATAAGATTACTAAAATATTAATTAAGTGCTAAGTACATATAAGGTGAATCATGTAATGTTAAATTTATTTGTATATAGAGCATGTGTGAGTATAATGTATTGAAAATACGTTATGCAGCAATTTTAGATAATTTTTGAAATCTAAATAAATGCATAGCGTTTTTTTGCAAATAATAGGCTATACAGTGGTTCATCTATTTATGAACACCAATGCAAAGGAAATGTCTACTTATGAATTAATGTACAGCAGGGTTCCTCTTGACAAAACTAAACACGATCTTAATCTAGTCTTGATCTTGATCATACGACGCACGAAGTGACTATTGGCCAAAAATACACACAAACCGATCGCGCGTTAGCGGTAGCGCGGTGTTTTTGACCATAGTCCCTTCGTGCGTCGTATGATCAAGATCAAGACTAGATTAAGATCGTGTTTAGTTTTGTCAAGAGTATTGGTACCCTGCTGAATAGATTTGGTATAATTTTTTTTTTATATATCTGGGTTTTGTTATAAACCCAAATACAACCTTATACACCTTTCACAGTAAGCTACTAAAAGCTTGTGTCGTGAAAGGGGAGTTTGCCGGCACTTGGTATCGAACCACGGACCCCTTGTTCACGAGGCCGAGACTCTACCTCCAGGCTACCGACGAACTCAAAATTAAAATATCAAGATTATGTACAAAGTAAAACGAAAAAACATCTTGAGTTAAATTAAGAATGCGATTAAAGAAGAAAATAATACGTATTTTATTGTATATAAAAGTAGATTGAAACAATAAATTTACGAGTATTTCGAAACACGTATGTTAAATAAATATTCAACTTATTTGAAATACTACAAAATATTTGAAAGAACCCTCATTAATACCAATTAATGGAGACACAAAAATGTATGAACAAACAAACCATCTTATTATTTAGTCATCAAAATGGACAATATCAAATCGGAAGTAACAAAGTGTTACAAGAAAGGTATGACGTTATTCTTGTACGATGGACGAAGTAAAAAAAAATGTCTACAGATAATAAAAAATAATAGATCAAGTCAATATATTTCCAGTATAATTGTATAGGACTTTGTGTTATGCATAGTAGCAGTATTCTTACATAATAATATTTTAATGTATGTACCTATGTTGGAGTATGGAGTATGATAAAGAGATGGGTTGGTTCAGTATGTAAGATTTATGTATCTTGTTAGGAATTAGAATGATCTACGGAATGTGACCTTGTTCTGGGTTTCTAATTAATCATGGGAATAATCAAGTGCATTATATTATTAATATTCAAGAATCTCGATACAGAAGTGTAATAAGAAGAGGCGTAGGTATAAAGTATAAATGATGTAATATTCGAATCATTCAACTGAAGCAAGAGATGAGAGATTTTTTGAAAATATTTTGATAAATTCAGAGCAAAATTGTGTTATAAGGACAACTATATTGGAATGTTTGGTACGTTAGTTATGAAAAGATAATCATGTTGTTTTCAATGCAGAAAGATTTGGTGGAATAAATGCGCAATTTTTTTGAAAAACAGCAAATGTCACATAATTATTTTCTGATTTATTTTAAATATAAAAGGGAAATTCAACATATCTTATTATATTAATATAACCTAAATTTAACAATAATAAAAGTAAAGAAAATTATAATCGATTAAAAGTTTTGAAGTTTTAATTATCTCCTCTAAATTTTATTGTTTTTTTACATTTGTTTTTTTGCCAAAGTTTCAATTAGCAGAATAATTATAATTGAAGATTTTTTTTTATACAAAACACAAATTTATACGTAGAAAACAGTAACGTCCTTAAGTGGATGTGAAGAACTCTAAATTATTTGGATTTATCAGCGTTATGACAAATCATTTGCATAAAAAATCTCCAAAACGATGGTAACAAGGGACTTATATGTATTCCTTAATTACAGACAATTGTTCAAAAGTGACAAAATATTGACCCTAGAATCAAAAACAAGATAAAGTAGAAGAGTTTTTGTCTTCATGATATTAATGTAATGATTGTTTCATTTGTAATAAATACAAACATCTTCAAATAATGCATAATAATTATACCTGCATAGTTGCATAAGATTAATGTAGTTACAACGCATGTTTTACATAACAGGTAAGTAAATGGTATTTAATAAGTAATAAGAAATAACAATATAATATACTTCGGCCTGATATTTCAATATGTTCTCTTGGTGTGGCCCTTAAGTACGATCAACTATTTCATTAATTGTATCGGCATTAACTTTGTAACACTTCATTTTAAATTATCAGATAAAATAAAATATTTATTTAATTTATCTGAAAATTTAACGATCCACTATTATTGAATTAATTTTTATATTTTGTATAGGTACAATAAATACACTTCATGTTCAATCTTAAAAACATATTTTTGAACAAAATTAAATAATAAAATAGAACGACTCCAAAGATAGCTTGTAACTCTTATAGGCCTATATATTAACTATTTACATATATTTTTTTTATCAAAATTAGATGCCTTTCAATCAAATTTTGATAATGATGGCTAGTTATAAGGGATGGTAAGTCTCACTGAGGGTCACAATAGAATATTATGTGATTGTGAAAATATCCAAGTTTACTGGACATAAAATACAAAATTAATCGAGTTAAAGTGAACTTAAAATAAGGGACATTGAAATATCTGGCCTCAGCTATAATCATCAAATATGCAGTGGGTATGTATGTATATAGTAATATAAGTACTATATTAGAAGAGAATATAAGAATACTTAAGAAGTTTATTATTGAGAACAATTCACGGCAGTAAAAATAATAGAAAACCACAGAAGATAATATTCATAATATAATGAAAAATGTATGGTTTATGACAGTTATAATAATCGAACAAACATATATGCTATAAATTTTAATATCTATGTAATAATCGTTATAGGTTATTTCAATAATGCATTGAAACTATGGTTTTATAATTGAAAACATCGTAAAAAAGACAGGTTTTAATGGATATAGTCTCAGGTGTAATTTCCGAATGGGCGACCATCATTTAAATTTTCACGAAAAATAGCTATGCCATAATTTGATACTCCATTCGTCTGTGGAAAATGTTGACATTGTCTAAAACCATACTGATTTATTTTCTTAGCTTGCCTATGAATATTTTTATATCATAATCTATGCTCAATGAAGGCAGGTGTCCAGTCAAAAATACTACACAATAAACTTACGCCGTACCCTAAATGCGGTAGGCAGAGAGAACGGAACGCCAAATTGATCTATCCTTACATACTTCTTTCGCTTTCTCCATATTTAAGTATTTTCTCATACATGAACGACAGTAAAACAATGATGGACAAATATAATCAGGAAGGCCTTTTCAAGTTCGCTTAAGTTATAAATAACAATAATTTCGATTTATTTATAGTAAAATTATATTGAAATATCATTAAAGGTGTGTATTTAAGAATATAAACTTCAATAAAACATTATAAATTAATTAATGTATTATGTAAAATAGGTCTTCTTCAAATAGACGTATTGTATAGTACCACTCATAACAAAATGTCCTTCATAAATATTTTAACATTTAAAATAAAATAAAATCATATTGAATAACATTTATCAATCCATTTATAGATAGATAGATAAATATGTAGGCATTAAAACATGATTAATTGTTATTTATTCTAAAAACATATTATGCATATCGAATTTAAATAATATTCCAAATTCACGCATTAGAGAATCTGTAATCCGGCTTATCAAAAATCGTGTCTTTTGTACATTAAGAGTAATTATTATTGAAATACTTTATACCCATTTACTTATATCAATACATAAATCTTAAAAACATCAATTCTGACACTTTAAAAAAGGATACAGGGCTGCCAAGGGTGAAAATAACAACAGAAACTAAATAAATAACACATTGTAATGTAAAACCATAAAATTCCTTGAATAGTAGTGTGTTATTAAACATAAATATCCTATACAGTAATGGTATAAAATATTTTGAATTATGATTGATATCTTTACATTAATCAACTACCTAAGAAATTTATACGTAAATGCGTTATGGTCACCTGGGAGAGATGGAAGAAATCGTCAAACTTTTATTCCATGGCTTTTCGTGTTTTTTTTTCTATTTCTAAAAATAGATAGGTAATTATTTTTAAAAACTGGAGGGTTACACTGAATGTATTATAAAATATACGGTAATTTATATGTTTAAAATTGTAACTTAAAAATGTTATGACATGTAATGTTTTTTTCATGTTAATCAATACATAACAACTTTCAGAGACTGTATGTACAGTTTTATAATATGTAACGAACTTCAGATAAAGAAATATTTTTTGTAAGGCTTTTATTTCTTTAGAGAACTTAAATAATAATTATTTTTGTGCCTACTTTTGAAATAAAATAAGTTAAAAACTATGCCAAAAAAGACATCGGCCTGGGTGTCACTCTTTTACAATACACCGTTCCTATGACAACGACATCAGAGCGCAGGAAATGTCGTGGGAAGAGGCGACGCAGTTGGCACAGAGTGGCTCTGTATGGAAGAGGTTGGTTTCTGTTCTGTGCTCCCGAGAGAAGCGTTGAGGGAGATGTTGAAGCCGATGATACCAAGAAAATCGACGTATTATTTTTACCATAGGGTTAAGGACAATAAGGAATCGTAAAATAGGTTATTTTTATCATAGGATAAAGAACAATTAATGCTGAAAACTAACAAGAACCAAAAGTATAAATGCCTCAGTATGTTCAAACTAACATCACCCACATACATTTCGTTTCCACAACGTTTCATACCTCTGACATTAATGAGATGAATCACTTCTCTGACATGGATGAACTATGGTTATATTATATGTTGTGTAACTAACTATTCAACATTTTGGAGGTCCCATTCCACGAGTAGTAGTACTGTAGTACTTTATATATGCTGTAGACATAATATATATATAATACAGTATATGGGTGCCTTTATCTATAAAGCCTTATACTACAATATATTATTATGTACATATAATAATATAATATATAATTTAACCAGATTTGAAAGGCATAAAGGGTAATACGTACTCACAAAATTCATATACAACGTAATAATAATAATATACAATATTATTACCTATCTGTTTATATCTATTCACTCAATCTCAATTTAAAGATGAGCACTTAATCATTTACTTGTGCGATGGTATAATGTGGAGGTACTATGAGCAAGGCTGTAATATTTATTTAATAGTTTGTTATTAAACATATTAGTAAACAATAATGAACATACGTAATAAATTAATCTTTTATTTGCAGAAATAATTTCATACACCTTTTAAATTGCTGTTTATTATTAGTGCAGTGTGCAAGAGACAGCAAATAGTTTATAATTGACTAGGGAAATCTTATTTGGTTTAAATAAAATAATTAATGAGGAATACAAAGATAAGGTTTGTCACCCATCCTGAATGCCTTAATTCTTATTTTGTCTCATTTGTTTTTTTAATATCCTTTTTTTATTTTTCCTACTGAGATCGCCTTGGCCAAAAGTTGTTAAGGTCACAGTGCAGGATGGAATTTTCGGATAACAACAATACTAATAATATTCGTATTCTATAAGGATTAAATACTCGTATACTAGTTGCACATCATTAGTGCCAATTACTGGAAAGCCTTGTTTTTGGCGAAGAGAAAGTATTTATGTATGACCTAAGAATACTTTAAAAACATACATTAGAAAAAAATGTAAAAAAATGTTTTCATTTGATTTATATGCATTTAAAAAAATAATATCGCCAGTTTCCCTTTAAGTGAAAATTCGTAAAAAAGTTTCATTTCAACCCTGCCGTAACATTTTACGACAGTTTTAACACGTGAACGTTGGGATGCTACAATGCTGCATAACATTAACACGTTACTCAACATTTATCATCCTATAATAATCAGTGAAAGTAGACATGAAGACGATCTATATTAAAATACTTGAAAGTTCATAATAAATAAAAAGATTCTTATTTAAAATAATAATATGTACATAATATTGTAATGATAAAATTATAGTTTAAGGCTATGCTTATTTAAAATAGATAATGTTTTTTTTTAAGAGAAATGAATTGTAGACACGTGTAACTAAAGATGATATACTATTTTCAATTTTTCACGGTTTAAGTGTTGTAAGTACTCATATCTGACATTTCACAGTTCTTTTGATAGTAATATCAGAGCAGAATGAATGGTTGTAAGAAAAAGTGATTTGTTGAACAATACTCTGAATGGAGGAGGGTTTGTTGCTATCATAAGCTCCCGGAAGAAACGTTAAAGGGTGATTGATTAGAGTTGAAACAACTCTCTCACAACACTTAAACATTTATTTTACAATGATATCAGAGTGCCGACGTCTGTCATGGAAAAAGCAGACTCGTTTGGTGCAAAATCACTTTTAATCCAGAATGTTTTTTTTTTATAATTTTTTATGTTTTATTTTGTTTTGAAAACAAAATGTTAAGATGCAGTTAGTTTCTATTCTTCCCCTGTAAAGTCCCCAGCACAGAATAGATCTTCCAATCTTTTCCGTAAGTTTTTGAGTGTCCTGTAAAAGACAGCTGTTCGAAAAAAATAAAGACATTTTTCATCTTCAGCGATGAGGTTTGTCACCAATCCTGAATGTCTTATTTTTAATGGGTCGAAGAGAACAGCATGCTTGTCTATTACATGCAGCTGGTCTGCTGCCCTGATGATATAGTAGTCGTTCAAAGAATGAATCATACCAGAGTCCCAAATATTGACCTACATGGACTACCTGACGAACGACGCCCTCCAGGACGACACCCAAAACGATGGAACGACAGTGGGGCCTCTACATCGCAAGAGGACCTTCCTACATGAACAGACCTTTGGGTCTAATAAAAGATTGAGAACAAGAAGAAGAATGTATATTAGTAGTAGTAATAGGGAAACAGTGGTATCGTGTTGCTCGAGATAGGAAAATGTGGAAAAGTTTTGAAGAGGCCTATATCCAGCAGTGGAGAGAAGAAGGCTAGCAGTGAGTAAGTAAGTAATAGTAAATCATGATATTACATAATTCTATTGTCGATTTAAAATCTATACAATGACGTTATTCTTCATAGCTGAAAGGCAAAATGTATATACAAATTATATTTTATTACATTTATGTATGTATTTACTCATAGTACAGTTTGATCTACGCTTGGTACTAGCATTTACAGACACATACAAAAGTATCTTTAATAGTATATAGTTCTTAATATATCTATCTATCTATAGGACTCAGTATTATGTAGGTACTCTATATAGTACTATGAAATAAAGTTCCTTTGCACACATACATTGAACGTGAATATTCTAATACCTACGTATATTTAAATAGCACCAAACTATATGTAGGTAAAAAGTGAGTGTTTGTGTATGTATGCATAATATAAGTTAACCTCAAAAACCTCCTTGGTATCAAACTTGTGGTACAAACAAGAGATAACATTTTTAAGAGTACTTTTTTTACTCATATTTAGGGTATTGACTATTTTTTTATTATTAAACTGGATTTGGACACAACGCAGAGATGGCAAAAACAATCAGACAATTGATTGGAGAACCATGTTTACACAATGTAACACTTTGCAAAATCTACTGGGAAGAAGTGAGGAAGGCGTCCCAACGCTTACGAACTGGCTCTATAGACTAGCTTTTAATGTTTTCATAAGGTCGGTTTTATTGATATATATTATTGCTTAATTCAAAAAAATATTCACGGTGCAGATATTTAAATGAGATATGCCACCATACATGAATATCATAACTTTTATTGGCACGGAAAGGGAGTCTTGGATGTTTATTACAGGCTGTTAGTCCGTTGGCTCCTCTACTTGCGGAAGATGCCGTAGTGGGATGGATGGATTTTTTATTTAAAATAAGGTAAATTTTCGTAATTGCTGAACACAGTTACAATTTGATCATAAATTTTAAAAATGAAAATTTAATCTATAAAGCATTACGTTTGATTTTCAATTTTGTAAACTTCTGTTAATATATCTGCTCATAAAGTTTATAATATATATAATATATATATGTACACGATTATCTCCCAACGGGGCACCCATACAAATGCAACGAAACCTGTTTGACACCAAACACACACAACATAACCACTATACTACTACAATATATTGTTCATATACCTACACATACAAGTATTAGAACACAGTACACAAATACAAATTTACAAATACATGCATACTTTTTCTAGCTAAGAGGGATTAATCTTCGGGACACGTTTTATAAGATGACAATAAAAAAGCGTATGTAAATTGGACAGAGTTTTATATAAAAAGTATTTTATATGTGAGTAAGTAGGTACTCGCTCCGTTTGACCATTGACCTCGACATGGGGTTTTCATAATGAGAAAATATACAATAGATTTGAATTTCGAATGCTAGCTGGTTGGCTTTCTAATTTTCCAATAACTCTTCAAGTACGTTTTATTTTTTTGAAATTCGAATGCCTTTCGGCTATTATAATTTTCTATTTATAGGTTAGTACCTATATTTACTCCGTATCGTTTATTTTTGTTTAAAATTCGAACGCTTTTGCTATCCTTATTTTTATTGGTTCCTCGTATTTACTATCAAAACAATTTGAAATAGAAACATTGTTCATTTATCTCGATAAACTCTTTATTACTTTTTTGAAATTCGAACGCAAATATGTACTTTTTTTTAAACTAAAAACATAGATATACATCTAGAGTTACCATAAAAATAACTATTTATGAAATAATATGCGCGTGAACAAGATACTGGAGTACCTACTTCAAAGAGTATTGAGTGCTATTAAGCTAAATGTACTTACCTACATATAAAAAAAATATCTACTTCGTATTAATCTATGCCTAAAACTATAAACAATAGTTAATATAGGTGTGTGTTGTAAATGAGTAGGTACCAACTATATGAAGCATCTTTAATAATAAACGCGAAGAAGAAGACGAAGGCAATTAAAATTCAAATTGCCATATATAAAAAATCAACAAGATCTTGAACTTTGACTGCGCATAATAACTGGTCTGGGCGCTGCTGCTGCGCAAGCCCGCCGAAAATAAATTTAATTTTAGAACCTCCATAGTACAAACATCTATTATATTATAACTTACAATAGTCTGGAGAGCAAAATATTATATACCTATACCTAATACAAGATGGCGGAGAGCGGGAAACCGGTCGGCCAATCACAAGCGAGGCCATGAGGTACACGAACTCGAGACTCAACACTTCATTGGGTAGAAAAGCCGCGAGAATAGCGCGGAGTTTAGAAGCGAGAAGTTTAAATGCCTTTTAGGTACAATAATTTATTTATTACTGATGATCTATTTCAAATTTCAAATTAGAATACGTTCGATTTTGACAGTTCATAGTAAATTAAGAGCAAATTGAAATGTTGCCTGTGTCAAAAATCAGAGACTAACTTCTTCCACACTTTCATAGATGCAATAGTACAAATTAAGTATTGCGGCATCTATGCTTACCGTAGATGTATGGTATCTACGTAATATTACATGTTTTCAATGTAAAATTTTGCGCGAAAACTTGATTGTATGTTTGGTCAGTTTCGGCCAAGGTTTTTGTTGTCTGTAGGTATCTACGAATTAATGTATTTAGTATATCAAAAATCTACCTATTTGATTTGAAATAACAGAACATAATATGTATAATAAGTAAATATTATTTACTAATCAAAAACAGTTACAGCAATTAATATTACGAACCAATTCTGCTGTGAGCTATGTTCTCTTAAGAAACAGAGGAAGCAATGGGACTAATAATGAAATTAGGTATCTATTTGCGATTTTTTACGGGATGAACAATAAACTGTGGATGAATATTAGGTATATAAAAAATCCATAACTGCCATTTAAGAAAAACCATTGTGTAACAGTATTTAATAATGGTGGTGGTTGGGAAAAAATCGTAAATAATCTGAGTTTGTTACAAAGCCAATAAACCAAAAAACACTTTTGCAGTAAACAATATTGTTAGGATATCCTCGTGTCATGAAAACAGAGTAGGTCCAGAGAGAACACTGAGTTTCTAGAATAACATTTGAACAAAAATAATTATGGATCAACTTAATCCACACGTTTTATCGGTTTTCTACAATACCCTTAATTGGATGCATAGTACCTACTAAATATACAAAATGTCATATAAATATTCATAAACCATTTAATAGTATGTAGGCTTACAACAGCACTATAGTAATAAGTGTTTTCAATTCGTTTCATTCGCCTAATAGTGTCCGACCGAAATTACGGATTCGGTTTCAGCCTAGTTTCGGCCAAAAAACGGGTTTCGGCTAAGTTTCGGTTTCGGCTGATAATCCAGCCGAAACCGAAACTAGATTAGTGAGTTTTCGCGCTGCGCTCGGACATGTTCGGTGCACTAAGATGCGAGAGACGAAGTTTCATTTTACCGCATTTGTTGTATACCTAATTTAGTTTTGTACCTTTTACTTTATAATAAAAATGAATAATGAGTAATGACTAAAATTTAGGAAAATTTATTTTGTTCTTATAATTTACTTGTGTTAGTTTAATTTTATGTCTATATTGGTTAAGAGTAAAGACAGACTCATTACGATGAACTATTTATTTTTTTCCCACAAAAACACTGACCTTATAATTTATATAGAAGTTTCGGTTTTGGTTTCGATTTCGGCCGTAAAAAGTGGATTTGGTCGGACACTATTGCCTATACCTATATAAATATTAATACTATCAGTTTTGATACAATGAAATGTATTATTCGACACATTCTGTGATTGTGGGTGTACTTGTGGGTGAAATGTAACAACACAAATGAAAGGTGTGATGTTGAGGTACCATGAGGTGTCCGATGGACTTCAGCCAAAGAACAATTAGTTTAAACTATATTGACGACGTCATTTTGAATGTCACTGTGACTATTACTAAGCATGTCTCTTATTATGACATAAGATATCATGTCAAGAATAAGGACGGCTTTATTTTGAAGCCGGAATATCATGTTACACTTGAAACTGAAGGCGGATGCACTTTGTAAAGGTTTGATATATCTTTGATACAGGAGAGATGATTGTTCTGAATTAGTTGCGTTATGGAGATTGGGTAAAAGGTTTTCTAAAAGAAATGTAACCAGTTTTTGATGGGACTGAAATATGTATTATATTTTCAGCTTAGTCGCAATAAAAAGGTTTCGTTATCTTTTAAAATTAGAGATAGAGATACCACGGCAAATATAACATTTTTTTTGTTAATATATCTAATCAGAAATGAAACATTAAATAAACAAAGTAAGCTAATCCCTGGTAGGAATTTTAACTGGTAACTTCATTCTTGGACACATTCTTGAGAGGAATTTTAATGAAAAATATCATGAAATTTAAGTTAGACAAGCGTTTATGATAATTCGTCAATATTTTAAACCTCGTTTTCAACCTATATTTTTAAGTATTTTTTAGGTTAATAACATAACATAACATACATAGACATTTCACACAGACCGAGCTAGTCCCAAATTAAGACATGAATCTTGTATTATGGGTACTAACACGACGATACACATATATACCTACAATTCACTAAACACATATACATGTAACACCCAGACCCAGAACAATTTGAAAAAGGTCATTCCTCACTCTGCCCTGGCCGGGAATCGAACCCGGGACCTCGTGACTCAAAGGCATGAGCGTTATCCCCGCGCCACATCGGCCGGCCGAGTAAGTGTAAAATACTATCTTTGTTTTATTACACTATCAGGTACGTGCTGCATACTATTTATTTTCGTAATAACGCATACCCTTGTACTTTGAAAACGACAAAAAACATTGTTAAACGTTACGAAATATAATACTTCAAAATATAATTTGCGTAACATCCACACTCCGATAGAAAATCACATTTAGGCGCTACATACAGAAGAGCTATTTTAAAATAACACAGTTTCTAAAAAAAAAAACATACTTATAATCTAATAAAAATTTCACAATGCAAACAGCGCGTGTTATATTGAAATAAATACTATAAACATTCAGTAGTTATTAAATTAATTTTATTCCATATTTCGTGTATTGTTTACGAAATATTATTTTGACTGACTAAAATGTCTAGAACTTCCGGCGATGTTATCAACATTTGGACACTTAATAATTATTTGGATTATGATTTTATACAATTGAGATATAATTGTTGTTGTGTTATGTCATACAAGTGATAATTAAATTAATTAAAACGTAACAAAGTTTTAAAAGAAGTTAATAGAAATGTAAATAGTTTCAAGTTTGTTGTGACAGATTTGTAGTAAATCTACGAAGAGAGTTAAATAAATTTAATAAGGTAGATAATGTTTGTGACGAATTAATATAGTAAAAATCGGAGCTAGGATTAAATCAGATTGGCAGAGCAACACATTAGAAATGTTATATAAGAATAAGGTTTGTAATTTACCACGAAATTTGTAACAAGAAAATTGCGTTGTAATTGGAAAATCATTCAAGGTCGGGTGCATCGCCAATATGTAAGAAAAAAATATAAAGTTTAGTTTGTCGATTCAATAATAGAAGATAGGCTTGAAATTTTGAAGAAAGGGCTTCAATGAAATCACAAATTTACCGCCTGTAATAGTAAAACAACTCAGAATTTACAAGTATTAGAGCATACAAAGTAAATTTAAGGCAGATTTTATTTAAGTGTGTATAAAATGTACGTAGTAGATTAAAATAATACGTATATTGCTTCAGAAAACTTACAAGTCACTGTTCAACCCAAAACGCATATTTAAATGTTCAACGCGATTCTTCAGTAGTGATACGTGTTGAATAATTCATCGCAAGATGTGATTTGTAGCACATGCATAATGGAAGAGGAATAAAATTAAACTACTTACTAAAATGTATTACCAGAAGTTGAAACAATCGCCATAAATTTACATGCAGTTACAGTTATAGACACAATCATGTAAAATACGTTATATAAACACATTTAGATCGAGAAGACATAAAATTGATTTGAAAGTATTATTATTCGAAACGGTTGTAGACTTAATTCAGCGAAGTGTTTCGATCACAATATACATAGATAAGTAGATAACAGAGTTGATTTTAAACTCTGCGGTTTAAATTTTATGTGGTGCTAACAACGCTTATCGACAAGAGTACAATTTAATGAAAAAGTAAACTATAATCTGTTTATAAGTTCTTACAAATTGCTCAACTTTGAGAACTATCTAGAATTACAGCTTTTAGATGTAGTTTTGTAGATATGGTAAGAGTCGATTACAGTGACAAAATATATCATTGAACATGATAACGAAATAGGTATGTTATGTATCTTATTTTGCTATTCAGTAATCTCAAACCAAAGTGCGATAGGTTTGCCTGTAAACAAACTGAATCCCCACTAAAAAAATATCGCAATTTAAAAGAAACTGATGACATTTTATTCACGCTAAAGGCAGAGAAACAATAGTTGAAAGCCTATAAACATTTTTAGTTTTTACTGCTCCACGTGCCAATAAAATTTGAAACATTGTGGAAGCAATTTTAGTCATTGGATTTCTGATACACCAACACTATTGAAAATACTAATTACATGAAATATTTCTAAGTACCTTCTTCAATAGGCATGTACGCACATTTGATTACATATAATTAAAACGAGAAGCAAAGAGTACTCCGATCTAATAATAATACAGAGGATTTTATGTACAGTAGATATTAATCAAAGAATCAAAGTATATAATCTATTGGACTTGTGATATTAACATAATTTCTAGATAATAATAACAAATAATATTACCAACAACAGTACAATCTACCCGATAATATGTTCTACAATTTACATTAAATATCATATCAAAGTGACCATACAAAGTATTATTAAAATCAATTGATATTTAAATTAGGTATATTATTATAAAACTACCTATCTTGAGACACTATTTCTTCTTAGTAGAGTAAATATTTCATATAATTGTAGTGTACTCATCTTCCGCTGGAATTTGGAGCGTATCCAGGAAATTCTGTTAAATAACTATCATTTATTATGAACTTATACAACTATTTTAATCTGTACTTGATTTAAAAGACCACATAGACACTCATGAGCTTGTTATGAAATATGTAGATGTGTTAAACTTTTCTTTATATTGTATTAAAGTAAAAAGAAATAAGAGAAAATAGTTCTTTTATATAATAAATCAAATGTTTTTGTGTTAGTTCTTTTATATGTAGTTACTTAGTTATTTTAATTACTAAACGTTTCAAAGTGACAATCTTAACCATTAGATATTATTGTCTCCTAATGGTGACACAATTTTTAAATATTGTTATAAAATAATTATTATATACTTCTTTAGTTTGTGATACATCAATGTATTATATTTACATTTGATATTGTATCTATTTATGTTGTAAAATATATAAGTAAATGATCAGATTCTCGATATTTATATTTTAGTCTTTACTTTAATTTTAAGCAGTTTTACATAGAAATACGTGTATATTACTGAAAACCAATACACAAAGGATGAGTTTATCACGCAGGTATAACTTCTTTCAATTAACTCTAGAATTATAATTCGCATTTAAGTTCTGATATTAATAAAATTTCTATCTAGAATACTATAACGCATTTTATTCACGTTGTTCACAATTTTTCAATCTAATTTCGGAATGAACGAATAATAATATATATTGATTGTACCTATTGACTTTGAATGTATACCTTTTATGTAATTGTTTGTAATCAATGTACAGTAAAGAATGAATAAATAAATAAAAATGATTCCAAAAAAAATCACTTTGGATCACCAGTTTTTAGGCCATCTCAATTGAGTAAGCGAATAATGCAGTCTTGAAATTGCATTATCAATATTTGAAGACATGTAATAGTGGTTATTCTTAAACGATACAGCTAGAAATAAGTATGAAATTTCCCGTTTCGCAAGACTAAAATTGAATATGGTTGCTAACTAGAAATGTATTCTGTTGTTATCTATTAATTAATACAATCAAACTATCTACAGGAATAACCAACACGTTAGTACGAGCATCTATGTCTTAGTAATTACATACAAATATAATAGTAACACAATATAACTGTTAATAGCTGATTAAATCGCTTACTTTTAATGTTAATATATTGAGATTACTGATAAAACGTAAGTGTATACATAAAATTCATTTATTTACATCAAAATAATCAATTACATTTGCTTGTAAATAGAGAAGTACACAAATCATGAATTGTTCGTAATTAGTAGATCTTCGTTGGTGATATTATTTCTTTTACTAGAACCAATTACTTTTATTTTAAAGTTATGTTATCAGATTGAAGATATAAATTATTACCTATGTATTATATAAGCATCCGTATAAGAATCAATGTAAAATATGTAATACTGAACGCTCAGCTCGTGTCATGTAATATGTAATTAATTATGTATTGATTAACGCATTTTTTTTATATTAGAACATGTAGAAAACATCTAAGTAAAACATAATTTATACACATTGCAAGAGATTTTAGTATGATTCAGAAGTTCAAAAATAAATTCTAGGAAAAAATAAGGTTTTTCAAAAATGACATGCAAATACAATAAAAAAGAATTACGTTATATTTTAATTAGCTACGATGGTTTGGGCACGTGGAAAGAACGAATGAGGACAGAATGACTAAGAAGATATATTTGGCTGAGAGGTATGGTGCTCGGAGACGTGGACGTCCAAGGATCAAACGGCAAGATCATATGAACCAAACCCTACAGGACGGTCACGTGTTGAGCACATTGAACAGGAGAGCATACATGAGGAATTGTATGACAGTGACGAAGTTAGAAGGAAGGAACAAGGATAGAAGGAAATGGCGCTCGATCCTTTCTGCCTACCCCGCGAGGGAAGCGGCGTGATGGTATGTATGTGTGTATGTATGATGTATTTTAATACTTTGAATACGGAAATATCAAATGTAATCATTATCCTATATTTTAAAGAGCAGTGTCAATAATGAATACTTTAAAAAAAGTACACGACAGTACAAACTGCTTATAGAATGATGATGTTAGAAAAATTCAGGACTGAAGAAAAAAAATATGAGTAATAAAGTAATATTTTGAACCCTGCATAGAATTCCTAATGTTAACACGAAACCTGGATGCAGTCAATAAACCTGATGGAGATTAGAACAAAATCAAGTAAGTACCTATGTTGGTTTGACCTCATTTCATACATGACTAAGATGCAAGAATTTAATTACCAAGTATTTATTTTACATTAAACAATGATTTAATCTCTTAACATATCGTTATTATTTATCTTTAGTGTAATATAATGAATTTTACATGGTTGATTTTCAAGATCGTGGTTCTAAAGTCTATAATTTAGTTTGTGTTTAACAAGTTTTGCATTGAATTAAATGAGAATATAGCTGTGTTGTTGACAAGATTAATTAACAGATTTTTATAACAAAAGTTCTTTACAAGTAAATTCATATTAAATAATACCTTTAGAAATACATATTTAGATTTTCCCCGTAATAGACCCAGGTCCCCTATTATTTTCTTCATATTTTGTAGTTTGCTGTAAAAGGTAGGATTTTTAAAACGTTACGTAGGTATACGATATTTCACATCTTTAATTTAATAAACGAGGTACGGCATTCAACTTGAATCTTTTAGTTTTTATGGCACAGGGAAGTTGATCTGTATGTTCAAAAAATTTAAGTTAATACACTATCTTTACCATTTAATAATTATTATAATATGGACAACTTATATACGGCGCCGTTGAATGACCGGTAACCATCTTAAGGGCGCCGTGACTTATCCTGAAAAGTAACGTTTTCAACTTATTCCTGACTGTGGTAGCAAACTGATTCTGTCTGCAGGCAATCTTTCCCAGATACTTGTCACAACGAGCTCCTCTCTGCGAATTAAAAAGTTCTTGCCTTATTGGGTTTTACGAGTTTGTTAACAGCAGTGCCAGCTTTTGGAAGAGGCAACGATGGCATAGAATTATAGATACAAATAGATAAAAAGAAGTTAAGTTCAGAGAAGAATAAGTATTCACTCTTGTAAGTTTTCTCTGCAACAAACATTATAAAAGATTTTAATACATTAAAAAGTAAAAGAAAAAACGAGGGAAAAAAGATTGTAGATAAACATTAAAAAGTGCGTAATATATTACCAATAGTTGGCATATGTCATCTAAATACTTATCACTATTATTTAGTGTCTAATAAAAAAATTATAAATGGTCTGTGTTATTACATAATAAAATAAAATAAACCGATTGAACATAATAAAATAATGGAGAGAATGAAAGCAGTGGGAGTCTAGACCAGACCATAGTTGTAACTGAGTCATGATAGGATATCAATAGCCGAATATGGGCATTGGTCATTTTAAAACAATTAAAGCTCGAATACAACGTTGGTTAATTTTTAAATATGTGTTATGTTTGGAGTCCATGAAAAAGAAATGGTCATCTAAACTCTTTTCTATAAGTTTATGAGTATCTATGATTATAAAATATTCATAATTAACGCATACAAAACATTTTAGATTATGTTTGCCATTCATCATAACATATTCATTTTGGCAATGTTGTTTGCTACCCATCCTAAATGACTAATGTTCATTACACGCAATTAGTTTATCGAGTCTATAAGGTGTTGTGATGGTATAGATAGAAAGATATAAGTACAGAGGTGAGGCGTATCAACTATCACGAATTTATTATTATATAATTAGCACTAAGCGAATGTCAGTATTACATTATTTGTCAGCTGTTCTTGCAAATAATAGTGTTTTCCGTATTACTGTCACCTGATGGGTAGGATAAATAATATTTATTTGTATAATTCCTAATTTGTTTTTAGCAACGAACATATAGATCTAAGTACAAAATTGTGCCTATGTATAGTTATATTATAGCTGTATTATTATGTATGTTTATTTGTATATTTGTAATCCCGTGGAGCACCCGGTAAAAAATTGGTCTCCCACTCTTCTGCGTAAGTTTTCGAGGATCCTGTGAAAGGCAGGTGTTTGAAAAAATTAAGACATTTAACATCTTAAATTCAGCGATGAGGTTTGCCACCCATCCTGAATGTCTTGATTTTATATTGGCACGAAGAGGACAGTTTGCATGATTCTTACATGCAGCTGATCTGCTGGCTACCCCACTTGTGAGATATGTCGTGATGGTATAGTAGTTGAAGTAGTATATTTGTATGAGTGCGAGGGTGTTTATGTAGTAGTTTTTTTTGATATCTTGTAAATGGCGTAAGCCGTATATTTGGTTAAATAAATAAAGGCACGAAAAACACTATTTTCATCCTTATTACATATGGTCACATCACTAGCTAACAGCTTTTTGGAAATGCCATGGAGGTTTTGTATTGATAGAAGCAGTCGATGTTTTTGAGACAAAATTAAAATTCATTTATTTTTTGAAAACCATGTCCGTTATCAAGATTCAATCTAAACATACATATTATAGTATTATAATATGCATAATTATGTTCTGTACTATAAACCTTAGTTGCGTAGGCAGAGAGTACATTAGAGGCCTACACACACACGGTGATAGTACTTACTAACGTCAAGTGTCACCTACCTTTTCATTTATTTATCTATAACTTATTTATTGCTATACAAATATAGTTAGTAACGCCAGGGGGTGACAACCAATGAATTGTGAATCGAATAAAAAAGTCATAAAAATCCATAATGTTGATCTTTTTGTTTGTTTGTACATATTTACTGTTTTGGAATAAATAAATAAAAAACATGCTTTTTTATGCGTTTCAGAGAAGAATAATTATTTACTTATTCTTTTAAAAAAAGTGAACTTTTATTACGTAAACTAATATGAAATTGAACTAGGATTTTAAGCATTCTTAATATAAATATTGATTGTGAAAATGGCTAGAATATTTTATTTGCTAACAATCAAGATAAAATCGATGACCACTAATGTATAAACAATCATACATACATAAAAAAAATTTATTTTACATAAGTTTTGACTTGCTATTATATTCTAAATTTGAGCCGCCGTAAACGCTATCCAGCTGGAAGACAAAATATCTCTGTGTTTTATAATAATAATGCTTGTTTGTGCTCTAAATAAAAACATAAATAAAATTTTTGGAGAGTTCTTTATTTTTCTGCAGATGGAAAATTTTATGTTTAGCGTAAAAGTTCAAAATTCAACCGTTTGTAATTTCTGAAACTTACGCCTATTAAATGTAATTTAAATAATATGGTAACACTCATCCGGCCATTTGATGACAGGTTGGTAACATACAATACATACAAACACACATCAATAACAACATATTGTAAAAAGTATGGGTAGATGTACTACGGATCATACTTGTGTATGTAACTATGTGTAGTATTGTAGAAATAATTACTATGACATTTGCATAATACTATGACTTCATTCACAACTTTTCCGTCAATACACACATACACTACGATCGTAATGCATAATATCAATGAATGGTAACGAAAAGTACATTCCTCGAAACAGGAAATCACAAATTAAAAAATATTACTTATTTTTGTGTGATACTGTTTTTTTTTTGTCATATAAATATATTATGCTACCAATGTTTATTTAATAGTTTTGGAAACATGAAATGTTATTTATCAATTTTCTCTCGTATATCAAGTCTTTGGAATACTTATGGCAATGAGCATAGTTTTTCAAACATTAATATTATTGAAATCGAAAAAAATATAAGACCATAAAAATACTCATAATATGAAACAAGAAATTTCTTGATATTTTGTAGCATATATTTCCAAATTGACGGTATTTAAAACTTTTGATTTTAGAATAAAATTAATTAAGATATACTTTAAATCAAAACTTTTAGCACTAATCGTGTTTAAAAAATAGTACAAAACGTGCCCGAAAAGGATATACAGTATACACGTATGTATTTTACAAATATATCGTGATTCAAACTAAATTAAATAGAACATATTCGTGATACTAATTAAGCAAACGCATCTGCTATGCTAAATATTTAATTTGCATAATTTAATATTCTTATACGAGCCAAATTAAATGTAGCTATTTTTATATCAAAAACAACAGGAGGCTAAAGAAGTATAAAATGAATTAAATTTACAAGATCGTAAACTTTTAAAACGGAATAATTCATATAACTATCGTCTGCCGATTCAATGAATAGATTATATTTATATTTTACACATAAGTAAGAAAAACCTACACATTATTAAAAAGTAGAAATATTTAGTATGTGTTTAAAAGTAGGAGAAAATATATGTGTTATTCTAGGCGCCCACACTGTCAATACTTCTAATGTCTTTAGAATCTGAAAATATAAAAAGTCACATCTGAAGTGAAATATATTTATGATCATAGAACATATGATGACTATGACTATCACGTGTAAGAATAATAAATCAAATGTTTTTGTGTTAACACTTTGGAAATTCATTATAATTAAAATGAATTTAAAAACACTGTATAATTTCCAAATTAAATTTATTCACCTCAAACGTTTTCGCCAAGGCTTCTACTTGGCATCATCAGGAGGACTAATTAGTTAAAGTTCATATTTAGTGAGTATGTTTTCTATTACTAACTTATACTAAGGGTGGGGGGGAGTTTGAAGGTGGGGGAGAAAGGGCTCAACCCTCAACTCCGCCCTTTCTCCCCCACCTTCAAACTCCCCCCCACCCTTAGTATAAGTTAGTAATAGAAAACATACTCACTAAATATGAACTTTAACTAATTAGTCCTCCTGATGATGCCAAGTAGAAGCCTTGGCGAAAACGTTTGAGGTGAATAAATTTAATTTGGAAATTATACAGTGTTTTTAAATTCATTTTAACGTGTAAGAATGTCTAAATAAGATTAAACGACTGGTCATTGAAGGAAAGTCTTTCAACTAACATCTTATATTTCCGAGATAAACGTTAAAACCTACGAGACATGTTGCAAATTGTCGATGGATCCATGAAACCTCCCATTCGAAATTGAGATATTGATACAAAATTAGTTGTCTCATCGAGCTGCATCTACGCAAAAGTTATTGAGAAAAGTTAAATATCCTACGTGTTGCTTTTTCTTGGATAATTCATGATAACCAGCATGTACTTGTGCAAAGTGATTTAATGAAATTTGTCGCATCATGCTTAGAAATTCAATAAAAGTACTACATAATTTTTAAAATAGCTTCCACGTAAAGAATTAGACACTTTTAAAATGTCATCCAGCCAAACAGTTTTCCTTGACCAGGAGGTTTCATGAGTACACCAACGAAATATTCTCTACACTTATTGAAAGAAAAAATAATACCTATAAAATAAAACAAAGCTTTGGCTATAAAAGGAGCAATCTTTTCTAGATTAATTTCTACGTTGAAAAAAACGAGTTTGGATTTTTAAATATACTATACTATACTATACCCTCACGCCGTGTCCCAACAGGGGTAGGCAGAGAGAACGGAATGCCAAATAGATCTAACTTTCCACACTTCCTTCGCTTCCTTCGATTGTCTAATATAAAATCGGTTAAAGGCTACATTTGCTTTTTGCGGTCTAGAATTAAGGTATAAACATTTGGTCTATAGTGTAAAAACAATTGGTCCATAGGGTATAGTGCTAGTGTCTATATAAAAATCGTAGTAATTAGGTAATACATGATAATTTATGCATAGCTTGTAGGAGTGTGTTGGTTTTGATTTGATTTAAGATTTAGATCAGTTGAGTGGATTTCAAATTAATTTAATTCGTTGGATTGATGTCGACTGATGATAATTATTATTATTATTATGCGTAGATTGATAAATATTAAATAAATAATCGATGTCTACACGTCACCACCACGCACAATGAGAAATAAAAGCTGAATTAGTGATTGATTGATTTCATAATGAGAATTAATTACTTAATAAAATCTCTACTTAAATATTACATTGTACAAATCAATAAAGTTTTTGAGAAAAAAATCCCGTGGAGCACCCGGTAAAGAATTGGTCTCCCACTCTTCTTCATAAGTTTTCGAGTGTCCTGTAAAAGGCAGGTGTTCGAAAAAATAAGACATTTCACATCTTAAATTCGGCGAAGAGGTTTGCCACCCATCCTGAATGTCTTGGTTTTAAATTGGCACAGAGAAGACAGTTTGCATGTTTTATATGCAGCTGGTCTGCTGGCTACCCCACTTGTGGGATATGCCGTGATGGTATAGTAGTAGTAGTAGTTTTGAGAAAATTATACTAAATTGTTCAATATTTTGAAAATTCTTTTTTGAACTATTTCATAGACAATACGATTCACACCCGTATTAAACATGATAAAAGATAAAATCTAATCATTCTTCAACGATCCTACCAGAAGCACAAGGTACAATCTCGATTCGTCCATTTAGAGCTTTTTTGTATTAATTGAGGCACCTCTTCGCTCAACAAAAAAAGAACATTTAAACGAATATTCTGAAAATAATTATAAGACACACACCTCTAAAGAAATACAGTTCTGATATTACTCATCTTTGTATAATATGCACTATCATACACAAATGGAGGCAGTGCCTAAACAAGTGTTTGTGTATGTTGTACATTATATGATGGTTTAAAAAAAAGTCACATACCTTTAAAGCACAAAATATGCAAGCATTTCCCATGCACGCGTGTCCAGATAGTTCTCTAAAGCTCCTTCGGAAGATATCCAAATGCCATAAGACCTGAAACAATGACAATAAACATATTATATTTAATTCACATAAAAAAATTAAAAGTTAACTTAAAAATAAAATTAATAACGGAATTTCAAACTGTTTAGGTACACACATAAAAAAAGCTCAAGTTACTAACAGTTTACACCTGATTAAATAATCAAGTTTGACAATTGGTTTGTCTACGAAAAAGCTCATATTTCAAAAGGTTCTTGATATTATGACTTCGAGTAGTTTTATTATCGATGATAAAAATAATGAAACATATTGCGCCGTTTCGGCATCTTAAATGCACACTTCATCTTAAATGAGCACATAAGAAATCAACAGGTGAAAACAGTCAAGGGACACAGATTAACGAAAATAATTAGGGTTTACATTACAGTGGCATATGGGTGAATAAAAGGATTTTGACAACAGTTAATAAGTTATAAAAAAGTCGAGAACATTTAACAAATGGTTCATATACACATGAAAAAACAAGTTGTGTTGTACGAAAAATAGCATATGGTCTTATTTAGACGACACGCGACTTGTTATACATATATCCATGTAAAATAATATTTAATAGTTGATACCTGCTTGTTAAGTAATAATAAATTTAATGGAGAATGTAGGTCGTTGTTGTACATTCTCCCCTTTGGCGTGTGCCATAATATTTCGTTTAATTTAACTGATGACGTGTCAAAAATATCCATATATTAAATGGATAAAAAGCATGGATAAAAGGTACCTAGATATTATTGAAATTGTGTAAAAAAAGCATGGATAAACGGTAGACATTATTGAAATTGTGTGAAATAAAGTTGATTACAAATTGCAGTTAAAATTACGAATCTCAAAGATAGATAAACTGCATATATTATGGAATCTACATTGGGCTAGATTTAATGGACTAGACAAAATTTAAAAAATCATAGAAGTTATGCATAGATTTTTTAAAATAGTAATCAAAGTATTTATTTCATCCTAGATGAATTATAAAACAACTTCATTTGGGTAATAGCTAACACAGCAATATATTGCTTGGAAACATATTATTTTAATCTCCTTTCTACAATTACATCAAATGATGCACGAGGAAAGAGCTACCTACATATTTTTTGATAAACAAATTAATTAAAATATTGTTAGTTAAAATGTTTTTAATACACATGTTTGTTTATTTTCAAATGAATATGGATATTATAATAAAATATCCACATCATGTAAGATAGAAGTCAATGTACGGTATTTGAAATATGTAGGAATGCAATAAAATAATATTATTTACAAAGTAACAATGAAAATAATATCACGTGCGTTCATAAAATTACGTATGCAGAATTAACAGCACAAAACAATGATAAAATTATTAAATTGTACAAACGTTATTGATACAATGTGAGAGATGTCATGAGTTGTATAACTTTAATGTTATGAATGTGATATAATCGTAACAATTCGCGCTCATACAATAAAAAAAAAAACAATAGAAACTGCAATAGAACAATTTGATGCGCATACTTTTTAAATATCGTGCGCAAGTGTTCATAAATTGAAAATTATAATTACTTAATACACGCAATGCATTTCATATTGACACTAAATTCATAGTTTGATATGCGCAGGTGGAATGGGAGTAATAAGTAGGTACAGGCGATGTCTATTACATTTATTAGTTGTGTAGTAATATTATTCATTGTTCATGTTCAATTTGTTACTACTTTTCATTTGATTGACAGAATAGTTCCTACTCTATGAACAAATACCTTGTATACTCAATGGTGATATTTATTTTTTCAACACCATAAAACTAAGCCATCGCGATAGTACGCGAAGTACAATAAGCCGGGTAGCCAAAGGATACGCTATATATGAATAAAACTTTTTTAAGTTCACCATGAGAAAGTTTTTTTTTTAAATGAGTGACATCTTTGATTCTTTCAATGACTAACTTAATTAGACGTAGTTATTTATGTCGTACAGTGTTTTGTTCTACAAGTTACCTACTCAAAATATCTCGTAAAATGAATAAGAATATTTTGTGCTTAATATGTCTAATATATTTTGTGCAAAAAAGGAAAAAAAAATATAAATACTAACACAAAAAATGCGGTAAATACAAATTTAAATCAAATAAAACTATGATACAGATCATTTAACTCATGTAATTTATTCAAATGAGTAAAAAACTTAATGTACGTAGCTATGAACTTAACATTATAAAGCTTAACCAAAAGTTTATATAAGTAAGTACCTAATGTTTATTAAAAAGCATGAAGCATTAACACCTGTCGCAAAACTTCAATCATTAAATAAACATAATAATAATCATAACATACATGTATATTACAAAGCTATTGCAGGGGTTAAAGGACCCCCAAAATGTATATATTCATAATAAAATATGTAGGTAGACGCAGACAACGCCTGTCTGTTATTCCTCTCTGCTCATCCAAAAGGAACGGAGATCGATGAGTCATATTACATTACTATAATATTTTTGAGTGATTGTTTGTGAGTATATTTATGCTGATAACAAACAGGTTTATAATTAGAACAATAAAAAGTAAAAAATGTTAACTTTAGAAGACAATAAACGTTAGAGGTAGTAATACATATCTAGTGGTTCTGTAACTTGCTCACATATTTTAATAAATTGTGCAAATAATAATTCTTGATGTGATTGAATCGGATTAATAATATAAGCTTACTAAGGATTCTACTTTTCTATCTGAAATGCTTCATCTATTTATGAGATGTTTCAGTCTATTTTTCTAACTAATTTACTTAATTTTGTAATAGATTCAATGTCAGTTTTTATATAATAAATAATTCAATCTTAAACAATAAACATAAGGTATGAAAAATGTACAAAAATCAGGTAAAACATAACACACAAGTTGATGATTCTACAAAATTAATTATTCAGGTAGGAACAAATGTCTTAGAATATAATACTTACTTACTTACTTTTCGGGTCCGGACTTCAGACTATAATAATTATGGATTAACAAATACCTAACCAAACATTATCAAATAAAATGTTTTATGTATTCAGTTATACAAAAAATGCTGGAGCTAATAACACTAGTATAAAATGATTAAAATTCATTCAAATTACTGGTTTAAATAAAATGTTCGAATTTCATTAATATTGATATTTAGCTTAAAAGGTGTAATTTCTATAAATGATATAAATTTTAAAATACAATTTCAAACAACATGTTATTAGCAGAGTAAACATATTTTAAACTGAATTTTAATTAAATATTTATAGTTGTACAACACGCACGTTTGTGAAGAATTTAAACTGCATGAAAAATGTATACTCAAAACTGCAAATTTATACTTGCCATACTAGGTATAGCTATTCTCAGAAACAAATTTGATTAAGACCAAAAGTATGGGTGCACCATGGAATAATTTTTTTTTCCATCGTGCACCAACCCTGGTACACACATCAATACAGATGAATGAACGGAATGTGTGATACTTAAATAATTGACTTAACTGTGGTACATGTTTGTGGATGACAGCTGAGTTATGAACGACCTTTTTCAATTTTTGTAAATCATATTTTAAGTTGTTATCTGTTAAGTATGTGCTTTTACCAATAAATAAAATAAAAAATAAAAAAAATACATATTTCTGGTACACACATCAATACATTGTATGTATAAATATACATAAATAAATTTAAAAAAAATCGTTCTATAATGTTATATTTTTTCCAATTTGCACCTGTTATTTTATGGGGAGAATATGTCAAAGACAAATGATTTTAACTAGGTAGATAATTATAAAGTGGGAACAAAATCAATCATCAATTCTTTTTATGAAGTATAATGTATTTTACACAGACGTAACAAATATAACAGCGGTTATTCCGTGGTAATAAATACTACTACTACTATACCATCACGGCATATCCCACAAGTGGGGTAGCCAGCAGATCAGCTGCATGTAAGAAACATGCAAACTGTCCTCTTCTTGCCAATATAAAATCAAGACATTCAGGTAATAAATACTGAAGATAATATTATATTTTATTCACTAGTAAATAAAAACTTCATCATTTCTACTTGAGCATATCTTCAGCTCTCTATAAATCAAAATATTATGCTTCTAATTCAACAATGCCTCTATATCGAATTGGATTACTTACCTCTTTTATCACCTGATCTCCTAGTAGCTAAATCTTATTTATGTATTTTTTCTACTTAATTGTCCATGAATTTAGGCTATTTTGATAATGATGTTACTCAACAAGAAACGATAATATCAAACAACCTAATATGTATTACGAAATATTAAGATACATAGATATTAAAATTATGCAATGAAAAATAACATCTCGATACATACGTTGTCAAGTATTTGTTTGTTTGAAATAATAAAGTTGTAACAATAAAATTCTTAACAAATTGTATCAATGAAACATGATACATTGTATCAGGAAAAAATAAAATTTATTATACATGTTCGCATAGTAAAGTAGGCGGTGTTGAGTCAATAAGAATGGTATGAAAATTACACTGTATACTTAACATAATATCATTATTAAACCATCAAATCGAGATGATTTCCTGATACATGGAAATAAAATGATGTTGTTAGTGCAACGATGTTGTTATTATGATTTTTTACACGCTATAGAAATTCAAAGTGAACAAATTGTTCAGACTACAACATCCTCTGTATACAAACATACAATAAATTTACAAAACAATGCATACATTGCATTTTTTATAAAACAATATGAAATTAATATTACGATAAAACGCAATGTGTAATTATTTTGACATTATTGACACAGGAAGTTAGATAATGTATCCCGTGGAGCACCCGGTAAAGAATTGGTCTCCCACTCTTCTCCATAAGTTTTCGAGTGTCCTGTAAAAGGCAGGTGTTCGAAAAAATAAGACATTTTACATCTTAAATTCAGCGATAAGGTTTGCCACCCATCCTGAATGTCTTGATTTTATATTGGCACGGAGAAGACAGCTTGCATGTTTTATATGCAGCTGGTCTGCTGGCTACCCCACTTGTGGGATATGCCGTGATGGTATAGTAGTAGTAAGTTAGATACTTTCTTAGAAACTCTGTGAATGACTGTGCTATGCACAAACAACATAAAACATATTTTTTTTGGGAATTTCGTTATTACAATTAATCACTGTATGAGGGTTTATACGCAAATTTACACATGAAACCATTTAATAAGGCGTAGAAAAGACGACGTCACCTTATTTGGTAGTACCCTATAACTAGTTCGGTCTAATTAATGCAGAAAACATACAGGTGATCTTCGCCATTCCATGATGAAATAACACATTCAGAATTGATAGTACGCCCAATCACACACTGAAGATATTGATTATTTCATTTCTTTGTATTGTAACGAGTTGTTTGTTAGTTGAACAATAAGTTGGCATTATAAAAAAAATAAGTGGTTGTATTCCGTGCTAATTTCCTTAAAGAATTTATTGATTGCTAATATTATAATAACAATAGTGTTGAAGGCTTGTATTAATTTATTCTATCGAATTTAAAATTTACACGTAGACACAATATAATAGAACCGCTCCTTCTACAAACTAATTTCCATAATCCTGAGAATTCAAACGACTAAATAACATATAATATGTACCAGCCAATAAATACAATACAATATATTGTATGTATTATGCAATGCAAGTAAATGCTTTGATATTATTTAAATAATTATTATGGAGCAAAATGATTGTTCTCACAGGTGTACAACAAAATACTATAATTACTTTAGGATTTCAAATACTATAATGTTTATGAAATACATATATTAATACTATGAAAAAAATTAATATGCATTCCACAAATTGACGAATAATGTGACGAAAAACTAAAAGATAGAACAACGGCAAAGTTTTATCCGTGAAGTCTTTCAGTGTTTGTAAAAGGCATGTGTTCTTCAATCATCAAATAAAATACATTTAACACCTTGCTGCAGGAGACTATAGGACACTGAAAAACCTGAATCGTCTAGGATTTGGTATAGGAAACTGCCGTGAGAATAGAGAACGAGGGGCTTCCTACAAGATAAATCTGGAGCTTGTGACTGTGGTGCAGCACAGACCATGCCACATTTGTTAGAGTGTCTATTGTGCCCTGTCACATACACTATCGAGGATATTTTTTTTTTTTTTTTTTTTTTTTTTTAAAATACAATATTACAAAGTAAAACAGTGTCATAAGAATACCAGTTACACAATTAAATGTACAGAGGGCGAGTTTATCGATAAAATGCGATGTCTTCCAACTAACCCTTATTTTTTTTTTTTTTTTTTTTTTCTTTATTTAACAAGTTCTCCAGACAGCATTTGCTGGTATAAGGAGAAATTAACTTAGCTAGTTTTTACTTTTAAATATTGGACACTTATAAACTGTTGAGAAACTGACACAAAACAAAAACACACACAACAATATTTTTGACGCATCTACACGTGCTGTGCGTTTTGCACAGTAGGTACTGGAGATCAGTTTGGTTGGTTTTTTCTGGCTTTCGACACGATTAATAAATATAAATTTAACATCTTTAATTTAGCGATTGAATATAGATACTATTAATCCTATATTTTAAATACCTATATTTCAAACTACTAACTATATTTTATAACAAAGTTTATTCTTCATCGTAATAGAAAAAAAATGAGTTTATTGTTAGAATACGCTTCACAACGCAGAATCCGTCAAGAGAATAATATATTTTCTGACGTCTTACGAAGTACGAAGTATAGAAAATATCATAATAATATCATATTACAAACATAGAACTATTTCTACTTCTATAACACAAGTCAATATAATACAGGTATGCGCCTGTGTTTTGTTTACTGAACTATTTGTGCAGGTGTATGCCTGATAGACATAGAGATAGTTCAAACTAGATAAATAATATGTATTAATAATAATAATAATAATAATAGACAACTTATAATGCGCCGTTTTGTGGAATAAATCCACTTCAAGGGCGCATCCTAAAATATTGTGTTAATACTAGTAACTTAATCCTAAAACATATGTATTTATGAGCAGATTATGTTATAAACTACACATATAAAATAATAAAAACGAATTTTACAATTTATATCAGTTAGGTATATGATACGCCAAACAAGTGTGTTTTCAACCGACTCTTAAACAGAGCAAGAGACTGTGTCTTACGCACTTGTTCAGGAAGATCATTCCACATGGATGGTCCGGCCGAGCTGAAGGCTCGATAGGAATATTTTGGTCTTCCTCTTACACTGACCTCCGTCAGCCTGACACCTGCGTCAGAGCCTGATCTAAGGGTGGCTTGCCTTTGATTTGGAACCTGTTGTCTACAGAGATCGGAAATGTATGATGGGGACATATTGTGAATGGACTTGAAAACTGTGAGGCAAATCTTAAAAGTCACTCTTTCTGCGCACTTGAGCCAGTGCAGATTTTTGAGGGTATTATAAAACAGAAATATGTTTGAGTAATAAGAATTATAATAATGTCTATAATATGCGAGATTGGTATACCTACATTCTCAGAGGCACACTAGAAATAAAAGTATGTACATACTTACGCACTTTGAGTTAGGTTTTAGTGAGTACTTTAAAATACACAGTGCACTGTGCAAGTATGTAAGTACAATGTAACATATTATTTATATGTATAGATAGGTACATAGGTATTATCATCGACAATTGTGTAACACACGTGGTATATGTATAATCACATTATATTATAGCGATAGTAGTTCTTCTATTACATATCATTATTTACAGGTGCTTGCGGCTCATAATGAGGGTTACCAAAATACAGAGTTTTCGTTACAACATTTTTGTTTTACCCTAACCAAATTACCAAACATACAGAGTTTTGTTACAACATTTTTATTTTATCCTAATACAAGTAAAGTTTTTCCAGGTTAGTTAGAAGACATCACATTCTAGCGATAAACTCGTCCTCTGTATATTGAATAAGTGATATTTTTATGATACTTTGTATTGATTTGAAATAATGTAACTAAATAAATAAATGATAAAGCCAAGCATGTTATAGATAGACTGACAATTATGAATGAGGTGATTGACATGATAGAGGTGGTTGGTAGTCCCGGATTTTCAATCGAATAGTTTCAAATTCGTATATTCCCGTTGCCAATCTTATCTGCCTTTACGATGCAAGCATATTTGTTTATTTAGAACAAAACACAACAATTATTTCCTTCGAAAGTATACAGATAAACTTTAAAATATTACATAATCATTCAACACATGAAAATATAAAAACAATTGTTTGGGCGCATATTTGAATTTATTTCGAACACAGAACCGTTTAACAAAAAAATTGTAAACAATTGCATAGAAATATTATTATGTAAGACATTATTATATCGAGAATTATTTTAAGATAAAATAAAAATAAGTTTCTTCGTATTCCAGAGAAAAGACTCATTAAATAAATCTAATGATCAAACTATGTAATATCCACATGAAATTACAAAGTATTTTGTTGTTTCGTTAAATTTTAAAGTAAATATTAGGGTGTAAATAATGTTTATAAATAGCAGCTTAAAGAGAAAACGTGGGAGAAATTAGTATTGAGATTAATATGATGATTCAACGTAAAATTGATACATGTGTAAAAAATCTTTATAATGTTCGTTTTGACATGCATACCTAAATAAATAATCGAGATATATATTTAAAATTGGCGAAATTATAGTCGGAACAATAGAAGAGGTAAGGAAAATATACATTTTTTTAAAAAAAAGTACATTTTTAATAATCTTATTAGTCAATAAGTTTTCATTGAACTGCCCTACTAACATACTAAATAAAAATATAAACCAAAATGCTATAAATTATAAACAATACAACATTATCAGATAATAACAAAAAGAAGATGAAATTAATCAAGTGTGAATTATCTGATTAATCTTGATAATTAATTAATAAATTATTTCTTCATTTAATAATAATAATAATAATAATAATAATAATATAATAGTACCTTCTCATAAAACAATAACAATGGTTACCCTATATTACGTACAGAATCTGCACAGTAAGGCAATGTTAATACTGTAAAAATAGCATCGCTGACTTGCTTACGACTATCTTGAAAAAAAAAATCGTGTATGTGCGTGACGTAAAACACTTCAGTTGCAATTTTTCATTTGTGATACTGTTGAAAAGTTGATGGCATTCTCGAATTTCTAATAAAAAGCAAGTGGTGCAAATATAGCTACTGATTAACTGTCGTCATGACATTAACTATTCAAAATGAAAGTGCGTCTTAAAATTTAAATGACGTATTCATCAGGAAATCAGTTTCATATTCTATGAAAAAAATCACCCTGATTATGAACAATTATTCAAAGAATTAGACCTAGGTATAACTAATATGTGCCAATTTTTACTAGTTATGTATCTAACTAGCTAAGGCTTATTTGTGCCAATAAAGAAATAGCTATAATTGTAAAAATATTCACTTTTGATGTTGCGATAAGATTTAAGTATCAGACATGTATTCGACACAAGTTTCACAACTTGTAAAATAGTGTAACTGAACAAGCACTAAGTAGAACTCTAAACTCTCAATGGAATGTGAATAATAATATTATATACTTGTAAAGTAGTGTATAATAATGCAGTTATTAGTTCATACTTGTAGTTATATTGTAATTACACCGACTCTAATGTAACATAATTGTCCTTTTCCTATACAAAATAGTAGGTAGCTTAAATATACATACAGTAGTCGACTTTCTATCTGTACTGTATAATACACATATTATCTCAATTTACTCTATCGCCGAAGCTTTCATTGATAAAGGCGTGGCTAATTGACCTATAATATGTTAATTTATTATGAAGATAACTTCATTTGAATTTCTAATTTTAATACTCGATGGAAATTTATGAAAGAAAAATTTAATGAAGATACTACATTCCTCCGTGGTCTCATTGGTGAAGATAGGTCTTCTAGATTGTTCTTTAAGTTTTCGAAAATCCTACAAAAGGCAGATAGTCATATGGGGTGTTCACATTTGGCGAATATCGCCAGGCGAATTTCAAAATATAACGCCAGGCGAAAAAAACAAAATTCGCCGTACGCCCATTGATCGTCACACCTGTTCACACAGTCCACCGATTTAGAAACGATCTGTCAGATGCCCTTTGATTTTGACACTGTTTTCAAAATGGCGTCGAGATGGAGATCGCGAAGTGCTTATTTTTAGTCGAAAATGTTATAGTAGATGTTATAAGGCGCCTTTTAATTAAGGAAACAAACGCCACAAACCACCAACAAAGATAACAGCTGTCACGAAGCGGGAAACATTATAAAATTTATAGGTTATAAAGTTTTTACCATAGATACGAACGCCGCGCACATCTGCGCATGCGCGAATCGTTCAATCGGCCGAAAATGTTGGAAGGTGGTCAACTCGAGACGATATCGTTTCTACTGGTTTTTATCGTTTCAGACTAGCTGTCATTTTGTTCACACGGTTCAAATGGCTGGCGATATTTTGGTGCCTGGCGATATTCGCCAAAGTGAGAACACCACATTAGAACATTCCAATAAGATATTAAATATTTTCAACTACCAAAAATGCAGATGTTCGCTGGCTTCCCCACTTTTGGATGGTATGCATAAATGGAAAATAAATTAATGAATATATTGTCACCCATCCCGAAGGTTTTTTTTCACAGAAAACACGACATATTATGATCTAACTCTATTCTCATAGAAGACCGAGAAGGTAAAAATATATTGATTAATATGCAATGAAAGCATTTAAATTGTGCTGTGCGGCCGCCTGTACTTACTGTATGCCTAGCGCATACCTACATTTTAATATGTATTATTATTATGTGCACTTATTAATATTTATTAATATTTGTTTTTACCTGTTGTTATTATGTTGTGTATTGTTTTTGTTTGCAATATGCGAATATTATTATTAAGTTATTATTTGTATAGCTTTTAAGTTTAAGTGAAATGTTTTATTATTTTCTCTTATCCTGTAAAAGGCATTAGCCGTATATTAGATAAATAAATAAATAAATAAATAAATAAATAAATTACTATAATAATATTATACATTTAAAAAAAAAAGTAAATACAATTAATAGCGGTGTTTATTCATTAGATAATATGGAATGAAGATATGAATGAATGAATAATTGAATGGAACTGCATACAATCATAACACACGCTACTACGCAAAAAATAAAATGAAAACTATTCTATGAATGGACAGATGATCAGAGTTGTACATAGTAATTTACTCATTTACAGGAAATACTCGTAATTCATAGATAAGAGCTGAACGCATGGTTATGTGTAGTATCAGTTACACTGTGATTATGACAGAGAAATTTGAAATATCTACTAAAGACCGGATTATATCAAATACAAAATAAATGACCACAAAAAATAAAATATGTAACATGTTACATCCATCTCTACCTATTCAAACAAAGACATTCAGAATAATATGTGACAAACTTAATCAATTAATGAATTGAAGATGCAACAAGGCGTCTTTTGGTCAAAATTTAGTAACCCACATTTATTAGATTTATTTTTTTATATCAATGTATTGTGTTTTTCTGTCGATAAAAATAGGTGTTGAAAATCTCAAATAAATTCAAGTTTTTTAAAATTTACAGGTCTAATAGAGATCAAGATGTTTAGAAGACGAATTTACATACGTTTTACAGGTTTCAGGAAAACTGTAATAAGACTTATTTCTTTACCAGGAGCTCTATGAAGCAGTACGTTGATAAGTACTTTAAGAATGGATATTTGAGTTTAATATGCACGTAGTCCGCATTAGAGAAAATAATTTATTCCACTATTTACAACATATAATATTAAATTGGCAGAGAGTAAATTATCCCTCTTGCAATACACAACTAAGTAGGTGCCAATTATTTCAGACGATAACACCCTCTAGTCTAGAATGTAATAATTATATTTCAGTAACAGCTTTCACGACGAGAAACACCTATCGTAATGTAAGCTAGTGTTTATCAAGTAATGATAAAATTCTTACAGGTTTAGTTAGATAATATTGAAACAGTTTGAAAGTAAGTTTGCGGTGATTGAAACGTACTAGTTGTGTCTAGAGAATACCACTCCATAGAATTAAATGTATTGGAGAATAGTGGAGACATCTATATTCAGTACATGCAGTTTGTTCCATGGTTACCCCACTCCAAGGATAAGCCGTGATGGTATAGATAGATAAATCAATGGTTTAAATTTCCAATAAGTTTCAATTGTGCTAATAAACACTTTAAAATGTAAATTAAATGAAGCAGTTTTACAAACGGAAATCATATGATACGTACAGGTAGATTCACATGCTGTAAGCGTTATTCTATGCAAACCAATATATGGTAATAAATTCTATTTAATTGGATTAAAATTAACGATGCTTAGCGAAAAAACCGCAAAACTGAAAAAAGCAAAGAAATAAAATTGCAGCTGAGCGTTGGTAGTAAATTATTTTCGTTTTATTCATTTGTTTCTAACTGGCATAACCAGAAAATAATAATAATTATGAAACAAAACATAATATTCAATCGTTAGAACATCTCACCGCTCCAATAATTAGTATGACTATGATAAGAATCCGGTATACGCCGGGTAAACTACGTAATAAAAATATTAATTGGAAGGGTTTAATACTTATTTTGTACAACTAATTCTAATTCAAACGCTTTGCCATACAAATAAATATAGAAGAAGAAAATAATATTCTTGGGAATTGCCATAACTGAAAAGTAATTTCATGTATTTCTGATGAAATGTTTTCGGTAATAAAATCCTTTTTGTAAAAAGCTGTGATAGAATATAACCTAGATAAATATGAATGGATAAAGTGGATATTGTGTATATATAACTTTTTGAGACACTTATATAAAATTTGTAAAGTTTTGAGAATGAGACATTCACTTGTCAGATTGCTTTGTTATTGCCGATTTTTCTTATTTTTATTTTCCTTCCACTTAGGAAGTGAGAAAAGGAAAGGGGTTTCAGGCATTCGAAAAGCTCTTTTTTACGTTATTTGTCGTGACATGAAACTAATATTTTTGAAAGGATATTTTTTATTAAATAATACAATTACTTCAAATGTACAAATCCAATTAGCAAACAATTAATGACTAGAGTTTATTTCATATCAAATGGTTACGTGCACAATGTTATGATATATTTGATTTATAATAATATGAAAACTTTTTATTAATATTTTCTATATTACTAGCAGTGACTGCTTTATTTTGCACGAAAGTATTAATATTTATTACACACTGGCTTTGAACTAAACTGCATTCAGAAAATATTTATTATTAAATTGACAGTTTGAAAAAATTAAATAAGAATGGTTTAAAAAACATTGCAAATGACATTTTCCAACAATTTTGATGATTTGAAATCAAAAAACTGTAGCTCCTTTATTCAGTAATTTGCTTGTATTTTTTTTATCCGGGTAAATGCTCATAGGAGATTTGTCATTCGGGGAGATTGATAAGTGATACCACTAAATGAGAGTTCCTTGTCAAAAAATTGACACAATTAAGAAATAGAGAGGTAAGAGAATGTTTGAACGATGCAAGATTGCATAAAGGGAATTAGTTAACTTATCACTTGTCTAGTGGGAGCTGGGATAAGAATTTATAAATAAACACACACAAATATTAAAAAACTGATTCAAATACCTCATTTGTCTACACGATTTTAAAACTATGTATCTATACCATCACGACAATGTAATGAATATAAATGTTGTTCTCTGCGTATCAATAAAAATAAGACTTTCAGGATATTTGGCGTATTTCATTGCTGAATTGAAGATATTACATATCTTATATGACATGATATAATATAAATTCGTAGGGAACTTGAAAACTTACAGTAAATAGTGTAATAATTAATATACTACGGAAATAATTGCGGTATAAGAATAAAATTGTCTACGCTTCTTCACTTCGAGACAATAATGCGATCTGTCTAGTGTTTTATAAGCAATTATAATTTTGTAGTCGTTGTTATAAAATTTCATACAGTAATAAATTAAATCTATGAGCTTGTAATGGTGTTGATAAATCACACCGATAAGAGAAAACGGTGTTAAAATAATTACTGATAGTCTGTTCTATGAAAATTTCGCTTTAAAATTTATTGTGTTGTACAAACTATGTAGTAAGGCATTGTGTGTCTTGGGTAAAGAAGAGAAACATGGGAAGATCGTTTGATTGAACAAAAGTGTCGTGAGAGTTGTATATATAAGTATTTACTAACGCAAACTTTATAAATCTTGAGATTTATGAGACATCCACACGAGTTTTTTTTATGGTATTTATTTTATTTTGTTAGATGGGATGTGCTCTGTATCTATAAGATCCATTGGGTTCATATGAAGTTGCTTTTCGGGTTATGTCCAGTAGCAAGTCAGACAAATTAAAGCAAAGGTTTTGTCTAGTAGAGCAAATTACAGAATGGGTGATGCTTAAACATAGTAAGTCTTAAACATCATAATATTGAAAATTTCAAGTGTATATGATTCCAATTCCACCCAGTATTTACTCAGTGCCTCGTGTAGATATAGATAAATATAAAGAAATACTATAATTGATATTATCGATCAATGGCATTTGGTGGAAGTCCATGATAAATTAATAAAAAAAAACTTATATTTTATTACTTCCATAATGACTTTATAATCGCGAGCCAGCTTTCAAGAGCTTCTACTGTCACCATCAGGCTAACGTAAAGTGATTTTGATTGAAAGAGTTGTATAAAAAGTTTTTATAAAAATATACATCTATATTTATTTATTTATTCTTATTGCATAATATATCAACTACTACTACTACTACTATACCATCACGGCATATACCACAAGTGGGGTAGCCAGCAGACCAGCTGCATGTAAAAAACATGCAAGCTGTCCTCTCCGTGCCAATATATCAATAGCCAATAAAATTATATGTAAATACTTTTTATGCAACATTTTATTTTTACAATTGTTGAGTTAGTCGGCAAAGGGATCTTAATAATATTAAAACAGTCATTTAGGCGAAAAAGTTACAACAACTAATATTCTCCCTCTTGTGTTAACAGTTTGTTAAGAAGTTTTGTCATTTCGAATTGCATGATAAGATATAATAATTTATTAAATTTATTATTAACAAAGTCTTGTTAGTTCATTTTAAACAGGTGAGCTGAACTAGATAACATTGTGTACAAACGAGGTTTACAACACGCCATCGTTGAAACAGATACAAAAATAATGTTTAGTATTTAAAAAATTAAACTCGAAGCTATCACGGCATCTTTTACCACGCCACTCATCCTGTTGGTCCCTCTGGATACTCCACCTGTGGGTATCAAGAAGATATAGCATAAATATATCTTCTATATAAGAGAAAGGTTGTGGACTTCCTCCAATAATCAATGGACTTAAAGTTGTCCTCTCAAGCCTCAACGTCATGAAAATTAAGATAATAATTACAAAGGATGGATAGGATACTTCGTTGAATTGAAGATAATATTATTATAATAATAACAGAGCAATTTATATAGCACCATATTTTGAAAAAAATATAACATCAAGGATTCACAACATCTTGGATCAACATCCATGTCCACTTTTAAAATTACATAGTACCAATTAAAATATTGGCGTCAGAAAAATTTACTAAAAAAATTAATTGCATATCATCAACGTGATATCTTAGGAACGTTTGACTTTTACATTGCACACAATAAACTTTATATTTTACATATCCTAAAAAGTTTTATTGGTTAACTAAAAATGCATCGCTTTTTGGAAGATTTTCTGGATTAACATACCTACTCGTATTATACAAGTAGTCTTGTACCTAGAGAGTTGCAATCAATATGAAATATCGTTAAGAAGTCGAGAAGTATTGTATTATAATATGATTAACATTTTTACTGCCATTTGACAGTTTTGACATTTAATTATTCAAGAATAATAATCATCAAATTCAACCTTTAAGACAGGATAAACTGGAAAGGACTGTGATTTAATACACTTATTTGATATTTATAAAACATTATCTTTGATCAGCTATCTATTGTTTTCAACCAAAACAGTAAACTTTGTAATTGTCGTACATGTGATTAATTGGATTGAATTATATATAATTGAATGTGTTGTTCTACTTATTTGAGGAAATAAATAAATTTGAAATAAAAACATTTACAATAAGGTATCAATTATTATTCAATCAAAAAGTCCAGAATTTTAGAAAATTAGTAGCCAGATTTGAGTTTTAGAGAATTTATTGGTATTATTGATTACACACACACAATTAATAATTACGTGTATATTAAATTCGAATAATTTAAACTGTGGATAGGTATGAATTCAATATTAAAACAATTCATAACTATTTACATGGTTTCGTAACATGAGAAGATAATGATTGAACTAGGATTGATATATTGTACGAAACAATTTTAAAAATATATTTTTTATCAAAATCTAGCCTTTTAATAATATAAACCTCAAACCAATATCAACATAAATATTACTAGTGAAATTGATCTAGGAGTTATAATTTGAATCGACGCTATACATTCTTTTTGATCAACTGTCATTTCAAATATAATTCCCTCCAAAATCTATCCAAGCGTTCCCGCCAAGTCCCTATTTATATCTTGACCACAATATAAATAAAAATAATAATAAGCATAGCATCATTTATATAATATAGTAAGCCTAGATTTTCTTGTGGTTCGGGATCACCATATTATTTTAATCACATACATGCATCTCTTTCTTTTACATTATAAAAGCTCTAGTGTAAGATGAAATGGAGGATGAAGAACTGGTCACTGATTTCGATTATACTAATACATAGCATCATAATAATATAATACAACGCGAGCCTGTTTCTATGTAAGTTGCAAGTATAAGTATGTACATACTATAGATTTCAACGCGTCTCGGGATGAAACCTACCCGGCAAGTTGTTGAAGCATCTTTGAAAAAGTATGTATTTTTTATGGCGTCGCTTTGAACTCGTGCCACGAGATATCAACAAGAGACGAAGGGGATTGGATTGTGGAGAGCTTCAGGATGGATCACATTGGATATAAATATACATACATAACCCGTCTTGCCAGGATTTGCAATGTATAAAACGTACCTACCTGGTTATATGCTTGAAGTGGTCATGTTACCTATCAACATAACCTGATCAATAATGATAGAATAGTGGATGTTGTTGTTTAAACTAAATCCCGCCAAAATATTATCTCTAAGTTTTTATGATCGTAAAAATAGTGAACACGCTATAAAATTCGCGCCTTTTATTTCTGGTATAAGTACCATAAACACTACTAGGAAAATATTCTCTACAACCATTTTTCAAATGATGAACAAATGTCTCTTTGAAAGCCCGAGTTTGAAATAATTATATAATTTCATATAATATTAAAGTAGACATATAAATGTTATATAAAAAGAGACGCTAAGCCACAATAGGTCATCAAAAAAACTTTTGTAGAAGCGCTTTTCTTCAATAGCACCTGGTGTAAAAGATATTTTCTTATAAAACCTACAATAACTCTTTCTTCTACAAGTACAAATAACAAACACTGTTTGTGTAAAAACAACAAACAACAGTCGCAAACCATGATAAATAACAGTAATGCAGTATTTCTATTAGTAAGAACATAAAACATTGATATTTACATGTAGAAATGCATTTATATCTAAGACAACATTTGAATAGAGCCGGTATCTTGGCAAATGATAAGAGCAAAGAAATACAAACACTGATTCTGACTATACGTAGAAGTATGTAGATATTACCGATGTGGATAATAATTAACTCTGTACAGTTTTATCTTTTATGAGATTTTGTAGTAGATAAGTGTAAATTGAACTCTACACTGCAGCTGTAATCAAGTATATTATATTGAAATGCAAATCAAATTCTGATATAGCATTTGATACAGAGTATCCAAAGTTTTCAGTTTCATTCAGAGTCTTCGACAACTTCTTGCAGTACTCTCAATTATAATGAATCTACCCCAGGTTTGAAGCTATGTTCTAATCATTATATTTATTTAGCTACATTCTAAGACTGTGACAGATAATACATATCTATAAGAAACGGTTCAATAATACGTAGTATAGTATAGTATAAATTTTCTCTATTAAATTTTTTTGCGTGTATTCATCGTTTTTATACGTAATCAAGGAGGAAAACCATTAAAATTTGAACACGGTTTCCGATCGATTCGAAAGATTTAATAAGCTATAAAAGAGTTCTTTCGCCAACTGAGCTTTTACTAACAGAGTCTGACTATATTAATACTACGTTACTTTGCTGTATTACCGAGATCATAATATAAAATAATACAGTAATGACGAAGTCAGAGGGAAAAGCGCTATCACGACATCAGACTACGTCTGGGGCACCTCAGGGCTGCATTATAGTCAGACTTTGTTTTTATAATGATAATATTATTGTAAGTTGTACGAGTTTATTGACTGGTGTAATGAGACGTAAAAACGTGATCGAAGTGTTGAAACTAATAAATTTTAGCGAATAGACACTAATAATAAATTGCGTATATATTCGATATTCACATTATCTTTTTTTAAGTCTTACGATGAAATCGTGATTTTTTGATGATACCTTTATCGACTTAATATTATTTAAATTAATATATCTCTATTGTTATTATCAAAGAGAAGATTATGAATGATACGTTTATAGTAAATAATATTAAGGTTCCTATTGTGGAGTGTAAATAATCTATTTTAAAATAGCATATTTAAGGGATGATATCGCAATATAATCTTGAATTTATGGGATCCATAACTTATTTTCTTAAATCAGTCTCTTATAAAAAAAAATACAATATTATCTTCAAAGTGCTTCCTAAAGTCAGCTTTCGTACACTCACATGTGCCACAATTTGTTTTAAGACATAAAAATGAGTTATTTTTTCATAACCTATAATACATCACCGAATGTTTACCCTAGTCTATTTTTAGTGTAATTTACATTTAACAGTAGGTTTAAAGCTTGTGTCGTGAAAGGGGAGTTTGTCGGCACCTGGGATTGAACCACGAACCTCATGTGCTTGAGGCTGAGACTCTACCTCTAGGCTACTGACGAACTCTCTATAAATATTTTTTAGCGAATTCTGAATCTAAAAACAGCACTGTTGATTAGATAGAAATAAATAAAGATTTAATCAAGACAAGAAAGAGACGGAGAAATATCATAAAGAGATAGATGCTGACAATAATAATATTATAGAACATTAACAATAAATGTACATAGGTATACAATAATGGTACCTACATTTAACTGTTGCAAACAACAATACAAAGACTATAGCGTGACTCATTGTAGGCTGTACCTACTGAGTGGATGCAAACCAAAGTTAATGTAACGTAAGTTAAATACATACACAACACAATACTTTAAACGCAACTTAACTTAACTGGAGCACCGAGAGAAACAAACAGATATGTCATAGGTATCACATTACAAATATGCTTAGTATTATTAAATATCGTTCTGTGGGGTCTCCAGCAAAAAATAGGTATTACACTTTTTTTGTAAATTTTAAAGTATCCTGCCAAAAGTGGGTATTTATAAAAAAACTACGAATGAGACAATAATTTAATGATCTTCAGTTCAGTAATGAAGAGATATGTCACCAAGAGGACAACTTATATGTTTATTACTCGCTTGCCACCCCATTTGTGAAATAATGTCATGATACATACCTTCACATATATTTATATAAATTATTATATTATAGAAAACATTTTAAACGACAATTGAAAATGAAAATAATTTCGATACCAAAATGTTACGTGTATTAATAAATATTAATATGTCAATTATTGAGATTAATAATAGACATAATCATTATATAATATTTTCAACAACGAAAGTGATTATGTGTAGGAGTTTAAGCAAAGTACTGTATAGGAGAATGTAATCGATAAATAATAATATATTATATTGATCTCGTTTGTATTCTTTGAATACGTATCATATCGTATTTAATTCTAGAGTTTAATTGCTAATGATTTATATACAATTTGTTTGTTTATTAATAAGAACAATAAACGGGTATTAGTTTCAATAGCAAAATATACCATAACATATATAATATTTTCAACAACGAAAGTGATTATGTGTAGGAGTTTAAGCAAAGTACTGTATAGGAGAATGTAATCGATAAATAATAATATATTATATTGATCTCGTTTGTATTCTTTGAATACGTATCATATCGTATTTAATTCTAGAGTTTAATTGTTAATGATTTATATACAATTTGTTTGTTTATTAATAAGAACAATAAACGGGTATTAGTTTCAATAGCAAAATATACCATAACATAAGATAATAAAAAAAGTTTTTATTGTTTTTCTTTAATAATAGGTACCTAAACACATATAGTCTTAACTGTTTGATTTGAATCATGTTACTTGGCGATAATATTCATGTCATTTATATCCTGGGATTTTGGGAAATAAATTATTATCATATCTTAATTTCGCATATGACCTCGATGTACATAATCCTTTTAGAAAATTAATACATAATCCACTCGAATTCACGTGTTTTGGCTTGAATAAAAATATAAAACAAGTAAAAAAATATTAATAATCAAAAACTGAATACATGAGGACAATTATTCAGACAATGAAATTACAATTAAAATAACTTTCATCGAGATTCATGAAATCGTAAATTAAACAAGCTTTTCCTTAAGACATAATGACATATATATCAAATTGCAGTACTTGTTAATGAGAGACATTATCAGTGAATACTAATACTCACTGAAAACGTCACGAATATTGTGCGTGAGCTTCTGCACTTAGTCGCTATTATTTGTGTACATTCATGTTTATTTTCTTGCATTTATATTAATTTAATAGTTATAAATTGTGTAAGTATTATCAACTATCATAAATAAGGAAAGATTCTTGTGAGAACTTTGATAGGGTGGAATAATGTTAAACAGATGGGGTGAAAAAGGCTACTTATAGTATTATTCATGCACTATTTCATGCAGACAATCGGATATCATCGATTTAACAAAACATCAATTACATTATGTATTAAGGATGACAATGAGATTCTCAATTTTGATATCATAGGGTGCTATTGTGTTTGTACTTCTCTGATTATTTCTGTAGGTACCTTATAAAGAATCATACAATGGACTTGCTGTCAATAAAATTGCACAGTATTCAATTGAAGTTTCAATGTGAGACGTTGTTAAAAGCATTGATAGTATGATAATAGGCAATCAATTTATTTGGAGATATTTGGCAACATTTATGTAGATTCAATTCATTATTATTTGAAGATAAGTCTTTTTCAAGTCTATGTAAATCTTATATACCAAAAGAACCGGTAAAATGTATTGACAGATAAACATTTGATTCAAACAAATATTATTTTCTAAATAACCATTTTTCTAGCAGGAATTTTAAAGAAGAATGGTAATAATTAGCGACAATGTATAGCTACAGCAGTGAAAACATATTTGTCATAATCAAACAAGAACACAAAGGTGTGTTAGATGACAGATTTCCTGTCAATGATTGAGGAAAACTCGATTGCAGTTTACAAGTTTGAATCTAACTAAAATCTTAAGAGATTTTAATCTTAACAGATACGATAACGCATATTAAATTTTAAGTATATAGCAAAGTGTATATGGATATTTTAAAATGAGAAGCCTTTTGTATAGAAATCTAAAAGTAATGTTTCTTAATTTATATAGAGATAAGAGTATTGTTTACATAGGCAAGTGTAGATAGACATGTAAACAAAATGATAAAATGAATTAAGTCACTTTCAATAATGATTTTTCTATTTTATGAAGAAGACTTTTGAAAGTTTAAACCAATTTGTTTGATGAAATTTTCCGAATCATAATAACCGTTGATTGAATATTATACATCACTTCTTTGGCTTACAGTAAAATAACCAAACAATTGAAATTAAAAATAGTTGTTTAATTTAAATTCCTTGACATTAAAGGTTTAAAAGCTGAAAAGCCAACAAGATAAGTCAAAAGTCTTCTCTCTAATATTCCTTATACGGCCACAGGTGGGTTTAACCAAATAAGATACAATCGGTTCAAAACCTTACCTTGCATGTCTGATACAGCGCAGTGGTTGGAGGCATTTTCCCTTTTGTCATGTTTATATTATGTCCAAAATCCACTTTAAACACACAAAAACATGTTCAATTAAGTTTATCAAACACTTCACACGCGAAATCAACAAGTTTTCATTCACTTTTCACTCAAAAAATACGAAAAATCACAAGCATCGTAGTAAAAGATGTGTTTACTATTTACTCGAAGGCTTTAATGTGCGAGTGTAGTTTTGTATAGTAGTAGTTAGTATACAGTGATAGAGAAACGAACGGATGTGACGCCACAGCGCTAACGCGGGAGTGCGGCGGGATGGTGAACTAAACAATCAAAGCGGCCATTTTGTTCTAAAGGCAATGGACCGTTGTTTTAGGTACGATAAACAAAAGTATACCTATATAAAGTATTAAAAAACGCATTGGTGGCTCGTGATACCCTCAAGGGTTTACTAAAAAAAATATAATATGATAGTTAATGAAGTCGTAAAATTAATTTTTAAATCATACATACACGTCATGTTTGCATTCAATTCGTCATACATACTTATTATTATTTGGCTAATGATGTATTATTATTAATGGCGAAACAATTGCTGGGTATAGTAGTAATAATGGTACTTAACGAAAAATACGCAAAGTTCAAGTACTCTGGTGAAAATTATAGAAAGTATAATCATTAAATTTAATATTATGTTCTTATTTCCACACTATTAGAAATGTGGAAAACACAGCGAATTGAAATAAAATATACATAATTATTTTTGTAACTTTAATTTTTTCGTAAAATTATAGACATCATATTGTAATCAGAATGTTCAAGAATTATTATTTGAAACCTGGACAACGTTCACCAATTCGACCATTCTCACTATCCCGATCGAACGTCTTTTTAATTTTTTAATGCGAACATTAATAAATGCACCCATTTTTATATTTGGGATCTCTTACTCAAGACATGTTTTAGCGTTACGTTTTCGTTCGAATATAGACGAAGTTGCGAGAAAGTGTCATTATTCATAGCTAAAATACACAAAGCTATGAAAAATGACACTTTGTCGCAACGTCATCTATATTCGAACGAAAACGAAACGAAAAAGTAACGCTAAAATGTGTTTTGACTACGGACCCAAAATGCTAAGTATTTATCAATTTACGACTACTTATTCGATCAGTTGACAAAAATGTTTAGAAAATTTACAATTGTTTTTTTGTTCAATCGCGACGGACGCGACGCGTCTGTTTAGGTATCCGATTCAAATTATGTATCATTTAACTATTTTTTCTAATCAATACCTACACTCCACCACTGTAAAAAAATACACTGGCTGAGCTGCACTCCGTTCCCTTCTATCAAATAAAATAGGTAGGTACCTACTAGTGCTGGAACTATCATCATGATAAAACATTCAAATGTGTATCACGGAATGGACGGACGATACAAATATACATAGAGCTATCTACATATCTACACACATTGTACCTATATATCGTTGGTGGATCTATGAAACCTCCCATGTGAGATTTTTTTCAGAAATGAGATATTGATGCTAAATTATTATTCGTCTCGTCGAGCCGCATCTACCGATGAAATAACTTGGAGGCTGAGATGTCTACGGAAAAAAATATTGAGAGAAATTAAATTAATGTCTCATGTGCTGCTTATTATTAAGTAATTTGTGAAAATTCACATGTCCTTAAAACATGATTCTGCGATATTTTTCAAACCATGTTTATAAATTCAATATACTATAGAAATTCTATGACAGCTGGCCAAAAGGAGCAATGTTCTTCCGTCCGCAATAGGTTCCGTCAGCCCGGGCGTCCCTCTTTCACAATACACCGTTCCTATGACAACGAATGTAAGAAACATGCAAACTGTCCTCTTCGTGCCAATATAAAATTAAGACATTCAGGATGGTTGGCAAGCCTCATCGCTGAATTTAAGATGTAAAATGTCTTAATTTTTTCGAACTTTTAATGTCTTAGTTTTTTAGCTCTCCTGACAAATCTCGACAAATGCACATAGGAGGTCTCGAGAACCCACCGACGTCACGCTATACACATATATGCAGGTATAATATACATATAATTCTACCTGTATGATAACTACGTATGTACATAGCACTACATAGTATTAAGCTAGACAATGTGGCTATCAAATTTGTAATTATAATATTGAAATACCCTGAATTGTCTGGTTTAATAAAAAAAATATAATGAAGTTAGTGGATGTGGTGTAATGATAACATGTCTTTTCACCCAAATAAATTTACAAAAGTCGATATTTATAAGTATCTTGGGGTGGAAATATCCAGTCATAGCGATCTATACAGTGAAGTAAGAGAACAGACAAATAAAGCTTCTGTTACAGCCGGATGTTTAAGAAATTTGGTATGGAGGAATAAACACATGCGCATAGATAGTAAGGTACGCATTTACAAAACCTGCGTGAGACCGATAATGGCATATGGCGTTGAAACGCGAGCAGACACCAACAGAACAAAAAATCTCTTTCGTACTTCTGAAATGAAGACTCTACGTGCAATCGCGGAAAAACGCTCAGAGACAGAGTCAGAAACACAGAAATAAGAAAAATCTGCGAAACTGAAGATATCGTTCGGTGGAGCAGAAAGATAAGACGGTTCTGGAGGGACCATGTGGACCGCATGAGTAGCGAAAGATTAGCCCACATCGCCGCGAACGAGACTCCACTAGGACGCAGATTGCCGGGAAGGCCACCCAAAAGATGGAAGGATAGTTGGTCTTCAGCGTCGCAAGAGGAAACAACTTCCGGGCAAACAGGTCAATGACCTACTGCAAGCAGAAGAAGAAGAAGATATTTATAATTTCATTTAGTACTCAATAGTATTCTCTGTTTTTTTATTATTAGAAAATCAACATCTTATGTTTTAAATTATGCGTAAACGTAAACTTTTCCAGCTTAATACTTTTCCTCTTTACTTTCGACAAATTATAAAAATAAAACAACCTATAACTATACTTTACCCTCACGCCATATCCCAAGTGGGGTAAGCATAGAGAACAAAACGTCAAATAGATCTATCCTTACATTATTAATTAATACTAATTTATACTAATTAATAATACTAATTAATACTAATTAATACTAATTAATAATCATCAACAACACTAAAAAAAGAATAAAAAGAAATAAACGAACGTGCTTTTCGAAATTCATCAATAACATGTAACAAACCATACAAAAATTGTTTCTTCCATGAAGAATCAGAAGAAAATTCCTTGAAATGAAAATTATGATACAAAATAGTAATAAACGAACATATTTCATTACAAACTTTATAGTAAACGTATGTGAGAGTGATGCATAATCAGGTGAGGGGTGTTGAAGGTAGAAGAGGTAGAAACTTCGGAGAGTGGGGTAGCCAGGCAACCAAGCGTATTAAACAGGTAGCCACTATAACATACATGCATACATAGTTTGTTAGTATCTTCGATAGCAAAGATTATATACAATAAGTACTTAATTTTTTAATAAAATCGTAGGAAGGTATCTACAAACTTTAATTAAATTCTGGGCATCAACCTGATACCGATTCAATTTAAATAATATGAAGTTTTAACGGCTGTTTTTCGAACCCTATTAACCAGAGCTTACTAGATTTTTATTTTGACCCTCCCCATTTTCTCATTTATGTTATTCATTTCTTAAAGATAATAATATGTATAGTTAACGGAAGTTTTTAGATAATTAACTATTTGTTTTATCAGTAGGAGTCGATTAAATGTACCAAAGCTTAGGATAATTAAATAATATTATTTTATAGACTAACAAGTTTGAACCAAATACTGCAACAGGTAAGCAAGTACTTACCTATTTATATGGGTGTAATTTGAAATAGATTATGAAATTAGTAGACAATAAATAAACTTATTCTACAAGTAGTTATATGGTCTTGCTTTTCTTTTCATTGTATGTCCAGTCATCAGATTGTATTATTATTGGCGAAAATCATCTTGTTTTTGGTCCATCGTTAATGTAAAGAAAAAAATGAGAATATGTAGGTAAACTGTGATAAAATGGAATTACTTTTTTAAGAGACTAAATATAGAATAGTCAATTAAATTTGACAAGAAAATATCTAAAAGTGCCACGAAATCTGATTATTTCCTACAATAGTTCTCGTCGGAAGAGATATAGGTATGGATATGCAAGAATGCAAATTCAAAGCACGAAAGATTGCAAATTAAAAACTGTCAAAAAGATCGAAAAACTTTGGACCAGAATGTACCTACGTTTTGAGTACCTACACTGAATAAAATACTTTGGTAAACCTAAAATCATAACATTATTACACATTAATTTGGTTAGCAGGAAGAAATTCCGAATGCTCATGATTTTTTTGATCAATAACGTGTTATAATTATTAAATTTAATTATGATATGATTATAAATTACATGTAATGTATTCAAAGGCGTAAGTAAGTTTCAATGTTTCACAAATTAAATCTCTAAATAAATGCATACATATATAAATAAAATAGATGCAGTAGGAAAAAATAACCTGGGCCCCGAATTCAAATAAAGTTATAAAATTAAAATTCAAACAATCACTGTTGCTATGAATAATAATATAACATAATTTAATCTAGTTTACCTGGGCGTTATATTTTACTTAACTTTTTGAGGGGGCGGACATATTATTATATACCTACAAGTATATTATTATAATAAAACACAACAATAAAATATCCATTCTTTGTTTGTTTTTTGTTCTTTACTGAAGCGTGGACCAAATAATAACAATCACAGAGTTAGTATTTACGTCGTCATATCCTTCGATTGGGTTTCACGGTGGGTGAGTCTTTCACTTAGGGGTCCACGATGACAAAAGCAGCTAATCGTGGACGACGGTGGCGTGATGGAGACAATGAAAATCATCTATTCTTTATATTTAAAGTCAAAAATGTTTTTTACAATAGTTATTTTGGAGACAGGTAGGTAAGGCTCTTGTAGTGTTATATTCAAAGATTTTGATGGAACAGGTAAAAGCAATATTTTTTCTGCAAGCGTCAGTCAGGGATGTAATATTTATTTTTGTACATTTGTATAAAATATTACCAACTAGATAATTCAAATACCTAATATTGTTACTAAAAGAACATGCCCATTACTCTAAACCATTATTAAATTATTTTTATGTATTGCTTAATAATTAAATATAACACGTTTTTAAATCATTAAATATTTAGAAAAGATTAACATTGAAAATTGATAAAATTTAAGTTTGGTGCGTTAACGTTGTGAAAATTTATTATAATATAATTTTTTTAAATATTTAAACAAATACACTGTTAATTTTCACGTATAAGTAAGTATTTAATCAATTAATGATTAAATATTAATACTAATTGCCGAGCCCTTTCGCCTTGCGGCATTTTCAGGGCGAAATTACTTAATTATATGTGAAAATTAACAGTATTTTTAATATTACATTTTATTTTTTTTATAAGAAAAATTGATTATATCTCTCAAATTCTTCTTTATCAACAATATTAATTTCGTATTCATAAAAACTAACTTCTCCTTACCATGAAGTAAATATATTTATCTCTCAAAATTAATATGCGAGAATACTGTGGGAAATATTAAAAAGAATTAAAACGTATATCGTTGATTGTAAAATGCCATCCTTGAAGAAAGGTTCGATTGATTATGAAAGGTACTATTATTAACATTTGTTTGATAATTTGTCAATATTCCAGACGTCTCTATCATGAATAGTGCGAAACGTGACTATTTGACAGGTTTGTAAATGATCTCATTTTGTGTGAAATATAATCATTTACTACCCAATAGGGTAGACCAGTCCTTGCATCGTCCTTTGATGCTACAGGTTGCAATAAATTATTTTAAAAAGGTAACTTTATTTCTGTAGTTGTCATAAATAATAAATATTGTAGAAATGAGAAAGTAAATACAATGATTTAGGATAAGTTGATATTTTTGGTACCTATTAAAAAAAAACATTGTTTTAATAATTTTCCCACCATTCTCAGATGGTTCGTGGAACTTTTTGTAATTACTTATACTATAGCATCAAAGCATATCCCACAAGTGGGGTAGCCAGCAGACCAGTTGCAAGTCGTCCTCTAGTGCTCATATAGAAGTACCGATTACGAAAATATATATCGATGATCATAATTGAATTTATTATTATAATATTTCACTGTATACTGTCACAAGGTATCATAGAAGTGTCCAGATGCCAACATGGGGGGAGGGAATGAGGGAGCCAAGTATTGAATTATAAAGGAAAACTAAGAAATTTTATGTAAGTCCGAAATACCATGTTTTTTCTTCATAAATTTACGTAGGTATTTGAATCAAGTTACAAAATGCATGATTTTCTCCATTTATTTTAATAACTATTTGTAATTACACCTTATAAAAATATAATCACTTCGTTGACGTGCAAATCATATTACTAAAACAATACTAGAGCGGAGAAAGTGTTTGTTAGCAGTCACATAATATTAATAAATTTACGTAAAAAAATCATATTATAAATAATATTAATTCGACTGTCCAGATCCATAGCTCAATAAGTAGAAATGTCTTATATTCGAGAAGTCACAATTTTTTGTAATTTTGGTATCTTTATATGTATTATAATAATTGCACTATTAAAGAGATACGTTTATTTTGGTCCGTTCAGTAGTTAAATATTTCGAAATATTTATTTGCGGAATGAATATAGAAATATTTGTACAACATAACTAAACATTTAATAAATAAAGTCAATTGTCTATTTTTATAGCTATTTATTTATTTATTCTTTTTGCACATCATCATTACATAACAGTGTTAACAAAATAATATGAAATTTTAAAAACTAGGACGATGTGCAGTGGCGAGATTATCACTATAAAGTGATTTCTTCCGTCTAACCACGACACATTGACATAAAACTAGTAAAAAAAACAAATTTACTTACAAAAAAAATGTACAAATTATCAAAACACAACAAAAGAAAAAAAAACAAAATTTAAAATAATTTAAATTTGTTTATGGAAATGAAAGATTGGCGTTGATTCTGTGTATTACCAATTAAACCAACGTTTTCGAAATTTACAACTTGTTGAGCTATGGAACTGCTTTGCTCGTACCGTCAGTAACGCTATATTATCTCCATGGTAACAACGGAAATTGCTAATGTTGCACCGTTATTACCATGGAGATAATGTTGTTACCATGGAGATAATGTAGCATTACTGACGGTACGAGTAATCCGACTCAGGCATCAGAATATGCCTGTCGATATGTCTCTCATATCACGAATGCTAACAAAAAGACAATTTCATAAATTTGCCGTGATCTTGCAATAGTTTTTAAACAGCAGATAATAAATATAAAAGTGATGTTATTTAAGTAGATTAACTGTATAATTATAATAAGCATCCAGATCATCCTCTCAGTGCCAATAAAAATAAAACATTCAGGAGTTATGGCTTACTTCATCGCTGAATTGAAGATGTTGCACGTTTTTATTTATTTAATCAACCGTATACAGTTTCATATTATTAGCTTTTTCCATAAGAAATGACAATAAAAAATAACATATTCTCACTTCGTCATTCAACATTATCAATCATACTTCAACAATACACACAATACATATATTTACTTAACTTAACATCTTGTATGTGATGTTTAACGAATTATTATTTATCGTATCGAAACCCAGAACAAAAAACAAATCAAACTGATCTCCAGTACTGTGCAAAACGCACAGCAGGTGGAGATGCGTCAAAAATATCCTTCATAGTGAATTTGAAAGGGCACAATGTACACTCCTACCTATTATAAAGTGTCAAGAGTATGGTATTTTCTCAAATTATTATAAGCTCAATAGTCGCATAATTTTTCGAGCAGGAAAAATAATCGAGACTAATTTTATGAATATGAACGCACATAAAAGAATTTAATAGTACCTACAGATTTATGGCAATCAACTCTTGGTCTATCTTACAAGAGATTTTATTTAAGGTTTCAATTTTAATCACTACTTCTACCATTACTACCATACTATCACGGAATATCCCACAAGTGGATAACCAGCTGATCAGTTACATGTAATAAACATGCAAGCTGTTTTCTCCGTGACCACAAAAAATTAAGACATTCAGGACTAAATGTCTGTATTTTTTCGAACACCTGACTTTTACAGGACACTTTAAAACTTGCGGAAAAGAATGGGATACCAATTCATTGCCGAGTTTTCAACGTCATAAAATAAATAAGTAAGTACTTAAAACTTAGTTGAATCAGTTTAATAGCCGTAGACAAAAAGAAAAGACAAAATAAATATTATTGAACTATAAAATTGAATCTTTCAATAATTAAATACAAAATCACAGGGTTCAATGTATTATTAATTTAAATATAGTCTATTTTATATTATTTAAAGAAAATAATAATACCGATGAAAAGCTGGAAGTCTTTTAAAAATAATAATGGAGAAACGATTGAAGATGAACCCATCTGGTTGGCTTCAGCCATGTGGAAAATTAATCGTTTGTAGTGGTAGGTATCTACTGTAAACATTTTAACGAAATTAATAGATGGTAGTATATATCAGTATACGTTAAGTGAATATTGAAGTTATTGAAGTCACAAAAATTGAAAGAAGAAGTGAGAAAGGCGTCCCAGCGCTAACGAATTGACTCTAGGCTGGCTTAAGTGATTACATACGGTGTCTATGAACAATGGTCTCCATTTCCAGCATTCTCAGTGCCATCATATTATAATGTCCACATAAATACATAGTGATATCTACATGTACATATCTTTAGACTATTTTTGTTAATCATGAAATTACTATTATTGCTTTTTATTATTAGATACTTATATATGTAGATTATTACTTTTATTATTAAGTGCATACTTTTTTTAAAATGGCAATATGTATTGTCTTGTTTTGCTATTAAGTTATTTTTTACATGGTTTGTTTTTTATTAGCCTATTTGGATTTAATGTGAAATGTGTATTTTTTTGTTCTGTTTTATTATATTTTATGTTTGTTAAAGGCATTAGCCGTTTATTTAATAATAAATAAATAAATAAATAAATAAATAAATAAATAAATCGAGAAATATTAAATGCAAACTAAAATATGTTTAAGATTGTAATTTCTCTAAAAAGGACACAGGTTTTTTCAGCCACAAGGCGCCTGACGTCTCAGAAGACAAAGACGAGTATCTCTAAAAGTATGTTGCACAAGTTTCCCGACTCTTCTTCATGTATCACGTCGTGTCTTCCCGGCTTGCGAGAGTGCGTCCCTATTCTGGGCAGTCCGAAGCAGCTCCTCGACACCCCAATTGATCAGAATATTTGAGATGGTCAAATCTCTGGCTGCAGAATAGATATAACCTATAGTAAACGATTAAGAATCTATGTTGATTAAAATTGTCGGTAAATCAAAGGAAAATTTTGCCATACACATATATTGACAATAATGCTTGTAGATCTAACTATCCTAGTTATAAAAAGCCAATTGATCTATATAATACATACTAAGATTGCAATCTCTATGCCTATTGATCTGTTAATTGGATTTCCTACAGCGACGCAATTAAAACGAGCGAAGGTAGTAGAAAATCTGCTACATAATTATAATGACCATTACTTTGATGTTTATAGATATACAATAGCAGAACAAAGACATCTTAGTTTAGTACCTACATATACCATAGAAAAACAGCCTCACTATATCTTTGTATTGTATAATTTACTCAGATGCATGTTGTCTTCGGCGCAATGTCCTTTGTTTATTTACATCCACATATTACATTATGTAGGTTTGTTGAGCTTTGCTTGCAAAAATAAGTTTATTATATTATGTTATGTTATTATACTCACAGTAACAACAAGTAAACTTTCAAACGTCTTCAGTGCTGAACCATCTGCAGTAATAATTTCAATTCTAAACAGGTTTCAAGCAGACACGAGAAGAAGAAGTAAACACAACTAAAAAGTCAATATTTTGAAAAACACAATAGCATATAGGTATGTATTATTTATTATTTATGTTTATACTGTATACAAAACCACGCAGCCAAGAGACAAACAACTGTTGGAAAATGAACCTTATTAGTGGTTATATTACAGGTTTTCAAAGCTTTTATTAAAGCTCATGGCACGTGTCTCGTTGTGAACAAACAACAACTTAAGCTTCTATATAATATTATTATTATTATACACTATGATATTTATGTTATAAACGCGAAGTTTGTATTATGCCTACCAAGCTGGACTTCAGTATAGGTACTCGTAGTGTATTGGTATATATTATTTACAGTTCTCTACTTTTCTATAATAATATCTATCATCTATTGGTATAGTCTCGAGTTAGCAATATTATCTTCACATAAATATTTAAGTTCGTTCTTCAGTATGTGACAAATTCGTATGCTATTTATGAAGAGAAGTCGAAACTGTTTGAGATAGTAGACGAAAGTATTTGGGAATACAAAACAGTTAAACAACACTCGTCTCACGAATGGGCTTAAGGAGAATACAATTATTTACGTACATCACTTTATTTTATTAACAAATATTATATATTTTTTTCTAATACCATGTTATCATGACTGATAGGGTCACAAATGTAGAGGTGTTAAGAAGAGCTGGAATGGACAGAGAACTCCTGTTAGAGATGTAAAAGTGCATAAGATCTAGTACCTGGGTATAATGCGTGGAGTAAAGTACCACATTTTGCGGTTGATTATGACAAGCAAAAAAGAGGGTCATCGGGGGGCTGGCAGAAGGCAGACATCGTAGCTTGGACTGGACTGAACGAGATTGGACTGAAATGAGAGGTGTGGAGGAATTGTTCCAGACAGCGCAGGACCGAGAAGATATTTGTTAACTATTAGGATTGCTATTATGTATTGTATAAAGGCTTATGCCGTTTATTGTGTAATAAATAAATAAATGTATTAAAATCTGTGATCAAGAGTATTGCCATTTCTCAAAGAATTCAAGACTCTTGTTTGTTGCTATTATATACCAAAGATATACGTAGATAATTATAAAGATATACAAAGTATATCTATGCTGTCTACATTGTTTTTTTGGACAATTTGATGATTATTTCTTTAGCAAAGTAGGGATTTTAAGTTAGTAGAATATTATGAAGAACGGTCAATAGTTTGTTTACGAAAGTGTTAAGATTAACTATTATACATTTAACTGTAAGTTCTTACTATTATTACTACTACCAGATACTACAAACGAATACTACGAATAGGTTCAAGATGAGTCATCAAAAATGCATAGAGTTGAGAAAAATAGACAACTTTTTTTAACTGTAGGTACTCCATAGTACGTATACCTATACTTATTTGATGATTGAAATGAATATCGTGTTAAAAAAAATGTACTCTTTTTGGTATTGGTGAATTGATATGATAATACAATATGATTAGTTTCTGGCCTTTTATACTTGCATTATAAAGATCTTATGCAGAAATAGTGAATATAAACATAGTGAATCTCCCAAACAATTAAGTAACGTAAATTTATTAAACAAAAAAAAAATGACAAATAAATCAATTTATAAAGTTATATTTATAAACAGTTTTTGGTGAAAAAAACATGAAAATATTATAGGAATACTTGCTGACCCGACAAGCGTTGTTTTGCCATATACATTATTTCTAGATTCCTAATATCGCTATGTAAAAATAGGGGTTGATTGTAGAAGGGTGAAAATTTAGGGCTGCATGTATTTTTTAATGCCCTTACCGTAAAAAAAATTATCCAAAAGATTAAAAATTCGGGGTTGACCACCCTTAACTTTTAGGGGTATGAAAAATAGATGTTGGCCAATTCTCAGACCTATTTAATAAGCACACAAAATTTCATCAAATCGGAGTATGATAACGAACACCGTGACACGAGAATTTCATATATTAGATAAATATTGTGTTTCATTTGTTGAGTTTTGCATTAACTTTTGAGCAAGTGTTTGTAAGCATAATAATACAGTAAAATAGATTAAGCAAACACCTTAAATAGATCAACAAAATATCTTAAATTTAAATAGATTGAAGTTATCAGCAGAGGGATTCAAACCCGAGTTCTATTTTAAAGAACAAAATTTTATCATGAGGTAACTAACCATTTCAATTTTAACCTTGTCTATTTAACGAATGATTAATAACATAATAAATTAAATCATTCGATTTAAAATTATCAGACTGACAAAAATGAACGGTTAAAATATTCATGATAAACAAATCACATTAATAAAATCTATAAAAAATCGAAGTAGTAGCAACCAAATAAGACGAAAAAAATATATCCAGGTAGCGAGATCATTGCCTGGTTGTATAATTACATATACCTATATGATAATATGATGCTTTTGAACTTTTATCAAAGCTAAAAGCAGGTTTAAGGATGCAAGCCTTAGTACTAAATAAAACCCTGTTATTAAAAAGAGGTCCAATGCGTAGAAAGGATTCGAATTAACTATAGAATAAACTAATAACAATCAAAGATAAGCAAGACCCTTTTCTTAAATGTGTTCATATTCACAAAATTATATTGATTTGAAAAGCTTCAGGTGTTCATCTCGTTTTTAATCTTAAAACAACAACAAAAATGCTTCAGTAAAAAGGGACATATATAAAAATGTACGTATAAAAGAATTGAGAGAGAAACTTATTTATATATTCGGATCACGACTTTTTACACTTCGGTTAGTAAAGAAATAAGAGAATTGTGTTTCGAAGCAATATTCAAATTTAAATGCATCGTTTATTTTATGTTACAGATCATAAAAATGTTACTTTATTTAACTGAACCTATAAAAAAAGTTGCATGCAGTTCGTATCGAGTTTTTTTTTATTTGTGGGTATTTAAAGTTCTAAAATTTGACCAACGAAAACTTATTGTAAATTTAATAATCTTTAATATATTCTTGTGGCATCAGCTAATAATAATTTATGTTTATTTGTTCATTTAACCTTCTTGCTACCGGATTCAATTAAAAAATCCCGGAATTTATCGTTAAAATATATAAGTAAGTGTAAAAAGTAGTGCAAAAACAAATTAACAACCACTTACAGTTTTATGTGATTCTATAAGGACCTCGGTAGTTTAAGAATACAATGCAATATCTTTGAAGTTGTAACTCATATTTTTTTATTAATGAATAAAGAAAATATAAAAAAAAATATTTGTTATATGCAGCTGGTCCGCTGGTCCTACTTATGGGATATGCCGTCATGGTATAGTAATAGTAGTAGTAGAACATATAAAAAAAACATAATAAAAATTATAGAGCATCAATAAACGACACATACTTTAAAAAAAATCCATTCTATGTTTGATAACACGGAGAACGCAGCAGAAAAACATTATGTAAAATTTGGAAATAAAAAACGTGCCAATTAGAAAATCCAACGGATAAATATTTATTTATAGTATTGATAGACACGTAATAGAATTCCATAATTAGAAACAACAAGCATTTCGTTCTACTTTACTCGTAGATTAAACAACGAGAGAGAGAGAGACGTCTTTCGACCTATGAGGTCATTATCAATCAGATTGACGTTTGTTTTAATTTATCCAATCAGAAAAATACTTATTTCAACGGATAAAACCAACCTTTTGAAACAATAGAAGCATGAACTATAAATTCTTATCTAACCAGATGTATTTTAATTATCAAATTCTTTATGTTCTTGTAAAAACACTCTGCTAGCCAGAGGGTTAAATTTAGTTGTGTTCGAACGGTAGCCAGGTTACATAAATCTCTAGACATTAGGTTGTATTTAATCCTTACAAATTGTCGAGATTAAAATATATTAATAAATATACTAGATTACTAAATACTCACTAGATATTATTATCGACGCATTACGCATTTTTTTATTCTGTAAAATAAATCTTTAATTAATTATTAGCCCCGTAAGTAGACGATTATTTATTTTATAAAGCTGTTTATTATGCCAGATTGATAAATTGCTAACTTTAATTTATCACCTTCTGTATGTAATTGTATTTTTATCAAGCAAATGTAGAAACTTTGGAATAAGTAAATAAATATTGAAACTTTAAACAACAAATTTCTTAGAAAATGAGTGTTTTGAGTATCAGTATTTGTCTTTCTTAAATAATCGAAAAAAGTATATAAAAAAGTATTATATATATATCGAATAGCATTTATCATTAATTTGTACATGTTAAATAATGAAGATACATAGTTTTAAAATTCTACCTTGAAATATTTTAGCTGCATTTAATAAAGGGGAAAAACAAGTGATAAAAGAAAGATCCAGCATTAATTTCTAATTATTTTATTTACCCCAAATAATGAACCAATTATTAATTTTTTGTATGTTCGTTATATACCGCCTAAAAATTACATTTGAGTTAATATCATTGTTTGAGTCTCATTTTTTATGACACGTAATCCTAATATTTGTGTTTATATTTAAAAGTATAGCGGAAGCGAAATTCTAGTATAGACATACTAAAAGCGATAATGAAACTAATCAATATTGACTTGAACTACAGTGACACTACGAATAAGTACTTTGTAGTATTTCAAACGCGTCTAACAAGTAGGTACGACAATATTATCGAAGCTTTGAAGATAGGTGCTATTACAATGCAGTCGGATACAGACAGGCGTCTGACCGGTCACAGAAGAGCTTTTAAGATTAGATATGGAAGGCACGCGTCGCTTTTTTACATTGTTATAATTGCTGTCATTGTATAGCTTCCATCACTTTCCGATACAATAATAATATCAAACAATGGTAAGAAGATTTTTACAACAATTAATTTTCAAAACAAGCGTGTCCATGTTCATCCGCCGAAGAAATTGTTGCAAGATTGAAGTAGTATACCTATGGGTGTTTGGGAAGTTCCAATTAAAACTTTAAATTGTTAGGTAATATTCTATCATCTGATCAAGCAGGATTTTCAACTTTGAAAATGATAGTTCTTGATTTATTCATGCTAACAAATTGAAATTTTAAGCTTACAATGAACTGTTAAAACAGAATGATGTCAAAGGAATATGAAAAATTAGGTACTGAATCTACGCAAACTTTAACTTGAGTAAAATATCAATATGTTTCTGTTTGAAAAAACGTCAACGAGTGGTTCTTCTCAAACTCGAAGGACATTGCACTATGATAATTTTTCATAAACTCTCACATAGTTATTTCTAAAGTTAACAATGTTGACAAGAAAAACAGTGTCATAAATCTTTAAATAATTTTTTAAAACAAAAAAATGAAATATTATCACGTGGTATTAAAAAAATAACAAAAGGGGGAAAATATCTGAGATTCCTTTAACATATTGTCCTTGTAAAGGACTATGGTTGATAACATCTTAATCGTATAGGAGACAGAGGTTTTACAATCCTAGACACCCTTCAATTTCGTGATCTCAGGATCTATGGAGAATCTATAATCATCCAATATTGATCCATTATGGTCGTAAAGGAATAACAATGACTTGACAATTTTCGAACATTATGATTACACGTTCCTAGCATTAGAATAATATGTTGATTGAAATCTTTAATAAAAGGTGTACATACTTAAATTATGTCTATTCAAATACCTAACATATTCAATACGTACTTTTTTATTATTTAATAAAGTAGGTAGGTATGGTATTATTGTACCTAACATATTCAATTAACCCATGATGACAAATCAATTTATCATAAGTTACATATTATATTAATTTATTCAAACAAGAAATTGAGTTTATTGCTTTAGTTACATGATTTCATTTGTTTTTGCATTTTGTAAAAGTAATGAAACTTATGGCAAAGAATGGTTCTATCATTCATTTTCGTAAGTTTTCGAGTGTCCTGTAAACATCAGATGTTCGAAAAAATAAAGACTTAACGTTTTGTTCTGAATGACTATTTTTTGTTGGCACGGAGAGGAACGCTTGTATGTTTATTAAATACAGCTGGTCTGTTGGCTGCCCTACTTGTGGGATATATCATGTTTCGAGTTAGTATAATAGAAGTAATTGAGTCCACGGCCAATAATGCGTCTCTCATTCCTTGTTTTAAGTTTTCGAGTTTACCATAAAAGTCTTCAAGTAAGACATTTAATATCTTCAATTCAACAAAGCGGTATGCCATATGCCGATCATCCTGACATATTTTTATGGCGTAGAGAAGATGATCTATATGGTTATATCCAGTAAGTCTACTGGGTACACTGGGTAGAAGATATTGTGATACTAAAGACAGAGTTTTCATAGCTCGTTTGTATATCATGTCTAAGACCCAACATAATATCTATAAAAGAATAGTTCCGGTTTCGAAATTTAATTCAAAAACAGATATGAAAAATGGCGATGCATTTTTTAAATAAAATTTACAATAAATAATAATATTACAATATTTAGGAAAATCCAATTCCTAAACCCGTTTCCAACGGAATCTTTTGCATAGAAATGATAATAATGTTTGTCGATAAATGTCAAAAGTTATAAAATTTACGAGAAATTAAACACATTGTGAAAAGAACACGAGCGAAGACCTAATGAGATATACCGGTTTTTTGGTATCGTCTTCTGATATTTACGACACAATTAAAAAGTCGTATAATATACCTACCTGCTTATGCAAAGAAATAAAATTAAAATACAAAATCATAATATAAATAATGTTTTTGATGAAAATATCAATGAGATGATTATAAAAAAAAACATGCTCTTAATATTGTAAAAAATATTTTTAACAAATTTAATTTAATAAAATTTATGATGTTGATTTTTAGATGTTTTTATAAAAATATACAAATTTATTAAGAATAAGACTATTGGTAAAAAGGTATTTTACAATATTTCCAATTCATTTATGTAAAAAACATAATTGTTTTAAGTATCACTATTTTTTTGACCAGGTTTCGACTTACTAGAGTCATTGTCAAGCTGATTTTACTACATACCGTGTTGTCTAAACCTGGACAATAATTTAGGGGTTTTTAAATATGATGTTGTACAATTCAACGTTCACTTTGGGATAGATTGGGTAAAATAAACAATTTCGTATTTACCTATTGTTTTGGACATGCACATAATTTAAAAGACAAATATTATCTTACGATAGAAAATTCTGCGTAAATCTGATATTGACAAAGAATTTGTTGATTTGTTGTATCGAGGTCGAGGCGTGGTACACAAGAAGTACCTAGGCACTAAAAATAGGTTGAGCAAATTGAACATACCATACAAAATTAAACAAAATGGTTTTTAAAACTCCTTACTTTATGCAAACTTTATATCAGATATGTACTATACAATGCATAAAGCTTGGCGTACATGTACGTTGTCAGCTGTCTACGGCACTGCCATCTTTTGAAAAAATCCACAAGTAAAATGATTGATGTTGGCGTCTATTTGCGCAA